>JACEVL010000326.1:659377-720386 GCA_020284085.1 Aporrectodea caliginosa | reverse complement strand
AAAGCAGGTTTTGAGAAAAGTGAAGGAAGAAGAGAGACTGCTAGATAGAATTATATAGAGCGAACAGAAGGAGAAAGCGCATTCCAAAGAGAGGGACCCATTGAAGCAAAGGAACGAGAATGAGCCATAGCAGTTCTAGTACGAGGAAAATCTATTGGGGGAACGAAGTGAACGGTGGGAGGAATCTGAGTGAGGCCGAAGTATATTACGTTAACTACATATTTCGGGGCAAGACCCCTCTGTCACTTGAAGATCAGAGTGAGGATTTTAAATTGTACCCGAGCAGCAAGACGGATCCAACAAAGTTCATCAAACATAAAAGTAGAGATGCGAGAGTACCGGGTAAGGCGTGCTATCAGTCGACGCGTCGTGAGCCTATCTCAGTTGATTTTCAAACTGGGAAAATCCCCACCTTCCCCAAATGACGTCCCTGGCTGCAAATCTCATGTAGATGTGTTTGCAATTAGTTTTATTGGTATCCTCTCCCTAAATCTGTATGTTTACACATAATAATAATAATAATTAAAAAAATTAATAATAATAAAAAAAGGTTTACGGTGGTTCAGAAGACTAACATCAGATTCTGTGTGAGAACCACCACTAATAATAATTTTAACGTCTCTAATAACCCATCTGTCCGAGCCTGGCCTTGAAGATGTCGAGTGTCTCCACAGAAACCGTCTCATCACTAAACTCATTCCAAGCATTCACTACTCTGCAGCTGAAAATCTTTGCTTGATGGTACCTTCTGGCTTCCTGTAGATCTTAAATCGGTGTTTTCGTAATCCACTTCTGTCAGCCAACTGGAAAAATCTTGAACATGGTATTTCTTCTTTGTTTGTCATCAGCTTGTATGTCTCAATGAGATCTCCTCTGCTTCTTCTTTTTCCAGTGTTGTTAATCTGCAATTCACTAATCTCTCTTCATATGTCATTTTCCAAATCCGCTGATCTTCTTAGTTGCTCTCCGCTGCACCTTTTCCAGCACCTCCTTATAATTTTCTGCGTACGAACTCCGTATACTTAACAGAGTACTCCAAGTGGGGCCTGATCAGAGTTTTGTACAGGCTCAAGAAGATGTTTTTGTCTCTGCTGATTACCGTCTTTTTATCTGTCCCAGAACCTTGTTTGCTGTGGTCGCTGCTTGTCTGCATTGTGTCTTGATGGTTTTACGCTTTGTTGAATTATGACTCCCAGGACTTTCTCCTCCTCCGTTTTTATTTATTTACTGTCTCCCATTTCATACTCAAAACCTCTGTTCTTTCGTCCCACATGCATAACTGCGCATTTATCGATGTTGAAGAGCAACTTCCAATCTTTCCAAGTCCTCCTTGAGTATTTTTGGCTTCTTCCTCGTTATTAACTTTTGCGCAGAGGTTTGTGTCGTCTACAATCTTCGAGATCTTAGAAGTGAGTCCTTCATCTATATAATTTATATATAAAAAGCAGGGGTCCCAACACAGATCCCTAAGGCACTCCACATGTGACACTGATCCAGCTTGAATTCTTTCCCGTTATCCTTACTCTTTGTCTCCTATCATTTAACCAGTTGCTAATCCATTTCAGTAGACTTCCGTGTATTTTTGCTAATCTTTTGTATGGCACCTTGTCAAATGCCTTTGCAAAGTCTAAATAGACCAGAAAATGGCTATCATTGAGGCCAGGGTGTCAAATTTCATGCTTCTATAATTAAGTGAGCAATTTTTACATGCATGTATCTTCAACTGCCCTTAAGCTTAACCGAACAACAACTAAACTTACACTTCTTTACACAGACTTACACAGACTATAAGGCTAAGAAGATGTTATGCTACCTGGAGTAGGTAAGTGCTAAACTTATGCTTGTTTTCGGCGGTCCTGGGAAAATCGGGCCATGTTCTCCATAGGTTTCTCCCTCCAAAAAACCCGTTGGCCTATTCCCTTCGATCCCGGTCACATGACCGTGTTTTACCTTTAACCATAATATGAAAACAACTTTTATAGTTAGAATCCTTTATTCATATTGACTATTGATTGCTTATTATATGATGTATGTACATTGTACACCGGAATACGGATT
Organism: Aporrectodea caliginosa; assembly: GCA_020284085.1. Classification (NCBI taxonomy): domain Eukaryota; kingdom Metazoa; phylum Annelida; class Clitellata; order Crassiclitellata; family Lumbricidae; genus Aporrectodea; species Aporrectodea caliginosa. Next base: position 718,328 of record JACEVL010000326.1, on the reverse strand, counting down.
GCAGCTGGTTCAATAAAGCATATACTTACTTATTTACTTACTTTTTAAAACATGAGTTTGAATGATTCTAATCAGATTTTCTACATGTTATATACACTGATTTCTCTTTCTGACCCGAGTGAAACGTTAACACTTGATCACAACGTCGGTTATATGTATGTCTCCACTTGAGACAAAATTATGTTACAAATGAATATATCGAAGATTGAGCATTGTCTAATTTCAGTTTTACAATGGAGGAAGCTTACAAGACTATCTTCAAAGTAAGTCTTTCTAGAGACTCATCTTTTGATTCATGCGTGAATCAAAAATACATATCCATAATAACTGTAGGCTTCTGCAAGTCTGCTACATGTACCCTGGATTGATGCCAAGATAGGCTTCAGGCTTCGCTGAAAATAGCCATATGATGTGGTTTTTACATAGATGTATAAAATCTTTTTAATAGGACTATAGTTGTAATTGTCTTTTAAACTTCAGACATACTGCAGCCTAAATTTGTTATAAGCTTATTTCTGGTTTTGCTAGTAAGTTAGCTAGGACTGTACTGTTTTTACTGCTCAAAGTAAAGCAGTGATATAAACATTGGTCATGTTCAACTGCTATTAATGTAGCAATATTTCTGGAAAGTGTTGTTTTGTTCTTTTAAATCGGAACAGTGTAGACACTGTAGAGAATATGGAACAATTTTCATATAACTAGGTCTATCTATATATTAGCACAGCTTACTATTTAGGCTTACTATTAACCGTTAACTATTAACTATTACTATTAGCAGCTTACTATTTAGTAGAAAACCAGTAGAAAACCTGCTTGAGTGTAAACTTTTAATTATCTTGTGTTTTCTAAGGCAAACAAAAACTCGAAGAGAGCACAATCAGAATTTTTCTCAAACAGATTGGTAAGAGATCATGAAAACATTATTAATTTGTGAAAGATCGTATATTAGTAGGGGAAGGCGGGGCAATGATTTTTTCATTTATTTGTGTTGCAAAAGTGTTAACTTAAACGGCGTGATTACTAACTTACGCAGCAAATGAAATACTGTAATAAGGAAAACACAATTTACATAATACAATATCAATTTCAAGTTTTTTCAGGATTTTAAGAAATTAACTATCGGATCCATCTTGCCCCCTGATTGGGGCAAGTTGGACCCCATGTAGTCCATCTTACCCCAGTAATACATATACTATGAAGTGATTATGTTGAACTTCTATTATTTATAAAGTTACAACTGTAACTACAAGTATTCTCAAGTCAATGTAACAAACATGAAATCTCAAAATAATATTGTCATCGTCCTCTTATCTTATCGTCTATCAGCCACATGTAAGACACATATAGTTGTTTGGCCGAGCATTGTTACGCAGTCCTTGGCATTCATAGTTAAACATGAACAATGATTCGCTGTATGGGTCAATTTTCTTCATAATTGATAACTAATCTAACATAAATAAATGCAAAAAACTGCCTATTTCTTAACATTTAATTAACCAATATTCGAAATAACTAACTCCAATCATAAAACCATGCTTGAGGTAAGACGGACCCCATGGGATCCGTCTTACCCCGAGACAGGAGTCCATCTTGCCCCATTCAGGGCTATATAGCTCACATACAAAATAAACAAATAGAGCGCCTATTATCGCTCACTCATCCATCGGCAAACAGTTTAGCAGTTACTACTCTATTAATGATTACAATAAAATTAATTATAAACCATGAAACAAATAATTGACAGCAAATAATTTACAATACCTGAATAAGATAGAAAACCACAAAAATTAAGTTTTCCGCTTAAAATGTCACCGCTTCTCAAAAACAAAGAAACAACAACGCAATATCATAGATACTCGATGCCGTCATGAATATTTAAAACCATAGCTAGATGTCACCACTGTAATTCGTATATTAGAGGGGGGATCCATCTTACCTCAGGGGTCCGTCTTGCCCCGCCTTCCCCTATTGCAACATTGTGTTTTTGGTCAAACGTTGATACATCACTCAATCAAGTTAAAGATTGCATTTGGTTGCATACAGTTCAACTTGTTTAGTTAAAAAACCACCATGTCAGTCATGAATTTAACTATATAGAAAATGAAATCTCGAATAATTCAAGAGCAGCAATAACAACCTGTATTACAACAAATCCTCCTCTTCCTCCTCCTATTATTACTCCTACTCCTACTACTGCTGCTGCTACTGCTACTGCTGCTACTACTGCTACTACTGCTACTACTGCTACTACTACTACTACTACTACTACTACTACTACTACTACTACTACTACTACTACTACTATTACTACTACCACTACTGCTATCACTACTGCTACTGTCATTACTGCTACCACTGCTGCTACTACTATTACTATCGCTACTACTATTATTACTATAACTACCACTAATAATGATACAATACAATACAACTAAAATTTCATAACGCTCCCTTATAAAGTCCAGAGGTGCACTTTACGCGAGTCCGCGATGCAATACCAATAATAACAAAACTATGTCAATTCAGGAAATTTCTTATTGCATAATCAGTTGAAGTCAGGCCAAAAGGAAATTACTATCTCGGAGTTAAATTGGACTTTTTGTGATTTTGTAGCGGATGGTTTGAAGGCTGCCCATGACATGCAAATCATTCATCGTGATTTGAAACCAGAGAATATTCTTTTATGCTTCTCTGGCCCTAATTACCCAAGTCCGGACAACATCACTCTTAAAATAGGTATTGTTCCTGAATTTTAATCTACCACTTGATAAAATACTTAGCTTTCTAGGCACAACTGCCTGCACTATAGGCTACTTATTAAGCTTGAGCTTAAGATTGCATGCCTTTGCACCAGGTATAGGCTAAATTAAACATTTAAATTAAAATTAATCATGGGATTAAATCGATGCAGAAAGCGTTTACATGCGTCGTTTCAACTGCATTCCTATTAAGACTATTCTTAGACTCAGAAGTTTTAAATTAATTTATATAACCTACTGTTTTACGAAGTGCTGCATCGCTCTGTGAAAACATAATAAAATACATAGTAGGGCCTAGTTCTGAAATGCGATCGCGCAAGCCTTTCATACATCGCATGAATATTGGTGCTTCTTAACTGCCCTCTGCAAAAAGACTTGACGAGCAACTTTAACATTTTAAGTGGCATTCAATGTGCATTTTTCTCGTAGCTGACTTTGGAATTGGAAGGTTTCTACATTCAGATGAGTTGGCGCTCACAAATTGTGGAACACCGTTGTACATGGTATGACTAAGCTATAGCTTCTTGTAGGCCTATGTATTTCACCAGTGCACAATTTCACATTTGATTACATCATTATCGATAAAGGAATCCACAATGCAGAAAACCACTTTGAAAATCAACTATTCAATAAATTGATCGCTTTAATCTAGTACATTGATTTATACTAAAAATATCCGCCTAAGTTTAGTAGAAATTCATGCGTCATTCACTTAACACACTGCAAGTGTAAGGTAGTGTTGTTATCGCTAACGAAAAATAAAACAAAACCATTCGTTAATGAAAACTTAAGGGGCCGTCCATAAATGACGTCACGCTATTTTGGCCGATTTTTAACCCCCTCCTCGTCACACTTCGTCACAAAAAGTAAGACCCCCCTCTGAAAATGACGTCACAAAGCTCTGACCCCTAAAACCAATTTCCATGGCGAAGCAAAATGCTCCTTCATAGAACAAATAGCGAAAACATGAATATTTTAAAATCTAACGGTGACCAAATTTTGAAGTAATTAGAAAATTATTAATATTGGTGCCCGTATACATTAAAATAATTAAAAAATAATTAAAATTTAATCCTAAAATTAGTGCTGTTATTATTAAAATTAAATTGTTGTTAATTGTTAAATTTAATAACATAGACCTGGTGTGACGTCACACTACCCCACCCCATGTCACACATCGTCACAAATTTCCGACCCCCCTTCCCCCTAGGTGCGTGACGTCATTTATGGACGGCCCCTAAGGTTATAATTAACTGAAACTTAAACAAACGAAACTAGAGTAAAAACACAATAACGGAATAAAAACTGAAACTCTGGAAAACCGACTAAAAACCGGTAACTGAAACTAAAACAGTCGAAACTAATAATAACGAAAACATGTAGGCCTACCGAAACCCTAAACGAAAACACTAAACGAAAACCTGGCGTCCAAGGATATTAAATCTGTGGACATAGGTGCAGAATCCGCGGAAGCCGGAGAATCACGTGGTATCCTTTCCGCGTATTATATTCAGCAGTTAGTTGAGTAATCTTCCGATTTTAGGAATTTTATAAAGTCTTCATAAAACTCAACATGAAATTTAACCACATTAATCATTAAAAGCATAATAGGCCTATCATGTGTGATACATGGCACGTTGCCATAGGCTACTGTAAGTTGATATTGCCAATTTGCAGTAAGTTACTTAATTCGATGTACATCAGTGAACGAATAAATGAAAATGGAACTAGAACTGAAACTGAAGCTATAAGTATCAGTTTCTATTAACTAATATAAAAAATAAAGAAATAAAACTTGTCAAAAAACTAACTTTAAAATAATAACTGAAACACCCAGCATGTGAAACTAATAATAACTCAAACTCAACCTCGAGGCAAAACTAAAACACTTGTGTAAGGATTGAAATATTATGCTATAGATAATTATAATCATTTATATTATAATGCATAATTAGTAGACAAATTAGGAGGTGCATCATTATTGCCAATGACTAACGTGGTGGTTTATGATCAGTAAGAAAGCAAGAAAGGACAAATAAAGGTGCAGTGCTAACCAGAAGGATAACTATTTCTGCAGCTATTAGCGAGGTCACAAGTAGGAAATGCAAACCCGGGGTCTTTTTTGGAAACCCGGGTTTCGGGTTTGACCGCCGTGAAAACCCGGGTAACCCGGGTAACCCGGGTTTGGACGGGTTAACAAATTTTACATGATAAATATTATTACTGCACTATTTCTTGCGTAAGAACAACGTCGTCGTATGCAGCTACAAGTCCAACGTTCTCCAACAGTCAAGAATTTTGCATAAAAAGAAAACTTTAGGATAATTGCGATATATTTTTTTATATAAGCAGTGTTTTTCAATAAAAAATGTTCCGGAACTGAACAATTCCAGAACAGTTATGGAAGACATTGCAAGGGTTCCGAAGGCCTAAACCTGAGCCTTTAATTTTATAGCATCTTGAATACCAATAAACACTGAAAACGCTGAAATTAAATTAAATTAACTAAATAATTTTTATATTAAAAATCTAAGTAAATAAAATAATTTTTAGCAGCTTGAAAAAAGTCACGGAATGCCGTTCCGGAGCGTTCTGTCTGAAAGAAACATTGCATAGGCCTATAAAAATAATTGTCAAATGACAGCTTAATCGTCTACATCTCAGCTTTAGGCCATTCCAGTGCCTGCCCATTTGCTTTCAGAAGATAATTTAGTCATCGTTACTCTGCAACCCAATTTGGCAGAGCCAGAACTCACAAAAGTAGATGCTGCGTTGGAGACATATCGCTGCCTGTGACTGTGCTTGGACTAAGAGGCCTACCGTCAGGACGACAAGGGTCGCCAACGTCCTTGTGTTTCAGCAGGTTTATCTTATGCTTGGACCCGAGATGAATAGCCTATGCATATTTCTTGTTGCACCGCTGGCAATTGTTGCTGCGAGTTACATAACTGACATTGATCCGTCTGGCCCTCAGAATCGTGAACGAAATGATCCCAAACACCCCCCTTTACATTTGCTGATTTAGACATTGTTTGGATTTGTGTCTTAATTCACTAAATTTAAAAAAAAACAGTTTACTGCTATTATTTACGAATTCGAAGCTACGACGCCGACGTGCCAAAACACTCAACATTAGTCACTGGTCGTATGAAATGGGAAGCCACACTCATACGAAATCACTAATAAAGATATGGAATGAGCCGATAAATAAGTAGTTAGAAGTTGTATTACGTAAACCCGTTATCAACCACTATAATAATATTATCGTTATATTTCCATTACTCTACATTAAATTTTGTGAGTTTCACACCGTGAAGGACGGTGAAAGTTACGATTATCAAACCCGTCGAACCCGGGTTTCAATCGCGTTCAAACCCGGGTTTCGGGTTTGGAAAAAAGCCGGGTAACTCGGGTTACCCGGGTTCGGGTAACCCGGGTTTGCATTCCCTAGTCACAAGTCATTTTCATTATGTCATTTAGTTCACGCTGAAAGCCTATTAGGTGTTTTATGATCAATGCAAAAGCGGTAAAATGTGCTTCTTCTCAATCCAGGCCCCAGAAATTTACCTGCAAAGACCTGGTGGCTATGGATACAAGGCTGATTTGTGGAGTATTGGAGTAATTGCGTATGAGTGCCTTGTCGGATCATTGCCAAAGAATTCACTTATTTCTATACACGGTGCTGAGTAAGTTAACTTCATTATGTTTGCAATTCGATTTTTGATATTTAATTATTTATTGCAAAGAAGAGTTATTTCAAGAGACTGGCATAGAACAATATAGTCTAAACTTCAGTATTTTAGTTCACTCAGCACTTTAGACCTTACTAAAAAAGATGTTGATTTATGCATGCATTTTTGCATATATATAGGCGTATGCAATTATGCATGTATTCAATCATTCATTTCAGAGATTTACATAGCGTTCTTCCAGATATCTACTCAAGAGCGCTCCAGACCCAACTCCTGCTAATGAGAACAGACTTGAAGTTAGAGAAGAATGTGACCGCAAGGGCCCATTCCAGATTGCAGGGCCAGCAGCAGAAAAGGCACAGCGCTGCATAATAGATGTCCGCGACCGAAGGACAAGAAGCTCAGCCTGCTCAGAGGAGCAGAGGCAACCACGGCGCTAGGCGCTCAGGGTGGAGCAGCAGAGCTCTTATAAGTAAACAGGAGCCACACCTGTGAGGCAGCTCCAAACCAAGGCAGGGATCCGGTGAGTGATCCGCTGCGGAAAGGGAGCCAATGTCAGACATCCCGCATGTAATCAGTGACATGGCCGGATCTTGGGATGCGGCCAATGAGGCGAGCCGCCGCGCGCAAGACCCGATCCAAGCACCTAACCCGAGCCAAGACATCACAATGTTTGACTTAATTATACCAGTAAGAAGCGAGTTACGGTTATCTGGGCAACTTGAAAACTCAGATGTTCCTGAAGACATGGCAAATAACGCTTAATTCTATGTATATCACGTATGAATATATATATATATTCAACTTACAAATACTATTTACGTGGTGGTGATAGAGATATGGTAGAATTGAAAACAACGCCTAAGTTACGTTTATTTAGAACCAACCAAGTTCTCTGCTCCTGCTTAAATGATATTAAATGTCTTGAAGAGCACAAATCTTCAGTAGGCAACATTTCGCAGAAACTAGAAGAGTCACCAGTGGCGGGCCCACGCACACGCATAGAGCTCAATCAACGGATTATAACTCAGTTATTTTCTGTCTGAAGTAATTTTGATATTTTTCGTACATGCGTGCGTAGTGGGGAAATTCTCTTGTGGAGGACTTGCTCCAGGTAGCAACTATTATTATTATTATTATTATTATTATTATTATTATTATTATTATTATTATTATTATTATTATTATTATTATTATTATTATTATTATTATTATTATTAGTAGTAGTAGTAGTAGTAGTAGTAGTAGTAGTAGTAGTAGTAGTAGTAGTATTAGTATTAGTATTAGTATTAGGGCTGCGGATTTTAACGATTAATTAATCGATTAATCGTTAAAAAGTTTAATCGATTAATTTTGGCTTGTTCGATTAATTTTCGATTAATTTTCTTACTTATTTTATGACATCAACCAAACTATTTCCGGAATAAACAATATGGCGAACGATAATAATGTGAAACATTTGAGCGGAAAATTAAGCGATCATTTTGCATTTAAGGTAAATGCTGAGGGAAAGTGGAAGATGGCGAAATTATTGAAGACTTTTGTAATAATAATAATAATAATAATAATAATAGAGATTTGAGTGCCGTAGTTCGTAAGCAGTCGATGACTCGAAGCAACGATTCAGAAGCACTTTGAGGAGCAGGGGTAAATCACTCAAGATGGGCCTGTGTGAAAAGTTCAGTTTTGTAGATAGAAGGCAGTTGCCAACTTACCACTGACTACATTTCGCAGTTTGACAATTTGAACTTTAGCATGTCGAATGATTGGAGGATTTTTGCAGTGTATACCGTCTAAACAGTTTTCACGCTTTATGTAATATGGACCATCATTATTATCGATATTATCGATTATTATTATTATTTTGATTATTATTATTATTATTATTATTATTATTATTATTATTATTATTATTATTATTATTATTATTATTATTATTATTATTATTATTATTATTATTATATTTTGTCCTGGGCAACTGCTATTGCAGTCTGAGGTGCCTAAAACAGATAGAGAGTTTCCAATTTGTAGGGCAACTGATAAGCGTTGTAGTAGATGACTGGTCACACGCTGGTCACCTGTCGCTTCTGAGATCTTGCCTCCTAGTTCTTGAACAAACTGCAGTGATTCTGTGTGCCAGCTTCCTGCAGTTTCGACTGCAACAGGGAAAGTGATGTGATTGTGAGATAGCAGCATATTTGTATTCCTTATTACGAGCTGCTTTCTCCGCTGCCGCACCTGCGTTTTTCGAAGTTAAATGTTCATAGGAACGACCTCTGTACCAAGATATAATGGTGACTCCATCAGGCCTTAATATTATTATTATTATTATTATTATTATTATTATTATTATTATTATTATTATTATTATTATTATTATTATTATTATTATTATTATTATTATTATCATTATCATTATTATTACTACTACTACTACTACTACTACTACTACTACTACTACTACTACTACTACTACTACTACTACTACTACTACTACTACTACTACTACTACTACTACTACTACTACTATTATTATTATTACTACTACTACTACTACTACTACTGCTGCTACTACTACAACTACTACTACTACTACTACTACTACTACAACTACTACTACTACTACTACTACTACTACTACTACTACTACTACTACTACCACCACTACCACTACTACCACTACCACTACTACCACTACCACTACCACTACTACTACTACTACTACTACTACTACTACTACTACTACTACTACTACTACCACTACTACTACTACTACCACTACTATTATTATTATTATTACTACTACTACTACTACTACTACTGCTACTACTACAACTACTACTACTACTACTACTACTACTACTACTACTACTACTACTACTACTACTACTACTACTACTACTACTACTACTACTACTACTACTACTACTACCACTACTACCACTACTACTCACTACTACTACTACTACTACTACTACTACTACTACTACTACTAAACAGGCATTTTTAATGCGCACAATTAGCACAGCCTCAAAGGCGCGTGCAAAAACTCTGAACGAAGTGATCATAAGTGTAAAGCTTATTAATTTTGTTGTGTAAGAAAGTTTTAGCTGTTACGAAGTCCAAAAACTCAATGACAGTCAGCACTTCCTTATTATGCTTTATTTCAGAATTCCAACAAATATCAACCCAGAGTTTGCAAATCTTCTAAACGGATTATTAGAAAACGATGAAAACAGCAGATTCAACATGAGTATTGATACCAGTTTTATTTTTCTAGTTTTCATGATTTCGTAATATTCTAATAATCTAGACTGTGAGTCTGTGAGACTATTGACTCTGAAGAATTGAAAAATGTTTGTATCGTATTATTTCGTGCATTTGACCATAAAAGTTTCATTAATCCTGCATTATTATTATTATTATTATTATTATTATTATTATTATTATTATTATTATTATTATTATTATTATTATTATTATTATTATTATTATTATCAATTAAATATGTAGCGCGCGGATAGTCGGCTGCCAGAAACTGATATCCAAGTGCTTGAAAGCCAATGAGAAATAGTGAGTTTTGAGCTGCTTTTTGAAGGAGGGAAGTGAATTTGAGATACAACGAGAGAGTGACTGTCGATTTAATTCCTTGGGGCACAGGCGTTGAATGCACGTGGGCTAGGGGTGTCCAGAAAAATGATACATTGCTGAAACCAACCATTCCCTATTTTTTCCATTATTCTATTCATATATTGTCTAGAAATATTTTTTACAGAATTTTAAAATGTTATCCTGAGGTCCCTCAAAGTCCCCGAACATACCCTACTTAAACTCCCAGAAATGAAGGCGCCCATGTTTGGATCTTGGAATTTGGGTCTATTGTCGATTTACTCTTTTTATCACAAAAAATTAACGAGGAGGCCAATTTGGATGAACTTTTTAATGTTTGTTTCTCTTGATGAGAGCTATATTCCGATAAAATGTAGATACTAAATTCAGGGGCTTAAAGGTCATTTCAAGGTCAAAAGAAAGAAATCTAAAAAAATTGAAGAAAATTGATCAGATCTCAGCCAATAATTGTTGAAATTAGTTAATCTTTCTTGCAGACTTGAGACTTATAATTGATTCTTTATAAATAAAAGCATGTTTCACTCTTCTATGACTGATTGGGGAAGTAAATAATGACGGACCGAGGTATGTGGTATCTCTGTGGTATTCCAGCGGTGTAAACAGTGGGTCAGGGTTTGAATTGTCAAATTTGAACGGGTGAGGGTTAAAAAATTCTTACAAGTCCAGATGTCCCGATCAGAATTTCTTACGTAGGCCTACCTAAAACCGGTATACATATACAACTGTACATGCTAAATCGTAGTGAGTGTACTCGATCCCTAGCTGTGTCAAAACGTCGAACAATGAGAATACTTATCGGAATCTTCTTGAGTTTTATTTTCAGAAGATTTATAGTTCTAGCAAAAAATTACGACTTGGCAAACACTGGTATTAATGAAAACTGAGAGAAAGAAAAGCAAAATTAAGCGAATACGATACATTGAACCAATGAAAGCTGTGTCCTTGGTTTAGCTTCCCCAAGGTAGTTTTTGGGATTAAGTGGATAGGTTAAAAATGAATTGGGAAGGTTGAACCATCCAAACCCCCGACAATTCAATCCCTGCAGTGAGATCCGACCGAGCGGTGCCGCTGGTCACCGGCTGATTCCGGTCACCCATGTGAGAAGCTGACCAGTTTAAGGCAGTCCCCGAGACATCGACGCTTTTGATGAGTCTTGAAAGGATTAGCTAGCCAGTGGTCTACATGTACAGTATCGAAGGCTGCACTGAGGTCAAGGCATAGGCCTACTGAGAGGCTAGCTTTACCATTGTCAGTAGACGAGAAGATGCTATCCAGTTTAGAGGCAAGAGCAGTCTCAATGGAATAGTCTTCGCGGTAAGCTGACTTTTAAGGACTGAAGTTGGAAGAGGAAGTGATGTGTTTCTTGATACGCGTAAGAAAGAGATGTACCGAACATGTTCGAGGATCTTGGAAATGTTATTGAGGTTGGCGATAGTTCTGAAGTTAGAAAGGTTGCTGGTTTCTAGGTCAGGTTTTTAAAGTAAAGGTGTGACTAGAGCAGATTTGAAGCACGACGGAAGCCACTCTTCAGCAAAAGACAGGTTGTCCAAGTGCGCAGTAAGGTGGGAGCAAACATCACAAGAGCAATTAAGTGATATAGGAATGAAGTCCATTGGGGATGAGTTAGGTAGCATGCCCCTGAGAAGATTAAAGACTTCATAGTAGGTGACAGGTGATACGTCATTAAAGGCAGTGCCATAGAATTTAGAGTCGAGCAGCAGGTCATTCCATACTAAATTTTCAGTACGTCTAGCAATTTTACAGTTAAGATTATTTATTTTGTTAGCAAAATATTCAGTAAAGTAGGCTATTATAGCGGTCTGTTGACCATAGCTTGAAATTGTCAGATAACTGGTATTGTCTGTTAACTTTCGCAGATAAGCCTTGAAGCCTTGAAGGATAAGTAAAGTGTTTGCATGCAACAGGCATGTCAAATAAGCTCTTTCTTTTACCTTTTTACAATTTGGCCACTGTTCAATAAACTCTAGAAATGCATGAAACATTATTTTGTTTATGTTTTGCAGAACAATTTTTTAATCATCAATTTCTTGCTGTCAGTAAGTACTTTTAAATCTTTAGTATTACTCAAAAGCTCCAAACTAAAATAGGCATAGAGTGATCAAAAGTCTTTCTAACGCCATGCATCCAGATAACCGTTTATTCTAGGCCACAATACTTTCAATCAGCCATTTGAAGTGGGCCGTCGTATTGAATTGGCGTTGCCCATGGTGTCCACATAAATTTGAGTAGTGGAGTAAACCATGGAAACTAGAACACGATATCGAGACCTGGTGTGGACCAGAAATTTAAGGAGGGCGCAATCTTGCCCTATGTGTTTGAGGGTGCCGATGTCGTGGTCAGCCTATTGCCTATGTGCCAACAGTAGAATATGTTTCTTTATAATTTGTTAATTAGTTGTCTAGACATATAGGCCTACAGTGCCTTTAGGTATCGTATAAAAGCTCTGCTTACGCTGGCTGAAATGGTGCTCATTTTAATCAAGAATAAAAGTTTTTCTCAGTAAATAAACGGTGCTCACATTGTTTGAAGAGTGATAAGCTGGTAAGCTCCTGCGCAGGTGGTTTCACATCCAGAGTTGTCATCCAGTTAAGAGAAAATCACCATCCGGCCGGTTCTCGCACATATGCAGCGCCCGTCCAGAGTTAACAGTTGCCATTGTGTTCAAAGTTCTTGGACCGAGTTGCGTCGAAGATGACGAACGAGAACGAGCGATAAATCCGCATCACAGAGCAGCTTCACCGTCCAGCGGTCTCTCGTAGATAGTACAAGACGCAATATCCTAATATCCATCGATATGCACTAGAGAACTCGTAGCCAGAAAACTTGTGACTGACGGAGGACGCCACTTTGAACACTCTTCTTGCCATTCATTCACCGAATTCAAAATGTCTGTATTGCAGGTAATATATTGCATTGTCAAACAAGAAAAAATAATTCGAAAGATGCTTCTTTCTATTAGTTTATAGCTGCAAATCGGAATGTAAAATTTTCTAGCCTTTTTCTGCAACTTTTCTTTAGATATATCGGTGTATGTCGTTGGGCCTAACAATCAGTCGAAGGTTATACACGTTAAAGATGTAAGTTTGCAATGAAATTTAATCAAGACGGATTGCAAAAATATTAATTGGGCATGGAAATATGTTCGTGTGCATGGGACGATGTTTGTATTGGGGTTTGTACATTGTACGCAATTAGACGACCCCGCCTGTCATAAAATTATACGGAAAGAGACGCTTAGGACGGACAATGTATCCACTCATTGGACAGAGATGGATTGACTGGTTGGGGCAGAGATGGATTGACTGGTGGAGGTGGCAGATGAGAGGGGAATCAAAGACGTAAAAGGGACGAAGGTAGGGAAGACAGAATTCGCTTCCTGGCGGTCAAGCGTGCGACTTTGGAGAGCCGACGATAGTCTAATTAATGATGATGAAGATGATTATGATGATGATGATGATGATGTTGATGATGATGATCATGATGATCATGATGATCATCATGATCATCATGATCATGATCATGATCATGATCATGATGATGATCATGATGTACCAACAATGATTGAGCGCCTCTGAGTAGTTTCCCTTGAAGGGGCGCTATACAAATGTTCGATATGAATGAATGAATGAATGAATTATAAGCAACTTCTATAACGCCGGTGTTTAATACACAAGGCGTAAGTCTATTATGCTGCTTTATGCACATTGGATCAGAGTGTGTAGTGTATACTCATCGCTTCATCTCTGGATTTAGGTACATGGATGACCTATTCAGTAAACAATTCTACGTAGAATTCGCAATTGCACATCAATTAAACTTAAAGACATTTATAGTGATGCTGATCTAGAACCTTGTCAGTTGTATTGTGTTACTACCGCCAGTGAATAATCTTGTCTTTCTCACGCAGCTTTTGTATGGCGCTATATAATTTCATAGATTTATTGACATGTACTGTAACATACATATGCTGTGTTGTGGTGTAACAGAACCAAAGTGTCGACCATCTGATCGACATCGTTTGTGAACAATACAATACAGACTCTGCAGCTGCCTATTTTGTGCATGAGGACCGTAAGTGAATTACTGTTTTATCCCAACTTTGTTTCAAATGACTATCCTCTTCAGCATCAATCAATTGCAAATCTCCACGAAAAGATAAAACATAGTAACCATCTCGAAAGGCCGCGTCAAAGGTGGGTGCAAAGCATGGTTCATACAGTAACAACATGCACTGCATTATTCGAGGCATCCAGTAACATAGGCTTAACATGCACAACATAGCATAACATTCATTCATTCATTCATTTAATTGATTTATAGGGCGCCCATCAAGATTATCTACGCAGGAGCGCTCCCTACCCAACCCATGCTAAAGAGAACAGTCTTCGAGGTGAAAGAAGAACGTGGCCGTAACAGCCCATTCCAGATTGCAGGGCCAGCAACGGAAAAAGGCACGGCGCTGCTTTATAGATGGCCTCGACCGGGAAAACAAGAAGCTCAGCCTGCTTAGAGGAGTGGAGAGAACCACGACGCTGGACGCTCAGGGTGGAGCAGCAGAGCTCCTGTAAGTAAACAGGGGCCACACCCGCGAAGCAGTTCCATACCAAGGCAGAGATCCGGTAAGTGATCCGCTGCGGAAAAGGGAGCCAGTGCAAGACATCCCGCATGCAATCGGTGACATGGCCGAATCTTGAGATGCGCCCAATGAGGCGTGTCGCCGCGCGCAAGACCCGATCTAACCACCCAACCCGAGCCGCCGGAAGACCGACATAGAGGGCGCTGCAGTAATCGAGGCGGGAAATAACAAAGGACTGGATAAGCGTTAAGGCAGCATTACAGGTTAAAGAACGGAAGACCACTCGAAGCTGACGCAGCTGGTAGTAGCAATCGCGGCATAGTAGGTTGATATGCCGCGTGAAGGTTAATTGTCCCGTGAAGGTTAGCTGAGATGACACGACATAGCACATCATGGTATGCCAAAGCATAACATACTAAAACACTCCTTACGAAATAGACCTAAGCATAATATGGCATTTAAAGACTCTGAGTATCACTGTGTCAAACTATTGGTACGTCTGCGAAAAAAGCTACTTTCGCCTAGCTTCCTCTTAAGCCTAGTCTGTTTACCAATAGATAATAACTGATCAACTCAGTAAAAATGTAATGAATCCTGAAGATTTACTTATTTATTTATCCTTACTACAACCTCACTATCAGCCCTGGATCGTGTCACTTCTGACAATGTTGCTGACATACTAATGAAATCTGCATCCAAATACTATAAACTTGACCCTTTGCCTACATATTTAGCTTCAACCTAAAAATCTTGCCGTAGTCCTAACCTTAATAATAGACCTTTCTCTGTCTATAGGCATGCCTCTTTCCTCTGTGAAGATGGTAGTTATACGTCCTCGTCTTTAGAAGATAAGTCTCGATCCCACTCTCTGTCCTAACTATTATAGGTCTATCTCTAATGTTTCTTCCGTATCTAGGATGACAGAAAGAGTAGTCCACGCTCAGCTCTACTCTTTCCTCTCCGTAGACAACCTGTTCCACCTCATCAGTCAGTCTTTAGTCGATTCTATTCACGGAAGCAGCTGTCCTCTCAAAGTCTATGATCACCTTGCCACTGCTGTTGACTTGTCTTCAACCATCCTCGATCCGAGGGTTTGTCGCTCCATGGACAAGTCTTCTCCACCTTTTTCTATCTTCCGTCTCTGTCAACAATCGATGAAAAGGCATATTCATCCACGTGCTTATGTTGTTAAGCCATCCCATTCTCGGTCTTCCCCGCGTCCTTGCTCCTGGTACAGTTCCCTGTTGACTAAAGCTATGTATCTGCATTAATAATGCTTGATTTCGCTGTTTCTTGTAACAGTCATCCGGCATCTCTGGCCGATATGTTTCATGTATCCTCCCTCTCTATTTGTATCTCATGTCATTCATCACTGCTGTGTTCTTTTGGTCCTGTCTATTGTCTAATGGCCACTGCTATTCATCCTCTCTACCTCTGCACTGTCAGCCATTGCCTATCATCAAATAAAAGAAATCCATTTTTATGCCGACGATACTCTATTCTGTTTAGAGCTCGCGTCTGCGTAGATGATATCATACTATGCAGTACGCCTGCTATACGCCTTAAACAGTCAAACTTAACCCTTACGACCTTACGATCCAAATTCATCTAGTTTGACCGTTCCTCTAAGCTCCCACAGTGTCCTGAAATCTGGCTCTCTGCGTTCTCCTATTCATCACCGTCTACTGCTTGGGGAACTTCGGATCATGCTTGTTCCACACTCTCTCTAAAACTCCAAAAAGCTGCAACTTCTCAAACGTGCTTGCCTCAGAATGCACCGAAAGCACTTAGTTATAATACACTATCACACAGCCTTATTGTGGCGAAACAACTTGAGAACTACTGTATAACAGTATAGGGTCTCCATGACTGCACAGTGCACACCTTCTCCTCAAATAAAATAATGCACCAGAGGAATATTTTAATTATCATAAGCTAAATGCATAACCGAATCACATGCGTTTTAGCGAGGGAGTTGAGGTTGAAACTGAATTAAGCTGAAATAATTTCATTGCTTTCATCATTGCTGTGAAATTCACTTTAAACTGATATATTTTCAAAGGTCGAACTTTTGAGCGTGGAAGCGGCAATTGTCTCCGTGAATCTGGCATCGTACATAATAGCACTGTTACTCTCGTTTTGCGACTATCTGGTGGCAGCGATAACGATGGAAAGGTGGCATCAAATAGTTCTCCATCTGTATCTCGTTAGAACTGAGTACTGTACTGTAAAGTTACTTGAGTTTATTGAGTGCCACTTTTGAGGAGATTCACAAAGACAGAAAGTGATTCAATAATATCTACTGAAGTTAATCTGTGATTGTAATTGTTCAATTTGGAATAATGATATGGTGCACATATTGCTCATGTATAGTATAGTTCATCATCATCACCACCATCATCTCATCATCATCATCATCACTGTCAGTTACTGCCAGACATATCCAGCGATGAGTGATTGAGTGTGAATAAGTTATTTCCATTTTTTTCGGCTATTTATCAAGTGTTCCTAGCTATGTTGGTCCAAGTCTTGTTACGCCTTCGTTTATAATATTGTCTCTAACCAGCGCAGTATTGGTTTTCCTTTGTTTCTCTTTCCTTCAAACATTGTATGTAGTGCATTGTGTTGAATCCTAACTGGCATTGTCCACTCTCCCTTTATTCTCTTCACTATGGCATTCTCACAGATGGCTAAACCATCGAAGTCTTCGCTTAATGACTTTGTCTAACAGAATGAAATTACTTGTCTACCCACAGTCTATCAGTTCAAAACTAAATTAAGGATACACCTTTTGGCTGCAATAGTTTAAAAATTTACTACATGGATGTGTTCATGCACTGCTGTGTTTTTATGATACGAGTTTACGTTACATTCGTTGCTCGAATAGTCTTTTACTTGCTGTAAGAATTAACTATGGACACCATAACAAGGATTGTCTGAAGACGTACTGTGTTACTTGATGACTAAACAAATATACTGGATTAATGGTTGATGAAACTAGGGTGACCCTGCTAGCGGAACCTTATGTTCCTTTGGGTCTGCCTATTGATGCCATTTCACATGAATGTGTAAATTGTGTTTGTATGTGATAGTGTTATTGTGATCAATAAAAGTATTGATTGATTGATTGATGCATACTTAAGCATTAATTAACCTATGTCACCATTTCAAATCTTCCTTAATCTTGAAATTTCTGCAATTTTCCGCAGCCAACTAATTTTTTCTGTGATAATTCTTTTCTCATCTTGTTTTCGCATTGTCCAGCATTCCGTATAGAAAATAGACTATTATCATCGCCTCATACATTCTTCTCTTGGTTTCTTTTTTATTTCTCTGCCTCTGCATATCCTGTTAATATTTCAAAATGCTTGTGAGGTGCGCACAATTCTTCTGTATAAGTCTTTTTCATTGCTGCCATCTGCAGTTATTTTCCTTTCTACGTAGACGTACTAAACCACTTCAGTAGCATTTATTTGGATGTTGACAGTTATTTGTTATCTTTGACTTTTCAGTAATCACCTATATCTTTCTGTGCGTTAGTCAGTAAGTCTAATCTTGTACTGGTTTCGACTATGTGTGTCGTACTATCCTGTAGTTCGGTTCCGCTTCTAGTGAAGAGGCTAATGCCATAAGAAAATCGAAGATTCATCCATCCATTTAATGTGATTCCTGCCTAGGTGTTGCATATTCATTCATTCATTTAACATAGCGCCCCTCCAGAACCTACTCAGAAGCGCTCAAATAGGCCTATAGGTAGCTTGTGTTATTCATAAATTTTTAAATATGCGAGAATTTCAGGCAGTAGAAACGAACAACTAGAGCACGGACTAGAGCTAACTTATACCGTGGATTTGAAGTATTTAAGATTATAGTTGGTGGTGAATTTTGGGTCACGACCTGACACTCATAAAATATCTGAGCCACTATAGAAACTTAAGCAGAGTGTGTAATGAATGGCCAGAGTCAGGTTCAAACTTAATAATAAAACTAAAAAAATTAATTTTTAAGTTGCGACTAGTTTTGTGGTGACGGGTCACCAATGTAGCCTACAGTACATTTTGAAATGGCATTCGTTTGTCACCTTTCACAGTGAAGACATAAACCGCCTCTGCACTGGTTGCTTGTATGATTGCCCTGGCTATGCCCTGGTTAAAAACAATGTCTGGCGCCGCCACTGCTATAAATCGTATCATTTAGTTGAATTTCTGTGATCGCGTTTGCCTCATGGCCGAATAATATATTATAATTTTAAATCATACTACAGGGTTGCCACGGATCCTGGAAAACCTGGAAAGTCATGGAATTAGACATTTGCCATCACAATCAGAAACTCAACTGAAACGAATTTAGACATATAAAAATTAATGCATTTAAGATTCATCCAACGAGGTTCATTCATTCAAAAATTTATATAGCGCCCCTTCAAGGTAATTACTCAGAAGCGCTTATGTATAGGCCTAGGCCTATGTGTTGTGTAAAATGCCTATGGTAACTTCTAATTAATGTTGACTGCTTGGTTCCGTTGATAATACGCTGCTGAAAGTTTCTATGAAGTTAAGCACGTCAGCCCCAGGAAGTGCAAGGCTGGCTGACAGCTTTAACTACCGTGCCACCCAACGCCGTCATAGCCCTCCATCTTTTCGGGCTTGGAAAATGAGATGGCCTACCAAAGTTGTGTCAAAGCTGCCTAAAGTTTGGGAGCTATAAATCGCATCATTTAGCTGAATTTCTGTGATCGCGTTTGCCTCATGGCCGAATAATATATTATAATTTTAAATCATACTACAGGGTTGCCACGGATCCTGGAAAACCTGGGGAGTGATGGAATTAGACTTTAAAAATTTTAAAGCCTGCAAAAACTGGTGTTTCCAAAAGTCCTGGAAAGTCAAGGAATTTGAAAATAGCTAAGTCATAGGAAGTCATTGAGAATGGGAAATCATAAATAGACATATTTCTATTCACAATATTTTGATAAATATTACATCTATAAAACAAATGAGAAAGTAGGTCCTATTTTCGTCTATTGCCATGCGGCCCGCGGGAATGCGGCCTGCAGGAATGCGGCCCGCGGGTTGTTTTCAAATTCTTCTTAACCATCTTAGGACGGGAAAGCATCAATAGTAGTTAATGATAATGCAATCCGCGCATTGTTAAGCTAAGACATTAGCAGGTATACTCTGCCAGCAATCTTCACAGATCTTTAGTGGATTGTCACAAAGTAAGGCTAATTTTATGGTAAAGTCTATGTCAGCTGTTCTAGCAGCCATTGGATATTGTTGTGCCTTTGATACTACTACCACTACTTCCCTCTATACTTCTACTGATATGTATAATCTGGCTTGAAGCCTTAGAAATTGCTCCAGTCGCACAGATAGTGGGAGAAAGTGTCTGTGCATTTTCTCCAGTCATTGCGAATTAATGTAAAAGTTTCGTTTTAGTACCAATTTAAAGGCAAATGTCTATAGATCAATGTTGGTACGAGGGGAAAGCTTTCAGATAAGAAATGGATCTCCAGTATGAACCATACCAAGTGACCATGTTTGCAGCGCGTATAAGAGATGTATGCCCTATAAGGACACGAGTGTTATTTCTTCATGGTTGCATTGCTAAATTGGTGGACTGTTTCCTACACGATAGACTTCATCACCTGTGGTGATGTACACATCCTTTTCATCAGCGAAGTTCTCGTTGTCAGCGTTTGCCAAGAACTTCTGCTAATGTCCTGGGACTTTGGCAGTAGCAGACACGCGCGCGTAGTCATGTGATGATGTGACTGTTCCCAGTGCTTAAAGTGTAAAAAAGAAGTGCCTGGACGCCCCTTACCTTTCCCTCCCCTCTCCCACCAATACCCTTTTCCCACTCCCTCTCCCCAACTTCCCCTCCTTACTCCCATCCCCTTCCCCCGTCCCTCTCCTCAACCCCTCTCCCTCCAATCAGAGGTGCAACTATAAAATGTTTCCTGAGGTGCTCATATTGCAACCGCCGAAGGCACGAAACCGTGAGTATAGGCCTAACGACTAGGGTGTCTGAGGGAGCATCTTGAGCTCCTTCCGCGGGGTCTGGGGCGGAGCCCCAGAAGCCAACGCAGTTTGTATCAATTGTTATCCAATGGAAGACGTGCTAGGCTCTTGTTTTCCAGCAGTTTCTGAACGATAAAGTTATGAAAACTTCATGGTTTATCCAGATTCCCAGACTAACGCCACAACAATTTCAAAGTTTTATTTTAAAAGAAACAGGTTTCGTCTTTACCTTTCGCCTTCGGCTCTTTCAGAAGTGTCTAGTTAATTTTTGCAGTCAAAATCCATTTCAAAAATATTTTTTTCTGTTTTTGTAAATTGGCTATGCATTTTGTCCAGTTGTATAGCCGATCGATGCCACTACCTTGTTAGCAGATATTCTCAGTAGGCCTAGGCTTTGCAATCCTGTGGCACACTGGCACACATATATAGTTTTCCTCAGGTGACTTATTGTGAGACGAAGCCTAGAAAATGCTATCCGGAACAAAATGTGACTGGTAGGGCAAGGGCATCGTCATGCGGAACTGGCTGAGTTTTGTATAACGAAACAATTCATTTAGTTCCAGTTGACAATTTTCAACTCTTATTAAGCCATTACTTCCTTCTGACCTGTTTTTCTTGCCTTTGTTTTTCTTTGTATACATACAGCGTTTTGTCTGTTGTTAACTCAATAAACGAATATAATTATGATCATGAAGTCGTATGTTGTCTCTCAACAGTTTCTGGGTCTTGCTGGTGAATTACGTAAAACTGGGACAGTTGGTGTTTTATAGGTCTAGGTGAATCGTATTGTATCAATGCGTTGTATTGAAGTCATTTAACTTGATTAGTTCATTCAGTTATGAAACAGTCAAGACAAGACTCACAGTGGATGTGAGTCACGTGACGGTCAGGTAGACTGTAAACTAGCTTTAACTAGGCCCTAGTTGTTAGGGCCTACGAAATTTTTTAGACGATAAAACCGGAGGCGCGTATATGACATGCGATTTGATGAAAAGTTAACTAGAATGTAAAAGTCAGGAATGAGGTGGAGAAACAAGTTACACTTACACGGTAGAACACATTCAGAAATAAAAATGACAACATGAAATTTCATTGGAATCTTAAAAAATTAAATGCTGTTGAAAGTGACGTAGAGGAATTACACTGTTGCATGGACGGCGTCCAGGCTCTGCTGCCTGATAAGTGGCAGGACGGCGTCCAGCCTTAAAAATAAGTGCCTGGACGCCGTCCATGACCGTCCATGCACACTTTAAGCCCTGACTGTTCCTCGTTTTCATCTTGACCCTACTTTTATTTTCGATGGGCGATACTGGACCCAGACAATGTCTACTCTAGACGATCGCTTCAATTCGTGGCGACCCTAGGGCAGAAGCACTTGTTGAAATATGAATCAATGGTCATGCGCCTTGGATATTTGTCCGAATGTTCCCCTCTATAGACCATTACCTTCAAATTGGTACTGAAAAAGATACTTCTGAATCAATTGAAAATGACTTTAGCAAAACACACATTTTCGCATAGGCCGGAAGGGATTTCGAACCCCCACGCTTCATATTTTTATCTGAATGCTTTCCCCTCGGACCAGAATTGATCTATAGACGTTTGCCTTCAAATTGGTTCTGAAAACGAAACATTTACATCAATTTTAAATGGCCGGAAGGTATTTCGAACCCCCACGCTTCATATTTTTATCTGAATGCTTTTCCCTCGGACCAGAATTGATCTAGGCCTACAGACGTTTGCCTTCAAATTGGTTCTGAAAACGAAACTTTTACATCAATTTGAAATGACTGAGTGTCCGGGCTCACAGTCGGACACAACTCTTTTGGACAACCCTCTGACTACACGCATCGCTCGTGAATAAGCTGGTGCCCTGAGCTTGGCTTTCGAGTGGCGCTTTAGAAGTTGGGAGATTATGATTAGGCTACGATTACGATTACGAAGTTTATTAATTTTATGGTCCAGCTGCTTCGGAAAGTCCCGCCATGATGTTGGTTTGTCTCATCATCTTAAAATAGAAAAAAATCCCATCCATGTATGATTTCCAGAAGACACATCAATTTCGTTTCTCTTTTGAGTAATGAAGTTGGGTCTTTTCTCGTTTCTTATTAACTTTAGTATTATTTAAAGTACAGACGTGCATAAAGTTTGGATAAAACATAGGCTAAGCTACGACCGTGATTTGAGACCGAAAAGCCAATGTCTCTCCGATGCCAGCGTTCAAGGTCAGGTATTCTAGACAGTACACGTAGACTCATGCAAACACGTATCAAAATATGCAGATTAAAGTTTACACAATCCAAATTAAAGCCTAGGTAGACTATACGCCTTTATAGTTGAATAACATGATGTTTTTATATCAACAAACCGGCACCCACAATAATGATAAGTCTTTTGTCAATGTGATTTTGATGGACCCAAGGCTTACTCCACTTTAAGTATATATTGATTGGCTGTCTTTTCTTTTCCTATCTGTATTTTTTACATGTTTAGGTGCCCCTATTTAACGGGAACCATGATCCATTCTGGGTCTCTGTGTAGCCAGTACATGTCAAACCGTTGCCTTATTGTTTCATTCTTCGTTTTCTCTTCTGATTCACAAATTCATAAAATGACTAACGGAGACTTCAGTGGCGTAGGTTTGCCACGCCCGAGCACTCCCCGGGCTGCATTTAATTCTGCCTGGGTTGACCGGGTTGAGTTTTACATTGCTTCATTGACACCGAACACGAAGGTGCCATCGTAGGTCGAGATGGCGCATTAATAGGTAGGCTATATATATTCGTGACTTCAGGCTTTAATATTCGTAAATATTCGTGAATATTAGGTTTTTTTAATATTCGTAAATATTCGTAAATATTCTTTGATGACGTCACGGTTTTTGTTTTGTTTAAGACTACTAATTAAGAACAATGTCATGTGCGGTGGTTTTGCGGCGCTATACTTTGTGCTCAGCTACTTAGAAGCTTATAGTAGAGGCGGTACACGACAAATTTGGGTAGTATACTGCATTTTTTGAACACGGATCGCCGCTTTGCACAGTTGTAGATGGAACCTAAGAGAACATTTTAGGAAGGGGAGGCATTCGAAATTTCCCTTAGAATTCAAGATGGCGGCTTTTTTCAAATTTGTAGCATTTAAAATAGCATTTTCCACTAGGGCCGACCGAAATTGAGATTTTCAATATCTCGGCTTCTAGTTCACTTAGAATCGTTATTTTGATGTCTAAACATACACATTTAGGGGCAATAATTCCACATGGGCCATCGCAGAGCAGCCCCGGTCTCATCGGTCGGCCATTTTGGAAAATGGCCGACCATTTTCCAAAATGGCCGACGGATTTTTCAATATCTCGGCTTCTAGTTCACTTAGAATCGTTATTTTGGTGTCCAATCATACACATTTAGGGGCAAAGATTCCACTAGGGCCATCGCAGAGTAGCCCCGGTCTCATCGGGTGGCCATTTTCCAAAATGGCCGACGAAAATTGAGATTTTTCAATATCTCGGGTTCTAGTTAACTTAGAATCGTTATTTTGGTGTCTAAACATACACATTTAGGGGCAAAGATTCCACTAGGAATTCCGCAGAGTAGCCCCGGTCTCATCGGTCGGCCATTTTGGAAAATGGCCGACGATAATTTAGATTTTTCAATATCTCGGGTTCTAGTTCACTTAGAGTCGTTATTTTGATGTCCAAACTTGCACATTTAGGGGCAATGTTTCGATTAGGGCCATCGCAGATTAACCCATGGTCTCATCGGTCGGCCATTTTCCAAAATGGCCGATCAAAATTGAGATTTCTATTTTCCAAATAACACGAATCTAAGGTCAAAATTAACTTAAGACATACAAATGAAGCCAAAGAAGGTCAATTTATTGCAAAACGGCGAAATTGTTTAAAAAAAGAAATAAATAAATAATACTTTCTGCATACAATGCTAGTTTTCCAATTTCTTTGTGGCATCTTCTCTCATCAGACCTACTGTGGATGGTAGGCCTATCTAAGAGTTTTAATTATAGGAGTCTTCCACGAATTTCTAAAACATATTAGTCCTATATAGGTTATCTATCTTTCTTTCGTAAAAAAGTAACAAACTGTCCTGAAAATCTCTCTCACACTATTCTCCAAATGTTTTTCAGAGCTTTTCCATAATCAATCAATCAATCAATAAATCAAAACTCTTTTATTGAAGCCAAATCAAAACACATAACATTTCAACATAAAATATCAGGATTGGCCGCTAGAGGAGTCCCAAAAGGTATCAAGTTCCCGCTAACTAGAGACACCTAGAACAACATTTCAGAAATATGAATTAGCAATATCCTTTATAAACAGTGCAATATCAAGTTTCGTAGAGCAATGCAAAACAGTATAGTACATATTACACAATAAATGATTAACTCGATTCAAAACACTGAAAATATAAAAAAGCGACCGCATATATACAGCACCTCTTCATAGGCAACCAGGGGCGGAGACTTAGGGGGGGACAGGGGACGGTCCCCCCCAAACTTGAGGTGGGGGGACGGAGCTGCTTATATCCCCCCCAATATTTCTGAAATATTTCATGAATATAATAATAATAGCTACGAGTGACCGCTGGTTCTTATCAGCACTCAAATAATAGAGCAATTTTGTTCAGATGACATCTTAAAATGCTACCATTAGAGTGAGAAATTTCAAAAAATTGAAATAGGGAGGGGGCACATCCCTCCCCAAACCCCTTCCCCAAACTCAAACACGACTCAAACTAGCCTACATGTAAGCTATGAGTGACAGCTGGTTCCCATCAGCGCTCAAATAATAGAGCAATTTTTTTCAGATGACAGCTAAAAATGCTACCATTACAGTGTGGAAATTCAAAAAAAATAAAATAGGGGAGGGGCACATCCAATCCCCAAACCTCTTCCCCAAACTCAAACACGACTCAAACTACATGTTAGCTACGAGTGACATCTGGTTCTTATCAGCACTCAAATAATAAAGCAATTTTGTTCACATGACAGCTTAAAATGCTACCATTACAGTGTGGAAATTCAAAAAAATTTAGATGGGGAGGGGGCACATCCCCCCCAAACCCCTCTCCCTGCTCGGCGCTGCGCGCCTCGCCGATCGTCCTTTAGCCGCTCCTTCACCGGTCCCCCCAAACCCAAGACCAAGTCTCCGCCTATGTAGGCAACATCATCCAGAGCCTCTCCATAGGCGACATAGGCCTAATCCAGAGACTCTCTTTAGTTACTACATACAGCGCCTCTCCATAGGCGACAGCATACAGCGCTTCTACATAGGTGACATCATACAGAGCCTCTCCATGATAACCGACCTAGGCGACATCATCCAGAGCCTCTCCATTGGCGAGATCATCCAGAGCCTCTCCATATAGGCGACAGCATACAGCGCTTCTACATAGGCGACATCATACAGAGTCGCTCCATAGTCGACGTCATCCAGAGCTTCTACATAGGTGACATCATACAGAGCCTCTCCATAATAACCGACGTCATCCAGAGCTTTTACATAGGCGACATCATCCAGAGCCTCTCCATTGGTGAGATCATCCAGAGACTCTCCTTAGTTAATACATACAGCGCCTCTCCATAGGCGACAGCATACAGCGCTTCTACATAGGTGACATCATACAGAGCCGCTCCATAGCCGACGTCATCCAGAGCTTTTACATAGGCGACATCATCCAGAGCCTCTCCATGGGCGACATCATCTGGACTCTAGAGCCTCTCCATAGGGGACTTCATCTAGAGCCTCTCAATAGACGACAGCATACAGCCCTTCTCCATAGGCGACATCATCCAGAGCCTCTCCACAGGCGACGTCCTGCCCCAGAGCCTTTACATAGGCGACAGCAAACAGTGCCTCTCCAGAGGCGACATCATGCACAGCCTCGGTATAGGCGACATCATCCAGAGCCTTTCCACAGTCGACGTCATCCAGGAAGACTTAGCAATATCTAAGCTGAATTGATAAACCAGATGAATTTTGTGGAAGTTCAGGTGCTTTTGTTTATGACAGTTCAGCCCTCAAATAATTATGGCATGAAGCCACGTTGTTCATAAATGTTCCAATCATAGCTAAAGAAGTAATTTCTTACTTTTTTACGAAAGAAAGATAGATAACCTATATAGGACTAATATGTTTTAGAAATTCGTGGAGATTCTTATAATTAAGACTCTTATATACCATCCACATTAATGAGAGAAGATGTCACAAAGAAATTGGAAAACTAGCATTGTATGCAGAAAGTATTTATTTGTTTCTTTTTTTAAACAATTTCGCCGTTTTGCAATAAATTGACCTTCTTTGGCTTCATTTTTATGTCTTAAGTTAATTTTGACCTTAGATTCGTGTTATTTGGAAAATGAAAATCTCAATTTCGATCGGCCATTTTGGAAAATGGCAGACCGATGAGACCATGGGTTAATCTGCGATGGCCCTAATCGAAACATTGCCCCTAAATGTGCAAGTTTGGACATCAAAATAACGATTCTAAGTGAACTAGAACCCGAGATATTGAAAAATCTCAATTATCGTCGGCCATTTTCCAAAATGGCCGACCGATGAGACCGGGGCTACTCTGCGGAATTCCTAGTGGAATCTTTGCCCCTAAATGTGTATGTTTAGACACCAAAATAACGATTCTAAGTTAACTAGAACCCGAGATATTGAAAAATCTCAATTTTCGTCGGCCATTTTGGAAAATGGCCGCCCGGTGAGACCGGGGCTACTCTGCGATGGCCCTAGTGGAATCTTTGCCCCTAAATGTGTATGATTGGACACCAAAATAACGATTCTAAGTGAACTAGAAGCCGAGATATTGAAAAATCCGTCAATTTTTGGAAAATGGTCGGCCATTTTGGAAAATGGCCGACCGATGAGACCGGGGCTGCTCTGCGATGGCCCATGTGGAATTATTGCCCCTAAATGTTTATGTTTAGACATCAAAATAACGATTCTAAGTGAACTAGAAGCCGAGATATTGAAAATCTCAATTTTGGTCGGCCATATTGGAAAATGGCCGACCGATGAGACCGGGGCTAATCTGCGATGGCCCTATTGGAATCATTGCCCCTAAATATGTATGTTTAGACACCAAGATGATGATTCTAAGTGAACTAGAAGCCGAGATATTTAAAAATCTCAATTTCGGTCGGCCATTTTGAAAAAAGCCGCCATCTTGAATTCTAAGGGAAATTTCGAATGCCTCCCTTCCTAAAATGTTCTCTTAGGTTCCATCTACAACTGTGCAAAGCGGCGATCCGTGTTCAAAAAATGCAGTATAAATCCGTGTACCGCCTGGACTATTATGCTTCCCAGTTCCTACCCAACTACCCAAATCTGTCCCCCTCTGTGTCTGTCTCTGTGTCTGTCTCTGTCTCTCTTTCTCTCTTTTTCTCTCTCTTTCTCTCTCTTTCTCACTCTCTCTCTTAATCTGAAATCCCTCCATCAGTAATTCTATACTATTTGAAGATATATGTTGTTTACGCCAGCATATCAATGATGCGTTAAACCTTAATTGAGCTTGCACGATCGGCTGACGGACACATGTAGCAAGTGGAGGAATCTAGGACGGATAGGGGATGGAACCTGAGTCATAGTCGTTGGCCGACATTAGTTTCAAATTGGCAAATTGCTGGTATTTGCGCCAAAAATACCTACATGTAACTACGCCGCTCAGTATAATCAAGTATGATTTTACCCACCATATAGGTCTGTACTTGGCTGAGTAACTGTAATATGTGACTGTTCTTATGCATATTTTTGGCAATGATTTAAAAAAATTAATCCCGGATTTTGAATAATTAAGAATTAAAAGAACTAAAAAATGAATATTCTTAATATTCGTTGGCCAGTTTTAATATTCGTCAATATTCGTCAATTTATAAAAATCTTAATATTCGTAATGTGGGTATACTCGTTCTATGGCTGGAACGAGTCGAACGATCGTACATCAGCCAATTGGCGCTTAGAATGAATGTGAAAACGAATGTGCACTCCAACTTGCCAGACATTGTTATCGTAAGGTGGTAGGCGCTCTGAGATGGGAGTTACAAAGGGGACGTTTCAATCATTTATCAGGTGATATTGTTATCTACCACCAGAGCTGTGAGTAAATGTAGGTCATCCTAAAGTATGTAGACTTAGGTATTTGCATTTTCGTATCACATTTGCTGTTTAGCTTGAAAATTTCTAGTATGTGCCTATAGAGTGTGTAGGCTACTTGAGAGACTTGCTTTCACGGTCATGTAAGCGCTGATAGGTTTCAATCGACTATTGACTTTGGCCTATGTGCTTCTGCAAAGACACTTATATGAGTGCGAGCCAGCGTTCACCTGTTATTTCTAGAAGGATTTCTCATAGGCCTACATTCGATTTAGTATAAGGTTAAAACATAGGCCTATCTTAAATGCAAAGCGATTACAATGCTTTAAATAACCATAACCATAACCATAACCATAACCATCAATTTATTGCTCCAAACATTGACAAAGTAACATTTCGTTGAACAAAGAACAAAGATCTGTTGGTCGCAAAATGGAACCCAGAAGGGAGCAGTATGCAGTGTAAGATACAAAATTAAGGCAAAAACTGCGTTTTTTAAAGCGAATTGAACAATATAGCGGGCTTGTTGCGCTGTGTGACATGATTGGATGACGCGATTACGGTTGAAGTGATGGACTAGGCAATCTCGTTCAAGTTAGTTGAATATCATTTTTCTACGGGCCTGAAATATCAGCATTTTGTACGATTACTATTATTATTACTATTATTATTATTATTGCCCCGAGGTACACATCAGAGGCGAAAATCTGTACATAACTTTGGGGGGACAGATTTGGAAGGAAATTTTTGTTAATTCGCTAGGTGGGGCAGAGGCAGGGGCGCAACCACGGTCCAGATGTTGGGGACCTACTAGAATGTCTGAGTGGGGATTGCGAGCGCCGAAGGCGCGAAGCTGCGATTGCCGAAGGCAAGAAGCCCATAACGACTAGGGGGCATGGGGGAGCGTCGTTAAGCCGACGCAATTTTGAGCATTTGATACCAAGTGGAGTACATTTTGGGCTCTAATTTACATCAACTTTTTCACCAATGATTTCGATATAAAAGTACCTAATCCATCTATATCTGTGAAAAAATGCCTCTATTATATAAATAAACTGAGATTTTAGGTTTTAGAAGAACACCATACTCAGTCGCAGCATTAAAAATTGAAATGTCCTCCTAGGCTTCTACCGCGAGCCTTAGTCGTATTTTAAAAACGAGAAAAGTAAAGTTTTAGAGTGAAATTATACAGCAACATTCTGCACTGAATTCTGATAGACTTGAGTTTAGCGGCTTTAGCCTGACCTTTTATTTTATCGGCAGCAGGGCCAGCGATTTGTTGGGGGAGGGACCTACTAGAACGTCCGAGTAGGGGGAACTGCGAAGGCGGAAGGCGCACAGCCGCAATTGCGGAAGGCAAGAAGCTCCTATACGACTAGGGGTACGAGGGAGCGGGTCGTAAGCTCCCCATCGGGGTCTGGGGCGGAGCCCCAGAAGCCGACGCTATTTTGAGCATTTGATACCAAATGGAGTGCATTTTGGGCTCTTGTTTACCTGAAAATGTTCAAAAGTTGGGGGGACCTTCGGCTAGGTTCATTAGATCGGAACTAAAAGTAATATTTTTCCAATAGGGGTAAGGATGAGGTTTCTCTAAACTCTCATAGAATCTGAGTGAGTGCAATATCGATGGTTCCAAGTTCAGAAGGTACGGACTCGAAGTTCAGATCCCACGAATCCATCTCTTGGCCAGCTACAATGCTGACATCGAGCTTTATTGGAACTGATATAATATTTTCTTGTAATACGTACCCGGTTTCTTCTTTTTGCTGGAACTGAAACTCAACAATGACTGTCTGAGACGTTTGATTGAAGCTGCATTAGAAGTAGAAGCCATGTTTCGTCAATAATGGGGTTTCAAGACAGTGAACAGTGACTTGGTCTTGCTCTCGATTTGAGCCTTTGGTCTGAGACCAAATTTGATATCAAGAACAATATTAAAACGATATTAAACCGTTGGTCTTGTGTGCGTGTCTGCCGACATGCAGTGCTAGACTAAATACAGAGAGAGACACATAGACAGAAATGTGAAGAGAGAGACAGACAGAGAGACACAGAGGAGGCATAATGATGCGGAGGTCAGCTAGCTCGACAGAGGATGACTAAGATGGAATCCCGAGGCACGAGGAATTTTGTGGCCCAACAACTTGCTACACAAGATCATGTTTCAAGCGACAACCGAGCCTTGGAGCTGATTGATGTACACCCTAGATGATGGATGAGCACGATGCTGGTCCTCTTTGTAATGCACAGAGACCTTCCGAGCCACATTACAGACAAGGTTTTCTTTTAGAATTGTTAGAAAAAATGTTTAACTTTGGGGGGACAGTCAACACTGCTGTCCCCCCAGTCAAAACTTTGGGGGGACAGTCCCACTCTGTCCCCCCATGATTTACGCCACTGGTACACATGATCCCTCAGGGACTTAGAAACTATCCTAAGGTGTGCTATTAATCTGGAGTTAGTGGTCCTCGTCCCCGGTGCATTGTGCGAAAGTGCCCCTGAAGGCTACGGCATTGAATCTCTGAGTGCATATGGACAAACGCTGGAACAGGTGCACGGTCTCCAGAGAATTATTGTTATTATCATTATTATTATTATTTTCTTTTTGCCCCGAGGTATACGTGATCCCTCAGGGACTTAAGCCACCTAATCGTCGCCTATTATTATTTTATTATTATTATTATTATTATTATTATTATTATTATTATTATTATTACTAGGCCTGCTACTATATTTATTATCGTCCTCATCATCGCCATCTTCATTATTTTATTTCTTCGACAGAGGTGCATCTGATCTTTGAAGACCAAATCAAATTAGCACAGGAGCGTGATAGAGGAACCAATTCGAACCGGCTGTTCTCTCCAGTCCACTCATTGAGGTATGGAAATGCGACCTTGAATGCGGTAGCATTGTAACTGACGATACGCATACAAAATCCGATACGTGACAAAATGAAGACCCTTGGAGATTACGAATACGATGAGAAGAACGAAATAGGACGGGGTGCCTTTGGCGTAGTCTACAAAGGACGTAGCAGGACGGTATGTTTTAACACATAAAAATCTATGCAGATATTTTTTATGATTAATATTCGATTTAAAGCAAAAGCACACAGGACTACATATATTACGTAGGCATAAGTTCAGAAAGTCGTATCTTTGTTTCATTCAAATGGAAATCGGTAGGGCCTACATAATTATGCATGGTGATAGCTTAGTTTATCATCCTCGTGCAGTTACATGCTAATAAGTTCCTTTAAGTAAGACCTCATAATATTCTCAGTTTTACTGTCCAGTCCTGTGCTTTGTAAGTTCTTTAATGGCAATTCAGATAAGCTTCAGGCACGTTTGTTTTAGTTTGCTGCTAAATCCTACAAATTCTACCATTCTCTTGCCCACTTGAGACCCTTGTCTCTGCTGCCGTCCTCCTGACCTCATCGCCTCAACAGAAACTTGGATCACTGCCTCATCTACTAACACTCATCTCTCTGTTTGCACTCTGCTTGTTAATTCCCTACTCAGTAGTCGTCGCATAACTTCCTCATCTAAGTGCTATCACTCTCGAACTCGTCTCTGACCTACTAACTGTCTTCAACATCTATCGTCCTCTTATATCGTTGTAGTAGTAGCAAAGCTGATAGAAAAGACATACTTGTGCCGATTCTTCCAGGATCTTCTGGCGAGCGGCCCTAAAGTTCGGGGAACTCAGGATTTCTCTAGCACGTGGACAATCGTTGTTATCTTGCGAAGAAAAAGGATACGTCCTTAGATTTTTGTGCATTAATTAAATCTATTCAGCTCACTTGCAACAGCCACAGCATAGCATAGCTTACAGAAAGTATGTGAGTCATAATGTGACTCACTTCGGCCACAACAGCGCTGGGTCAACTCGTTTACGAAATGCATTTTATCGTCAGCTCTCCGATGTTGTCCGCTTGACCGTCAGTTAGCGAATATCCTTTCTCTCACTTCTTCCTCTCTTAGCCTCTATTACCTCATCCTGTCAGTCATCCACCTCTGTCCCAACCACTCTCCTATCAGTGGACCCATTCGCGTCTCCACTTACTGTCTAATTTTTTTACAGGTGTGGTCGATTAATTACCTAATTACAATTACCTCCAAATGATGACGCAGAAGATTGAAAACCTTCGTGTGACGTCGAGACTCTTCCCCCATTTGTCATAGCTAACATTTTAGATGATTTAGCTCCTTTTCTGGTTTATGTATTTAACAGGTCTCTCTTCCTTTGTCTTTGCCACCATAGAACATGAGTTTCTCTGTTCCAGATTAGACTACTGCAACTCGCTTCTTATGGGCCTCCCGAAACAGCTTCTTTCCGCCCTTCAATCAGTCGCTCCGATACTGTCATGCTATTGTTGAACGTGCCATAGTGCAGTCTTCAACAAGGCTCCAATTGCCGAGATGCTGGGAGATCAATATGCATTCAGGCCAACTGGCTCCACAACAGCAGCCATCATAGCCCTACTGCAGCAAGTAACAACCATTCTAGTAACAAATGACTTTGTGATTGTTATATCGATGGATTTCTCCAAAGCATTCGACACGGTCCGTCATTCTTCGCTGATGAACAAGATTGGGACCCTGGACATCACCGACGAAAAATACAACTGGCTCGTCAACTATTTTATGGAGAGGCAACACATCATTAAGTACAATGGGGTTACACCTGTGGAAGCTCCTATATATGCCAGCATTATAGTTCAGGCATCGGGTGTAGGACAGCCTCCTTCGTGTTCACCCAATGCACAGCTACAACTCTCTTGTAAAGTACTCAGATGGATGTTACATCAATGGATTTCTCTGAAGCATTCGACACGGTCCGTTTATATGCGGGTGCCCTGCGCTTAGCTTGGAGTAATGGAGTAGTGCTTTATAAATTTTGAGTTTAATTTTAATACGACTATCGATTGATGCTTTGTGCATTATCATAGAGGCGTTTTAGTTTCATTAGTTTAGATATAATTATGCGTTTTGATGCCTTATAGTTATAGTTTAGTTAGTGTTTAATGAAATTGTTCTTAGCAGGGTTTTTGTATTTTGCGTTAGAATTTAGCCCAGCTCGCAGCCATCAAAGTGGTTCTTCTAAAAGGCTACCAATCAAAAGATTTACGTGATTCGATAAATCGAGAAAGTGAAATTCTGAAGGTACCGATTTCAGTTATGTTTAAGTTCTATTAGGTAAAAAACAAGACGATTTCGGAGTCTTATAATGTGATTCCAAATCGAGTTTACAGAAATTGATCTTGAAATACATTTTGTTATATGAAGGGAATATTAGCTGGCTAAGAAACTTACTTGAATTCTTTTAAATGTTCAGGTGATTTAATTTTGAGCAAATTTGGCAACTGTGTTATCAGAATCCCAAAATATCGTGGCAAAATATTTCTTTTTGATTATTATTATTATTTTTATTATTATTATTATTATTATTATTATTATTATTATTATTATTATCATCATTATTATTATTATCATCATCATAATCAGCAACAACATTATAATCATCATCATCATCATCATAATCATCATCATCATCACTAACACTTTTACGTGCGCAAGGTCACACAGAAATGCGAATCAGAGGAGCGTTTAGTCAGTCGCCGCGTGGGGCGCGGTGGTGTAGGGGTATGTTCGGTGCCTTGCAGCCGGAGGGTTGCAGGTTCGAATCCACCTCAAGCCGTCCGCGTAGGGACCTTGAGCAAGTCCTTCGCGCACAATTGCTCTGCAATATTATTGCTTCTGCGCCGCCGAGGCGTGTGGCACTTCTGAGCTTGGGGCAACCTTAGTAAGAAGGGCGATATCAAAGATCAGTTGTATTGTATTGAAAGAGAGCTGTTAGGTATATAAGTTCTTAAAGCCAATGAGAAATAGTGAGTTTTGAGACGTTTCTTACAGGAAGAGAAAAAACTCAAGCTTCGAACAAGCATTGGTAATAGGTTCCATTCCTTAGGGGCAGCAAAATGGGAAGCACGAGAGCCCATAATAGTGCTTCATAGTACATCGAGGTTCAGCCAAAGGACCCATACATGAAGATGGATTTGATGTTATTTTTTTGGTAGACGTTGTCCAGTGTAAGGCACACGAACATCGTCACTCTGTTGCACTGTGAGGTAGGCTTGAAATGTTCTTGTACTGTTTCGTATATTTGTGAAGTGTTATCCAGTCGCTTAATGTATTTATGATGGTACTTGGGAAACTTTGCGATTTAAGTTCTCTGTAATTTGAATGAGTAGTAGGATAAACAAATACATAAACATTAGCGTGGTCCTAGAAAATGGAAGTTGTTTAAATTAGTTCTCCAACCTGGCATATGGTGACGTCAGGTATTAATAGGTCGCAGTTAAAAAATTAAAAGAAAATAATAATATTTAGGACTTGCCCAAAGCTAACAAAGTTTTCATAATTTGCTGCTGGTTTCCTCAAACTTTATCATGACATCGGCACTCGTCAGGGTTTAACATAATTGCATACAAGCAAGCAATTAATGTGCAGCTACAATATAATTGCTCAATAATGGAATCAAAGTCGTAAGAATGAGTTAATTTTATTATCAGCTTAAGCTACTAACTTCGAAAATAATCAGAAGATGCAGCCGAGAACATCAACATTAATTTTGCCGAGAATTTGTCAGTCATCCGATTTTGATCTTATTATGGCTGCAGTCTTTGTTGGCGCTGAGTATATACATCGTCACATACTGTAGAAAGTTCTCAGAGAGTTTCAAAATGTGGAAGACTCTATTGGTTGATGTAGTAACGAAGTTGTGGAGTCCTTTCGTTATAGGTTCTTGGAATGACGGGATTCGTTTTAATGGCTCGACAGAAACTGAATTTTCGTTATGGGTCTTTACCATGAGTCTCTTCGACAGCATGAAGAGCAAATTGAGGCAATTTTTGGGAGCCTCTGTAGACGATGCGCACTGGAACCAGTACTTCACATATATGATGCCTGTCACAAAGAGTGACACTTTCTTCAGATGATTCCAGGCTTGTTCACCATATGAAGGGCCATGAAACTTCCAAGTTATGGTTGAACCTGGCTGCAGACAGTGTAGAGGTTCATATTGTGAGTGGAATAGCCTATCCACATTTTAAGTGGGCAAGTGGCTCTAGCTATCCACCGCGCACGGTGTATAGCTCCTGGATAGCGGAAACGTTTTCCATGTGGGGGCATGCCACCGAGGAAAATGATAGACAGCTCAATAAGTTCGCAGTAGTCATCCCTTGGCTGGAATTTCTCCAGCTCTGCCACTGCAAACTAAATAACCTCATCCTTCCATGGTGCAATCATGGCTGTCATCTGCTCATTCTGTGTGGCTGTGGAAAAGGCGGCCTGGTCTATTCTAGGAAATCTTGAAAGTGGCCATATAGCTCAATGTTGGAAGACTTCGATACATCATACAGGCTAAAAACCGACTCCAACATGATTTTAGAAATGTGTTGACGGCATGCTAAATTTAGGAGCTCTCAACCTATTTCTCATTGCAACAATACGCACGTGCCACCATTTCTTCCAGTATTTGAGGCTGTAGTATCAAAGCATACAAGTTTGATACGATTACGGATCATTACGCAAACCCTATTCATCAATGCTATCAACCATTTCATGTGACATTGTTACTGCTGTTCCATCATCAAGTTCTGGTACAGACAACAGCTTGATTACATCATGTCCAGAGACCAGTATGATATTGGTGGCCATGATTGAATCATGGAAGGATGAGGTTAGTGAGTTTGCAGTGGCACAGCTGGAGAAATTCCAGTAACAATATAGTTCATAATTTAAAACAACGAAACTGAAATTACAGGAACATGCACAATTATCGTAACTTCAACTGGCTTGGGCAAGTCCTAAATAATTTTATATATTGAAAATATTTTGGTTAAAGAATCTCTATAAGTCATATCACCAAGTGGTGGGTTGGAGGATAAAAAATAAACAACATGAAATTTGTCATTATGGATGGGACCACCCTAATAAACATGTATTGTATTGTATTGTATTGTATTTGAACACTTGTTATAGCGCCCCTACCAGATTGCCCATTCAGAGGCGCTCCCGACTACTGCGCGGACGCTGAATCGGAGTTTCACGCCGAAGCGCATTTCCTTCATTGTATTTTTCTGGAGGAGAGTTGTTGAACCTATATCAAGTCGGTCTGTGGCACTCTGTGCTATCTCTTCGTAATATATCCCCATAATAATATTATTCACTATTTTGTTATTTAGAAACAAGAAGATTATGCATATTTCGTCATGGAGGTGAGTTATGTATGGTTCCGTATGTCTAAGGACATTTCTAAATTGGACTTATCATTTACCTCTCAAACATCATACTATGGATCTATAGACATAACTTTGTTGTGATACTTCAAGGAATATTAAGTCTGTATAGGAAAATTCAAACAAAATCGGTTGTTGTCTCGTATATTTTTATCTTACTTTTCCTTGTTAATTATCTGCTTCTCCATATCCTGTTCATTATTCTAAATGCTTGTGAAGTGCGTCCAATTCTCATTTGTATGTGTTTTTCGTAGCTTCCATATGTGTTTATTAACCCTTCTAGATAGACGAATTCTTCTAGGCCTACCTGCTCAATAATTTCTCCTTGCATGGTGATAGATATAGGTGGCTCTTTAGTCTTTTCGGTCACCATTGTCTCTGTTTTCTGTGCATTAATCATTAGGCCGAATCTTTCGTCAATCTGTGTCGTAACATCCTGTAGTTCTGGTGCGCTTCTAGTGAGGAGACTAATGTCGTCAGTAAATCGGAGATTATGCACCAGCCCTCCACTTAATTTGTTTCCGGCCTCGGTGTTGTTAAGGCTGAGTGACATTACTGCTTCTAATAGCCTACTCAGTTAAAATAAATATGGATATACAATACATCCTTGTCGTACTCCCGCTTTTGTGTGAAAGTATTCTGTGATCTTTTTATCTACCTTTATCGCACTTGATGATCTCGATATATTCCTTGTACAAGTTTGATCAGCTGCTCTGATATTCATGCATTTTGCATCAGTCTCCATATTCCATCATGCCATATGCTGTCGAATGCTTGTTTGAAGTCTATGAAGTTGATAAAGACTTTTTGGTTGTGTTCTATGTCTTTTCAAGTATCGTATCTGTCTCATTGTGACGAATTGATCAATATTATTGTGCTTCTTCCTGGCTTTTCTCCAAGTGTTTTTTCAACTTTCATTCTGTTTTGTATCCTTTTGGTAAAAACTTTTCCTGGGATGCTCTATACTAGGTTAATGCATCTGTAATTTTGCGGATCTCCTTTTCTTTTGTAAATTGGGACGATTGTCGATTTGGCCCAGTCTGCTGGTATTTTTTCCTCTTATCGAATCTTTGTAACAAGGGTATGCATTAACAATTAGCTGTTTCTCCTCCTCCTTGAAGTAGTTTCGTATAGTGTTTCTATTTATGTCTGGTGCTTTGTCTTTTTTAATTTTGATAGCATGCATCTCTTACCTCTTCCTGTAGAAATTTTGGTATAAGCTCTTCTGTGTTGTTTACTGACAACTCTGTGAGAACCGTAGGGTCATTATGTGTATCCACGTTTAGTAGTTGTTCGAAGTGTTCCTTACATCGTTTCTGTATGCCGGCGTCGTCTGCAACTTTGAGCTCAAATTGGTTGGAACTTTGAGCTCAAATTTTCCACTAGGTAGTTGTATCTTATTATATTATACTTCTCGCACTCTGTTTATGTTGAAAGCTTCTTCAGCCTCTTTGCATTGTTGTTCCATTCAGTTGTTTTTGTCTTGTTGCAATTTCCTTCTGATTTATCTAGTGAGCCAGTTGTTTCCGGTCTACAGTGTAAGCTTGTTTTTTGTCTATGTTCTTCTTTTTTCCACTAAGCTTAGTTCAAATATTTCATCTGATATCCACTGGTCTTTCGGTTTCTTGCAAGCTTTTCCGACTATGTTGTTGGTCGCTGTTTGTGTTCCTTTTTGTACGTTTGACAACACAACTTCTATGTGTCCTGATCGTTCATCTCTATGTTCATCACTATCTCGCCTTCATACTTTTGTCGGATGTCTTTATCTGTCAGTTTCTTGGTATCATACTTCATGTTCTCTGTTGGTCGTATTCCTTTCCTTAACCTCATTTTCAAGTTGCCTATTACTAGCTTGTGATCGGAACCAATAATATGTAAGTCGATTTATCTGCAATTTGTACATTTGAGCTCCATCTTGTGTTTTTTAATGAAATAGTAGGCCAGGTTGTGTGTCTTTCCATCGGGTGATGTCCATGTCCACTTCCTTCATGGGACAAGTCAAATAATGATAAAGAAATGATGAATAACGAATAAATAAAGATAAGATAAATTAAAATAAAAGAAATTAATAATTAGTGTACTTGTCTTCTTTGCAGCTGGAAGCCCATTAGGCCATGGTCTGAGTAGACCTGTGCCTATTATTTTAGACAAGACAGCATATAATGCTAGCTATAATTTCTTATGAAGAAAGGAGTTAAAGGTTGACAAATTGAAAGAACGAACGACCTGTTATCGTAAGGGTGGCAGGCATATTTTCTGAGTAGGCCTACACCTGACATATAAAGTTACAAAAGGGGTCGAGTCAATTATGCATAAGATGACACTGAACTAATACTAGCCTATAGATGTTTTTAAATCTAGGTCATCTGAAAGTATGTACGTGGCTTTACAAAATACGTCTCGCGTTTATTGTTTAGTTATTGTTTTAATGTTAATAATTTTTTTATGCATTGAAACAGTAATGGAGAAATCTGTTTCAGTGTCATGTGAGCACTGGGCGTTTAATTTGTTTTCCGCGTTTTGTAGGCTTTTCGCCTATTGGCTTCTTCTGCAAAGACACAAGTGAGTACTGTACCTTAGTTTCACTTTCATTTTTAAGCAATTTCCCATCCGTTCGCTATCGTATAAGGTCAACCATAGTGGAGACCTAAATGCGATAACATCTTCTAAATCCTTTTTGGTTAGTATTCTGTTGCAAAAGCCTGATGTAAGGTGCTAATTACTTGGCCAAAGCGACGCTTTTGAAAGCGAATTTAACAATATAACGGGCCTGCTGCGTGCTATGACAAGCTCGAGCAAGGCGTTAACGTGCAACGCGTGTAAGTACAAGTGACAAAATGGTTTAAATGATGGGTTACGCAGTAGCGGCGCCAGAATTTCAGGTTTGGGGGCGCTAAAACTTCAATTCCTTCCCTTTCTCCCCTCCTCTGGCATTGGCAGTAATTTCCCACTTTTGTTTGGGGGAGCTGAACCGCCGATAGTGGGGGCTTCAGCCTTCAGCCCACCCGAGCCCCATGCTGGCGCCGCCACTGGGGTTAGGCAAACTCGTTCAAGTTAGTGAATATCGCTTTTCTGTACTGACATTGAATATCAGAACTGTATATTGCTATTGCTGTTGTCGTTGTTGTTTTGGTGTTATTGTTGTTGGTTGTGGTGGTGGTGGATTTGATGGTGGCGATGGTGGTGGTGATGGTGGTAGTGATGTCTCAGGGCCAAAATGTTTTAGCCCAAAAGCATGAGAGCAGAGCTATCTAGCACTAACTGTCCTTTACTCCACTCATTGAGACATGGATATGTGAATTTAAAGGCAATGGCATTATGACGCAGTTAGGCCTACAAGCTATGAAAAAGGTATGAAAAGATGGGTGGGGTGTCTTGTGT
Organism: Aporrectodea caliginosa; assembly: GCA_020284085.1. Lineage (NCBI taxonomy): Eukaryota > Metazoa > Annelida > Clitellata > Crassiclitellata > Lumbricidae > Aporrectodea > Aporrectodea caliginosa. The sequence goes on along the minus strand of JACEVL010000326.1, from coordinate 677,828 downwards.
GGGTCACAAAAGACCGCATCTATGGCTTTACTGTAAAACGAAATTTTCACATCGAAAATGACTCAGACGGACATCCTTCTCGGCAATTACAATAAATTCCATACATTTATTATCAGAGAAAGTTTTATGAGTAGTGATATAACAGATGGTTTACTTGCTTGCAGGAGGAATAGGCTATGATGTCGGGATAATCTTAGCAGCACACAATTTTCTTACTGAACCTATGAGCTACGTAAACTGACTTGAGAGAGAGTACACAGGGATCTATACATGACGATATGAAAACCGTCGGAGAGTACGAATATGATGTGGAGAATGAAATAGGACGAGGTGTCTTTGGCGTAGTCTACAAAGGACGTAATAGGACGGTACGTTTTAACCATATTATAAAAAAGTTACTCAGATATTTTTCATTATTAAAATTGTATTTAGAGCAAATGTACATAAATGTAAGCCTAATTGTATATTTGTTTCACTTGATTGAAAATCAGTGCGTGAGGCGATAGCTTAGTTTTTGATTGTCAACTTGTCAAGCACAATAACACGCTAATAAATAAAGAACAAAACTTTTGATATACTATATCATATCGGAGTATTATTCCGATATGAGGTACCCGATAGTGCAGGGGTTAGCTTGCTGGACTGTCGATAGAGAGGTCGGGGTTCAAATCCTTGCCAGGCAAAAATTTGGTTAGAGATTTCTGCTCCACCTGCACTCCATTGCCAACTGAACTACAATGAGTACACTGACCGTACTCTGTTGGTGTAACGATAAGATGGCGAGGGAGAGGACTGGCCACCGGTCCTCATATGCCGAGGATAATGAAAATTAAGTTGCTAACACTTCATACCCATGGCTCCCTCAGGGTTGTTATAAGGGACTGCTGTTCTTCTTTTATTATTCACTGTTAAGTTCATTGCGTTCAGCCAGTTCTTCAATGACTTTCAACCCTAAGAGTCGTTGGTTTGAATTTACTTGGTTACCACTTCTGATTTCCATGATCTACCACGAATTTACCTAAACTAAATGTTCTTCGACGGATTACGATCTTTAACAACGGTTCCACTGGATTGATGGCTTGACATGTGCTTTATTACATCGGCGTTGTAAAGTTATTCGATTAGATCAGATATACTGCGTTTTGATACCTTTTGATGTTAAGTTTTTTAATGAAATTATGTTCATCTGGTTTTCTGTATATTGTTTTAGAAGCCAGCCGAGGTCGTAGCGATCAAAGAGGTTGATGTTAAAAACTACAAATTGAAATGTTTGCATGATACGATAAACAGAGAAACTAAGATTCTCGAGGTACTTTTCAAGCTTTTTAAATTCTAGTTTGTAGGCCTATGAACATTTTTGAAAGACGATTTTGGAGTATTCTGTTGCTATACTGTTTAGATTCTACAGAAATTGCTCTTAAAATCTAAATAAAGTAGAAATGAAACGACTTATGGTGTCTTTCAAGGATGGAGAAAATTAGGTCTGCAAATAACAATTATTCAAAATTTATATAAGTTTTCAATAGTTTCTTTTAGCTAAGCTTGCCAACTCCGTTATAAGATTTTAAAATATCATGAGATAATTTATTTATTTTATGCAGACAGTGTCCAACCCAAGCCACAAGAACATCGTCACTCTGTTGCACTGTGAGGTAGGCCTGAATGTTGGTTTATCTTATAGGCTACTGTCCAGCATATTTGTAGAGGGTGATTCCACCGTTTAACGTATTCACGACGGCACCTTGGGACATTTTGCGATAAAACATCTTTGTAATTTGTGTCAATGTTAAGATAGCAAATTAGGCAACTGTTTCTATCTTCTTCATTATTGTCTCCTGGATGATGGTTGTTGAACTCATAATTATTACAGTAGTCTGCATTAACTTTTTCTGATGGACATCCGGCCTGCCGGATAGGGTCCCTAAATAGGGTCCTGCGCACCGCTGCTCGACTTGTAGTCCGCGTTCTTCGGTTTGGCCGAGTCTCTGATTACATGCGGGATGTACTACACTTGCTCACTTATCCACAGCGCAATACTTACAAAATTGCTGTTTTGGTCCAGCGCTGTATTGAGGGTTTAACCCCTCAATACTTGCGGGAGCTTTGCTGCTCCACCACGCTCGTCCAGCTCCGCTGCTTTCTCCGCTCTGCTGAACTTATTGTCCCCGCTCGCGGACTGCTATCATTCAGCGTCGCGCCTTCTCCGTGGCTGGCCGTGCGACTTCGAATGGGCTTCCTACTTCGCTGCGTCAAATACCTAGTGGTCACTCTGTCTCGTTCTTCGCTGCTCTTAAGACTGTCCTATTTGAACGGGGTTGGGCTGGAAGCGCTCATGAGTAGGCAACCTTGAAGGGGCGCTATATAAACTTTCTGTAAATATAATAGTGATAATAATAATAATTACATCAGCTAGTAATATCTAAGTCCCTGAGGGATCCTGTATACCTCGGGGCATAAAAAAAATAATAATTATAATTATAATCATAATTATAATAATTATAATCATAATTATAATTATAATAATAATAATAACTGTCTGCGTGTTCATAATTATAATGCTCGAATTATATTTGTCTGTTGTGTCATATAGCAACAAGACCATTTTGTATATTTTGTCATGGAGGTGAGTCATGTATGGTTTGATATGTATAAGAAATTCATGTTGTACCTATCGTGACATCCCATGGAAGATTATGAAAGTAGATCGCAATCTATAGTCAGTAGACCCTATTGTCTTATGTCTGCCTCTGAGCGACGCTGTGCTCGTGAATAAGGTGGTGCCCTGCGCTTAGCTCTAAAGTAGAGCTTAGAAATTTGTAGTAAACCATTACGAATAGGCCTAGTCATTTTGATCATTCTGGCTCAGAAGATCGCTTCACCTGCTATACCATCAAGGTCATGCTCAGTGGACTCCATTTCGACCTTCCCAGTCCAGCATTTTGTTGATGACATGCTTCCCTTTCTCAAATGCATGGCTCTTCAAGTTCCTTAAGCTTAACGTAACAACCACTAGACTTGCATTCCTTTACATAAACTTACACAGACAGCAGTGGCTGCTCTACCTGGAGCAGGTCAGTAATTGTAATTAGCACCTTCTGGTGTGCCGGTCTCTAATGCACGAGGCATCAACCAATGGCACACCAAAACCAAGCCGTAATCAGTTCAACATCCAGAAGATCAGTCCATATGAGACAGAGAGACAGCCTATGGTGGATAAGCAATTTCAAAGAGGTAAGTTTTCAGCCGAGAACGAAATGATACAAGCGCTTAATGAACAGCGCACAGATACAGGAAGAGAGTTCCAAAAAGTAGGCCCAGCAACCGAAAAACCTCGTTCACCAAAAGCAGTTCTTGATTTAGGTATGACGAGACAAAGATAATCAGATGACCTCATTGAATACTGATAAGTCTGGGGAATAAGAATTGATTTTAAATATTGTGACTGGCCAGAGTTCACAGTTTTATAAACTATGAGCCCCAGTTTGAAACGAATTCTTTGCTGAACAAGAAGCCAATGCAAAGATCTAATCACAGGGGTTATATGTTCATATTTGGATGTATTAGATTTGGCTCTAGCCAAAGAGTTCTGAACCTTCTGCAGCTTCAGCATGTTTGACTTCTTGATACCAGTAAGAAGCGAGTTATAATAGTCTAAGCGACTGGAAACCATTGCATTTGCCAGATAAGAGATATTATTGCAGACATTGGCACATGACGCCTAATTCTGCGTAAGTCGCGAATGAACATAGGCCTATAGGATGACTTACAAATACTGTTTACATGGCCAGTGAGAGACGTGGTAGAATTAAAAACAACGCCTAAGTTACGTGCAATAATGTTCAGCTCCAGGAGGAGTTTATTGGATGCCATCCAGGACTGTACCTCATCAAAGACAACAGACAACAGCTGTAGGCCTACAGATGAGTCACATGACAGCTTGTAAAATGAAATAATAGATGTGAGTATCACCAGTATAGAAATGATATCCCAGCGAATGATTATCCAGGAATGTTCCTAATGGTGTGGTCACTGTGGTGTATAATGTAAACAAAAGAGGACAAGGACAGAACCCTGTGGTACACCGCATGCCAACAAAGTACTAGATGAATAATTACGATTTAAATACACCGTGCTACAGTTATACGTAAAACAGACGGTTGCGCTGATTCTAAACAGATCTTGAACACGTTCTGGGACTATACGCCGCTTTCTCTTTCTCAACTGTGTTAAGCGAAGGGCAGTTGAACACAACGTTGGCTACATGATTGTATGTCTCCACTTGAGACGAAATTATGTTACAAATGAATATTTCAAAGATTGATCGTTGTCTAATTTCAGTTTTACAATGGAGGAAACCTACAAGAATATCAAAGTAAGTCTTTCTAGAGATCGTATCTTTTGGTATACGCGTGAATAATAAAAATGCATAGGCCTATAGATCTATAATACCTGTAGGCCTCTGCAAATCTACTGCATGTACCCTGGAATCCCTGGATTCCAGGGTACATACATCAGATAGGCTACAGGCTTCGCTGGAAATAGTCAAATTATGTGGTTTTTATATTAGACATAATTATACAATCTGTTCAATAGGACTAGTTGTGATTATCTTTTAAGCTTACGGCATTCTGCGGCCAAAATCTTTCTGGTTTGAGAGTAGGCTACCTTGGACTGTATTCTTTTTACTGTTCAAAGTTACGCAGGTGATATAAACAATGGTCAGAAGCAACTGTAATTGATGTAGCAATATTTATGGAAAGTGTTTTTTGTTCTTTTAAATCAGTAAAAGTGTAGAAATATTCATATATAACTAGGTACATCTATAGGGTAGCGTAGCCTATTCTTTATAGCACACAGTAAAATAACCTGCTTCAAGTTTAAATATCTTGTGTTTTCTTAGGCAAACAAAAACTCGCAGAGAGTACAATCAGACTTTTTCTCAGACAGATTGGTAAGAGTTCATTAATATGTTATATTATGTACTATTTTAATTTGTAAAAGATCGTATATTGGTATCGCAACATTTTGTTATTGGCCAAACGTTATGTGTCACTCAATCAAGTTAAAGATTGTATTTGGTCGACAGCTGGGCATAGAACGAGAATTCGTGACTTCAGGCTTTAATATTCGTGAATACATTTTACATTAATATATCCATATCTTACATATTGTAACCAGACCTGATCTGGACCTCTACTTACGACACTCATCTCAATGCACTAAAGATTCTACAGAAAAAAGCTATTAGGACCATCACTAAATCCAAAGGACTCTGTCACACAGGTCCTTTATTTGCTGAGCACAAACTTTTAAACATTAAGCAAATTAGACTTGTACAGACCGGGGAACTCATGTATAAATACACTAACAACCTGCTCCCTCCTTCCTTCTCATCCTACTTTATTCACACTTTGCTTCCTGGCTTCACTAGAGGTAACAGAGCATTATAGATGCATCTGCGCAAGAACTAACGTTCGCAAAATTTCTATCAAATTTCAGGGCCCTGTTACGTGGAATAACCTTCCTATGAACATACGTACTGCCACCAGCCTCGCTCACTTCAAACATCTGGTGCGCGCGCATGCACTGCATTACCTTAGTTAAGTTAGCATGACTGACTATTATAGTCATGCTCCCTGTGGAACATTTTTTTGTATCTTTGAACGTATTATTATTCCTGTTTTTCTACTGTCGTCTTGTGCTGATTGTTGTACCGAACACGTGTCATTTGTTTTTTTATTCTGTAGTTAAGTTTATCTACTTCCCTCTTCGTCTTTGCTAAAGAACTGGCCATCATCTTGACTCACTTTGCATGAAGTAATTAGGCCCCTGCTCAGCGGGATTAGTCCCTTTAGGTGCGCCTATTGCTCCCATTTAAAAGCTCTGTTACACTATGATGATATAATACCCCATGGAAAGTGAAGTAACATGCATAATTAAATGGCAATGTACAATTACTGGGAACAATAAATGTCTTATCTCTTATGTCTTAATATTATGGTATTTTTAATATTCATAAATATTCGTAAATATTCGTTGATGACGTCACTGTTTCTGCTTTGTTTACAAATGTAAGACTAATAATTAAGAACATGTGCGGTGGTTTTGGATCGCCCTATCTCTCCCTAGTGCATAGCTACTTAGAAGCTTAGGCTTCCAAGTTCCTACCCAAATCTTGCTCCTCTCTCTCTCTCTCTCTCTCTCTCTCTCTCTCTCTCTCTCTCTCTCTCTCTCTCTCTCTCTCTCTCTCTCTCTCTCTCTCTCTCTCTCTCTCTCTCTCTCCCTCTCTGTTGAAGAATTAAAAAACTAAAAAATTAATATTCTTAATATTCGTTGGCCAGTTTTAATATTCGTCAATATTCATCAATTTCTAAAAATCCTAATATTCGTAATATTCGCATACTCGTTCTGTGCAGCTGGGTATGCAAAAAACCACTTTGTCAGTTGTGAATTAAATCATATAGAGAGCCAAATCTTGGGCAAAGTAACAATAACAGCAATAACAACAACTGGTACTACCACCAATTCTACTACTGCTGCTGCTGCTACTGCTACTATTACTGCTACTACCGCCGCCGCCGTCACCACCACCAATACTACTACTAATACGAAATTACGAAATTACGAATACTATCACTGCTGCCACTACTACTACTAATACGAATACTATCACTGCTGCCATTGCTAATACTAATACTATCACTGCTGCTGCTACTACAACTGCTACTATTACTGCTAAGACTACTGCTAATAATAATGCAGATTTACTACTAATTATATTACTGTTGTTCGTGAAAATTTCTTGTTGCATAATCAGTTGAAGTCAGGTCAAAAAGCAAACTAATATCTGGAAGTTATAAAAGCAGATATTTTGTGATTAATTTTGTAGCGGATGGTTTGAAGGCTGCACATGACATGCAAATAATTCATCGTGATTTGAAACCAGAGAATATTCTCTTATGCTTCTCTGGCCCTAAATACCCAAGTCCGGACAAGATCACCCTTAAAATAGGTAATGCTGCTGATTGTTAACCTACCAGTTGATAAAATGCTTACCTTTCTAGGTACAGCTGGCTATACTGTAGGCTAGTCTACCTATTAAGCTTGAGCTTAAGACTGCTTGACGTGCACACAGGTATACATTAAGCATTTAATGCTCATCTTGGATTAGATCGTTGTTGTATGTGTTTACACGCGGCGCTTCAACTACATTGCCATTATGACAAATTTTAGACTGAGAAGTTTTAAATTAATTTATATAACCAGCTATATTATAAAATGCCGCATTATTTTTTGAAGGCATGATAAAATACGTGGTAGTTCTAAAATGCGATCGCGCAAGCCTGTCATACATTGCATGAGCAGTGATGCTTCCTAACTGCCCTCTGCTCAAAGACTTGACAAGCAACTTTAACATTTTACGAGGCATTCAATGTTCATTTTCTTGTAGCTGACTTTGGAATTGGAAGGTTTCTAAATTCAGATGAGATGGCGTGCACGCATTGTGGAACACCGTTGTACATGGTATGACAAAGCTATAGTTTCCTGTAGGTCAATGAATTTCACTAGTACACAATGCAACATTTTGATTATATGAATATCGAAAAAGGAAACCATGCCAGTGCAGAAAACCACTTTGAATATTAACTATAGTCAATAAATGGATCGCTTTTGAATATATCACACATATTTAACAGCAAGCATACGCTTAAGATTACTAGAAATTCACGCGTTAGAAATTCATGCATCTTTTACTTAGCACCCTGCAAGTGTAACTACTGAAATATTACACTAGGCCTACACACATCATCATTTATATTATTATGCATAATCAGTAGATAAATTAGGCAATGCACATAATTATTATTGTAAATGACTAACGTGGCAGTTTATGATCATTAAGTCAGTAAGTACAAATAAAATGTAGTACTGAGCAGAAGGATTAAAATTCTGCAGCTAGAAGTCACAAGGCCCATGTCCTTTAGTTTACACTGAAAACCAACTAGGTGTTTTATGATCAATGCAAAAGCGGTTAAAATGTGCTTCTTCTCAATTCAGGCCCCAGAAATTCACTTGTACAGACGTGGTGGTTATGAATACAAGGCTGATTTATGGAGCGTTGGAGTAATTGCGTACGAATGCCTTGTGGGATCACTGCCAGAGGACTCACCCATTGCTCTACGCGATTTTGAGTAGGTTTAATTCGAGTGTTTTCATTTTGACATTTGTTGTTTTTATTGTAAAGAATAACTAAATTATAAGCGATGCATGGAACTTTATAGAACTTCAATGTTCTAGCTCACTCAGCACTTTACATCTTAATAAAACAAGATATTATGTCCTAGACGCTGTTACCCGGCTTCGCACGGGTGATCCCTACCTGATACGTATATTGTTCTCGCACGATTTGCTAGTCCCACCGTCGGATGGCGTGCTTTGGCTGCTACTTACCGGCTACGCCGAGTACGCGTCCGTTGTTTAAAATTTCTTTTCGCCCCCTAGCGAATGGACGCACTTCCAAGCGCAATTTCGGATTTAATGTTAACTTCAAATGTCAATATCTCGGAATTTAAACGACGCATCGAGCTGAAAATAGTTGTGTTGACCTAGACATTCTCAGGAGAACGTTCTGTAAAAATTCATATCACTACTGTGTTGCATTCGCCAGCTCAAATGATGTTAATAGCGTCAAGGACAGAAATATCGTCAGTAAGCAACAGTTCACAGAAAACTAGAAGAATGAGTAGGTTATCTTGGAGGGGTGCTATATAAGTTCTATGAATGAAAATTCTCTATTTCAGAATTCCAAGAAATATCAGCCCAGATTTTTCGAATCTTCTAAACGGATTATTAGAAAAAGATGAAAAGAAGAGATTCGACATGAGTATAATTAATTTTTTTCTACTTTATGTAATTTCCTAATATTCTGTTGTCTGGACTATGGACTCTGGAGAAATGAAAAACATTTGTATCGTATTGTTATGCATAATGTAAAATTAAGATTTTATTTATCCTGTATAATATGACAATGCCTTGCAGTGCCTGCATTACAAACTGTGTTGAACTTAGCATAAGAAATCGTTAGATAACTGGTTTTGTCTGCTAACTTCCGCTGACATACCCTGATGGATAACTAAAGGGTTTGCATCCAACAGGCATGTTAAATAAAGTTCTTTCTTTGAGTTTATACAATTTGGACACTGTTTCGTAAAATCTAGAATGATAAAAAAAACGTTATTTTGGTTTATGTTTTGCAGAACAATTTTTCAATCATCAATTTCTTGCTGCCAGTAAGTAATTTTAAATCTGTACCACTCAAGCCCCAAAATAACTGTATACGTCAAGTGATTAAATGTCTTTTTAACTCAATTCGTTTGAAAACCAGATAATCATTTCTTTTAGGCCACAATGACATTCAAGCAGCTCTTTGAAGTGTATTGTCGCATTGAATTGGAGTTCCTCATGGTGTCCACATAAATTTGTGCAGTGGGGTTAACCATGGAAACCTGAACAGAACACATAAGGCCTGATGTTGGCCAGATATGGTTCAGGACGGCGCATGTGCACCATTCTGCCCTATAGGCCTATGTTGTGGGTGCCCTGTCGTGGTCACTGGTCACTGGTCAGCCTATGATAGCCTGTATGTCGGAGCGACGTGTGCCTTGAAAAAATGATCAATTTCACTAGTCTCGGTGAACTTAAAATGCATTGTAACTAAGTTATATAAATCTGTGACAGATTGATCGATGTGGCTCAGGAACATTCATAATATGCAACAGTGAAATGTGTTTCTTGGTAATTTGTTTGTTAATTGTCTAAATATATATATATATATATATATATATATATAATATATAATTATATATATATATAAATCGTCTTTTGTGGTATTTTATAAAAGATATATGCTTACGCTGGCTGAAATAATGGTAAGGTTTATCAAGAATAAAATGTTTATCAGTAAATAAACAGTGTTCACGTTATTTGAAGAGTGAGCACTGAGCAGTCACCATTTGTAAGCTCCTCCGCACACGTATTCAGACCCTGCAGAGTTGACAGATCTCACCCTGTTAAGAGAAATCAACACACGGCCAATCGTCGCACATTCGCAGAGTCCAACCGATGAGAACGAGCGATCAAGTCCACAACAAAATAACGTCACTGTCCAGCGGTCCCTCGTAGCCACTCAGCCACCAGGTCCGTGCACTAGAGACTTTCGTTGCCAGCCAAACTGGTTGATGACCCTCTCCGTGACTGACGGAGGACGCCCCTTTGAAGACTCTTCTTGCCATTCCTTCACCCAATACAAATATCTCTATTGCTGATTATATCATGCATTGTAATACAATAGAAATAATTTGAAAGATGCTTCTTTCTATTAGTTTATAGCTGCAAATTGGAATGTAAAACTTTGTGGCATTTTCTTGCAACTTTTCTGTAGTTATATCGGTGTCTGTCGTTGGGCCATGCAATCGGTCGAAGATGACAACAATTGCAGATGTAAGTGTGCAATGAAATTTAATCAAGACGGATTGTAAAAATATTTGTTGTGTATGAAAGTATGCATGTGTGCATGCGTCGATTTTTATATTATGGTTTAGGTACTTGTAGTGAATATTTGGGCAATCGGCAATATTGATAAAGTAAGTAAGTATATAACCAGTTGCCAAACTGCACTCTGGTGAACAAGCATAAGCAATTCAAAAACATTTGAGGATAGAATTAGCAGGTAACCATCCGCACAATTTTGTATCCTGTTTCTTGAGTGGGTTGGCCTAAACTTGGATATTGCTGTTATAATGTTTCCTGGTCCTAATCCCGAAACCTGAAAGGGTAATAGATTAAAGATTAGATATAATAGATTTAGTTGTTTTGTTTGTTTGTTTGTACAAGTTGTTTAACAATAGACTACATTTTATCAATGTTGAAGACTGACTGTAAAGAGCAAGGACGTAGGTAATCAGACGACGACGCCTGTCATAAGTGAAACCCAGCGAGGAAGACGAAGGACCGACAATAGGTCCAGTGATCGGAGAGTGGTTTGGGTAGAGATGGATCATTGACAAGCGGAGGTGGAAGATGAGAGGGGATGAAAGAGATTAATAGAGGAAAAGTGACAGCCTTGAGAGACAGGCCTTTACTAACTGACGGTCAAGCGAACAACATCGGAGAGCAGACGAAGAGAGCATCTCGTAAACGGGTTGACCACGCATTGTCTTTGGCCGAAGCGAATCACAGACTGTCTTAAATAAGCTGTATAGGTTTAACTAAAACACAGAACGCCTAAAGATAGCATCGCAAGATAACATCGACAACCCATGCGTTAGAGAAGACCTCTGCCCCGAAGATTATCCGTCGAACTTTAGAACCGTTCGCCATTAAGATCCCGGAAGAATCGTTGCAGCCCAAGTTTTTCTTCCAGTATAATAGTACCTCTCCTACTTTTTAAACATGACTATGTACTTCATCAGAAGTAGGCCTACATTTAAAGAAAAACCAGCTCTTCAAAAGTTGCTCTTAATATTTAAAACTCAGGGTTGCATTTCTGCCAGCAAGAAAAGCAAATTCAAGATTTCTTTCCAACTAAAGCCCTACAGTGTATTGGCCCACATACGGAATAAGGGCCTTTATTGTAAGAATAAAGTAAATCAGAAATAGCCCACGAGGCTGTGACAAAGCGGAATTGCGACCAACTTTCAAAATTCGGAAGCAAAAGAAAGTTAGTCTCATTAATGATGACGATGCCTCTGAGTAGTTTCCTTGAAGGGGCGCTATATAAATTCCCGAATAAATGATGATGATTATGATTATGATGATGATGATATACCAACAATGATAAGTAACTTCTAGAGCACCGGTGTTTAGTGCCCAAGGCATCAGCCTATGGTGTACATTAGATCATAGTGTATACCCATCGCTGTGGATTTGTAGGTAATGATTGGCCTACTTAATAACTATTCTACTGAAAATGTGTAACTGCACATCAATTAGACTTCAAGACATTTAGTGACGCTGGTCTGGAACATTGTTAACTGTATTCTGTTACTAGCGCCAGTGAATAATCTTGTACTCCTGACGCAGATTTTATATGGTGTTAGATAATTTAATTGATTATTGACATGTACATTTACTGTATTGTGGCACAACTGTTGCAGAACCTAAGTGTCGACCATCTAATGGACATCGTTTGTGCCAAATACAATACAAACTCTCAAGCTGCCTATCTTGTTCATGAAGACAGTAAGTGAATTACTGTTTTATCCCAACTTTGCTTTAATTGGCTTTAAATGGCTATCCTCTTTATCAATCAATGCAAATCTCCTCAAAAAGATAAACCATCTGGAAAGGAACGTGTCACAGGTATAGGTGCAACGCATGGTTTATACAGTCACACGGCTGGAATTATTCGAGGCCTCAAGCGACACAGGCTTTAAAAAGCACAGCATAGCACAGCATAAGATAACACGACATAACACAACATGGCAAGACATAACATAATAAAACCCAACATAACGACTTATAAGACTAATGCAACAGTGGTTCGTTAAAGTCTCTGACTATATTACTGCAGTGTCACAACCATTGGGATGTCTCCGCAAAAAGCCACTTTCTCCTAGCTTTCTCACAGAAGTTTCGTCTCTTTACCACTACATAACAAGTGATGAACCAAGTAAAAATAGAATGAATCCTGAAGATTTATTTAGTTGTTTATCGTTACTGCAGCTTCGCAAAACATTTATTGTTACGATGTATGATGTTGTGGTAAATTTGATGACTTTGTCTGTAATGCTATTTTAGTTAAGATCATACATGTATAATTGTATATTCTTTTGTTAATGTGCTTTTGATGGATTCATCTTATGTTCTTGTTTTTTTAGCCCAAGGCTTACTCCACTTTAATTATCTATTGAATGTCTTTCTTTTATATATACTGTGCTCTTTTGATTATTAAATGTCTGCTCACCAGAGTGCGATTAGCAATTGGTTAATACAGAATATACTTACTTACTTTCACTATCAGCCTTTGATCCTGTAATTTTAAACTACGTTTCTGACCTAGCCTACTAATGAAATCAACATGCAAACTCTATGAGCTTGACCCTTTGCCTATATATTTAGCCTCAACCTAAATTTATTGTCATTTAGTCCTAACGTTATTTATAAACCTTTCTCTGCCTACTGGCATGCCTCCTTCCTCTCAAAAGAGAGTAGTTATACATCATTGTCTTAAGAAGAGTGGTCTCGACCCCACTCTTTGTCCTAACTATAGATCTATCTCTGTTTCTTTCCTATCAAAGACGATAGAGCAGTTCATACGCAGCTATACTCTTACCTCTCAATAAATAGCCTGTTCCCACCCCTTCAGTTAGGCTTTAGACAATTTCTTCCACGGAAGCAGCCGTCCTCAATGTCTGTAATGCTCTTGCCCTTGCTGTTGACTATATACTAGGGCTATGTCCTGCATTAACATTCCCTGATTTCGCTGTTCTTGCAACGGTCCTCCGGCCTCAAACTTAACCCTCAAAATCTTAGCTAATTTAGTTTAATTGTTCCTCTAAGCTCCCACTGTTGCCCTTAGCTCTGGCTCTCTACTTTGTGCTCTTTCCTTGTCCTTTACTGTTCGGAAACTTGGGGTCATACTTGATAAAATCTCTCTAATCTGTAAATAGCTGCAACTTCTCAAACTTGCTTGACACACCTCACTTTACTTAGGATTCAGAATTCACCGAAAGCACTTATGCACACTATCACGCAACCTTATTGTGGCGAGACTGGACTACTTGAAAACTACTGTAGGGTCTCCATGACTAACCACTTTTTCTCATATACAATAATGCACCATAAATATTATAAGCTAAATGCATTACTGATTCACACGTGTCAGTGAAGGAATTGAAGCTAAAATCGAACTGAATTAAACTGAAATAGTGTCACTGCTTTCATCCTTACTGTGAAATTCACTTTAAACTGATATATTTTCAAAGGTCGGCAATTGGAGCGTGGAAGCGGTAATTCTCTTCGTGAATCTGGCATCGTACATAATAACACTCTCACTCTCGTTTTGCGACTCTCTGGTGGCAGCGATAACGATGGAAAGTTGGCACCATTCTGACTTCATTCTGTCTCTCGTCAGAACTGCATAGTGTTCTGTAAAGATATTTGAGTCTGTTGAGTGCCACTTTTGAGGAGCTTCACAAGGACAGGAAATGATTCAATAATATGCACTGAAGTTAACCTGTGGCTGTAATTGTTCTATTTGGAATAATGATATAGGCCTAATACACATATTGCTCATGTATAGTATTATAGTCCTTCATCATCATCATCTCATCATCATCGTCATGCTCAGTTAAAGCCAGAATTTCCGGCGATAGGTGTGAATAAATTATTTCCATTTTCTTCGGTCATTTATCAAGTGTTCCTAGCTATGTTAGTCCAAGTCATTTTATGTCTTCATCTAGGCTATAATATTGTCTCTATCCAGCGCAGTATTGGTTTTCTTTCGTTTCTCTTTCATTCAAACATTGCAAGTGTAGTGCATTGTGTTGGATTTGGGCAACTGGCATTCTCCTCTCTCTGTTTATTCACCTCACTATGGCATTCTCTCTCTGATGGCTAAACTATTGCAGTCTTCGCTTAACGACTTTGTTTAACAGAGCAAGTTGCACAATTATCTTATGTCATCATTTCTAATCTTCTTTAGTCTTGAAATTTCTGCAATTTTCCGTATCCAACACGTTTCTGCTGCTAGATTTCTTTACTCATCTTGCTTTTGCATTGTCCAGCATTCTGATCCGTATAGAAAAATGGGTTGTATCATTGTCTCATATATTCTTCTCTTGATTTTCTGTGTTATTTCACTGCTTCTACATAACCTGATAATTTTTCCAAATAACTGTGTGAGATGCTTCCAATCCTTCTGTGTATGTCTTCTTCGCTGCTGCCATCTGCGGTTATTACACCCCAAGAGAAACGAATCGAATCACTTGCTCAATAAATTCTCGTTGGCTTTTCACTAAACATGGCTTAGTTTTCTATGCGTTAATCAGTAGCCCCATCTTCAACTGGTTTTGTCTACCTGCAATGTCGTACTATCCAGTAGTTCTGTTCGGCTTCTAGTGGCTATCTACCATCCATCCATTTATTTTAATAACCTCGATGTTGCAGTTACTATAGTTTATAATAATAATAATAATAATAATAATAATAATAATAATAATAATAATAATAATAATAATAATAATAATAATAATAATAATAATAATAATAATAATAAACTTTGATAATAATAATAATAATAATAATAATAATAATAATAATAATAATAATAATAATAATAATAATAATATTACTAATAATAATAATGACGATAATAATAATAATAATAATAATTATAATAATAATAATTATAATAATAATAATATTTTATATAAATGCTAGAATTTCAGGTAATAAGAACGCACAACTAATGTCGTATCCCCTTTTAAGTTGCGCCATGTTCCATGGAACCGCTGGAACATGACGACCCATGCTACGGTACTGCATGTCAGTAAAGTATTATGGTGGTTCAGTGTTATTGGCCCATGTCGTGAGTTGGAGAAGAGATGGGCTGCATTAAATCAAAACCGAAGAGGATCTCCTGGATAGTTTGTGGAGCATAATTCAGAGCATCAATGTGTATATTGAAATCGCACGTTGATTTAAGTTCAGTAGGAGAAAAAGAAAGAATTCAAAAAGTTATTGGATTCAGGGAAAGTCAGAAAGTGAGAGGGAAGGAGGACGGTGTATATTATTAACAAAGGTGAGATGTCGATTTTCAGAGTGTATGATAGCTACTAGGCATTCAAACAACTTTGATGGTGGAATAGGTAAATGAAGGGAAGCCAGTGTCAGACATGATCTGTGAAGGAAGGCAGCTCCTCCGCCAAGTCCATCCGGCGGAGTTTCATTAAAGAAGAGAATGAAGGAGGCATTATGCAGGAAGTGAAGGAAGGTGTGTTAGACAATTGGCGTGAAGTTTCGTTGAGATCAATAATATCCACTGGAGCATCCTAAATGTAATTTTGAAGAGAAGATGAATTAGACCTACTCCCATCTTAATATCCATTCCATCGTCAACTTCCCTATGGAACGAATGAATCTTAGCCTAAGATGGCTGAAGTTGTTGTTTCAATACGGTAAGGACCGGGGTTTAGCTCAATGTTATCACAATATTCTTCATTATAGAAGCACAAAAGCTTAATTAGCAACAATCAATTATGTGGTTTTAGCCTTGGTGTTGATTTAAGAGTTGGGAGTATGTTGATCAACGAAGGGAACGAGTAAAAAAGGCATGTAGGTACAATGGAGATGGGCTCTTCAGTGAGGTAAAGGTAATAGACTTTGGAAACGTTGTGAATTAAAATGAAGTTTATTCTATAGCAACGCACAAGGTGATGGCTAATCGTATTGAGCACATTTTTATGACAGCGAACAGCCAAAATAAGGGCAATGGAATAATAAATAAGTAGGCCTAGTGCAACAAAAGATAAGTAGGAATATAGCGTCAAGTTTATTTAGAATTATAATTCTAAATAAACTCGCAGGTTTATTATGAAGGCAAATTGAAATCATATGACTTGGCAGTCATAAGATGTCGTTAAACACTGGATAGCCCACTATAATTGCCATAACTCCTCTACCGCTGCTACTACGATTAGCCTACCGCTACTACTTCGACAACTCTTCCTGGGTTTCTTAAATGGCGTGACGCCCATTCCAACGGGCAGCGGTGACGAAGGATTTTACCCGATCAAATCATTGAAAAATCAGCAGAGTCGAGGAGATCGGTTGCTACATAAAAACGTGTAGGCCTACATTTACATTTCCTGGGTTTGGCCTAAAGCTACAATTGCGCTACAAGTAACATAAAAGAGTTAATTTAAGCCTCAGCTGCTTTGGAATTTCCCATCGTTGTACAGGTTTTCTCATTTAGACCTACGCGACTTCACTTTCTCTTCTGATTAAGCAAGTTAGACCTCTTATTTTTGTTATTCTTTTTACTGGGTTCAATGTTAGGTCTAAAGTAGGTCTAAAAAAGATTTCCACGATGTTGGTTTAACGAAACTTACTGCCGTAGTTTGATTTTGAAAACGTCTATATAGGCCTATGTCTAAGGTAGGCCTAGGCGTAAACGTTCGAGGTTAAGTAGACCTAGATCTACATTTTATCAGAGTGTACGCTTTGTACATTCATAGGCCTACACTAAACAATGTCATCTGCTAAGATTAACTAAAATAGTATGTCGACGTTACAAATAAATGCAAGGGAATGATAATTAATAAATTAAAAATAAAATAAGGTTGAATAAAGATAAAATAAATTATTTAAATACTTAAGAAACGCGTCTTTGAAGGTGGAGACCATTATTCGAGGGTTCAGGTATACAATAAAGGAACATCATTGGGACATCGATCATTACTTCATCTGTATTCACTTTAGGTAAACATGGTTTATGGGCAGATCATAGCTTCCTTCCAGTTTAATATCCTCATGTGAAGAAAGCCTTAGTTGTTTATCACTTGACAAGACAGGTGAGAACAAATTTTCTGGTTAGTGCGAGTAAATTTCATGCTGTGCATTTCGAAGTGTAGGCTATTGTACGTAAACTATTTTGGCGACATTGAAGATGTCAATTTCTTTCAAACTGTAAACAAATAACCTTCAATCAAATCCGGCTAAACTTTTCTACTACCTTGTTATCACCGCCATTTATAGATTCAAACAAGCCAGTACATATTGGGGTTCATTGGGACAGCATTCACGGGGTACATTGGGACAACGTCCCAATGTACCCCGTCTTAGTTATCCAATGTACCACTACAGAAAACCTCAACTATAGGCCTAGTAAGAAAGAAATAATATTTTGATTGGTTTATATTACATTTTATAGCTTTACACTTGTAATATGGTAAGAAATTGAGTAAGAAAGACTGAAAGACATGGCTTGACTGACCCATCGACAATGAATGCAGCGATAGAACTGGGAAAGGATGGTCGTAGCGTCCGTCACGCAGCTGACCTAGATATACACAGCCACACGACCCTAGACGTGGACGCCACTGTTTGATGGCCGGGTCGATGATCACGTGGTCAAACAACTGCCACTCTTGAGGAGACGTTCAGCAGGCACCTGTTTCTTGCACGTTAAAGCTGCCGCATAAACGCGATCCCGCATTCGTGACGTCGATCAACTGATCTCGTGTGATTGCAGAGTGGCAGTTGTTTAACCACGTGATCATCGACCGGGCCATCAAACAATGGCGTCCACGTCTACGGTCCGTGAACAAGAAGGACATTTTGAACACCAGATGTAGCTGAACTTCACCTTCTTGTGGCTCTTGTATGTTGGAAACTTCCTTTTTTCAGTGCTGCATCTCAAACGTTCAGAAAAGTGACAAATTCACCAACA
>JACEVL010000326.1:554377-654377 GCA_020284085.1 Aporrectodea caliginosa | reverse complement strand
CAACATCAATGAAGCGAGAATTTGGTGTTGCAAGATTTGTTACAAATGAGTAAAGAAATAGGCTTGAAGACAATACTTTAGAACTCATGATTATTCCAAAGTGCAAGTCCGATGCTCACATAGGCGGAGACTTGGTCTTGGGTTTGGGGGGACCGGTGAAGGAGCGGCCGAAGGGCGATTGGCAGCGCGCAGCGCCGAGCAGGGGAGAGGTTTGGGGAGGGGATGTGCCCCCTCCTCTAAAATATTTTGCATTTCCACACTGTAATGGTAGCATTTTAAGCTGTCATTTGAACAAAAATTGCTCTATAATTTTGAGTGCTGATAGGAACAAGCTGTCACTCGTAGCTCTACATGTAGCTTGAGTCGTGTTTGAGTTTGGGAGGGGTTTGGGGAGGGATGTGACTCTCCCCTATCTTAAATTTTTGAATTTCCACACTGTAATGGTAGCATTTTAAGATGTCATTTGAACAAAAATTGCTCTATAATTTGAGTGCTGATAGGAACCAGCTGTCACTCGTAGCTTACATGTAGCTTGGTTTGAGTTTGGAGAGGGGTTTGGGGAGGGGATGCGATCCCTCCCCTATCTAAATTTATTTTGAATTTCCAGACTGTAATGGTAGCATATTAAGCTGTCATCTGAACAAAATTGCTATATTATTTGAGTGCTGATAAGAACCAGCTGTGTCACTTTTAACTATTATGTAGTTATGATTCATGAAATATTTCAGAAATTTTGGGGTTTGGGGAGGGATGTGACCCCTGCCCTATTTAAAATTTTTTGAACTTCCACACTGTAATGGTAGCATTTTAAAATGTCATCTGAACAAAATTGCTCGCTGTCACTCGTAGCCATTATTATTATATTCATGAAATATTTCAGAAATATTGGGAAGGATATAAGCAGCTCCGTCCCCCCACCTCAAGTTCTGGGGGGACCGTCCCCCCTGTCCCCCCTAAGTCTCCGCCCCTGCGATCTTATATAAATATAAATATGTTCCACAGTAATAAGAAGAAATTGGATAAACACAATTTAAATTTGAGTTTGAAATACTGATTGAACGCTTAACTGGTAAAAGAACATTTTTGCGACGTTTTGTATTCTGACGTCAGCAACTAATTCTAGTTAATTAGTTGAGAGATAATTCTAATTCTAATTAATTAGTTATCCTAAAACTGGTAATTCTAATCCTAATTATGAAATTCGAAGTAATACTAATTCTAATTAATTAGTTAAGAAATCTTAATTACCCATCACAGGAGGGAAAATGACATTTGAAGACGTTATAAGTGATATTATTATTATTATTATTATTATTATTATTATTATTATTATTATTATTATTATTATTATTATTATTATTATTATTATTATTATCAAACGTTTCACACTGTGAATAGGCCTACATTTGATTTGATTTATTTATTTATCATCATCATCATCATGTCATCATCATCATTATTATTATTATTATTATTAATATTAGTAATATTATTATGATTATTATTATTATTATTAGTATTATTATTATCCCTCAGGATTTGGAAAAAAATAAGTTAGAGCATTATTATTATTATTATTATTATTATTATTATTATTATTATTATTTTTAAATATCTGAATGGCCCTATTCGTCTGTTTCCTGCTGGTGAAAGTGCCTCTGAACGCCACCGCGTTAAACCGTTGTATTGTTAGCGAGAGGCGTTGGAATAAAAAAGATGTTTCCCGTTGGTCCCCCGTGGCGGTGCAGAGCTTTTGTCCCAGGTCCGAAAGGAAGGTCAGGCCTTCGTTGATCGGGCCCAAGGTTTCGAATGCCAGGGGGATGAAAAGGTAGGTGGAGGATAATTCGATGTATTTGTCGATTTTGCGGGCCGACGCTCTCTCAGCCGCCGCACCTGCAGCATGGGACGTGTCCGGCAAATAGGAAGCGGCCAGGGTGTCCGTCACGGTCGCGTCCCATATAAGGCATCGCCCGACGCGCCAAGGGATGAGGGTAAGGCCATCTGGTCTTCTACCGTCTGTCCTCACGAGGCCCACGGGCTCCTTTGTGGATTATTATTATTATTATTATTATTATTATTATTATTATTATTATTATTATTATTATTATTATTATTATTATTATTATTATTATTATTATTATTATTATTATTGCCAATATTATTGCCATTATTATTGCCATTATTATTATTATTATTATTTTTGGCCCGGGGTATAAATAATCCCTCAGGCTCTAAGAAACTAAATAAAAGAAGCGTGATCAAGCTTGGAGTACGCGGTCCTCGTCCCCGGGGTACGGTGAAGGTGCCTCTAAAAGCAACGGCGTTAAAACGTTGAGTGCAAATTGAAAGCCTCTGGAAAAGGTACGTTGTGTTGTCTCCCTTCCAGAAACAGCGGCTGAACTCGCGATCCGCGCGATTGATTGGGCCCAGTGTTTCGACTGCTATTGGAACGAACTCGTGGGAGGCAGGGAGCGTGGAGTACTTGTTGCACTTCCGATCTGCAGCATGCTCCGCAACCCCTTCAGGTACAGATGATGACAGGTGGATATAGGAGGCCGCACATGTGTGAATGGCTGTGAAATTTATTATTGTTATTATTATTATTATTATTATTATTATTGATATTATTATTATTATTATTATTATTATTATTATTATTATTATTATTATGATGATCGTCACCGTTTTGAGGTCGTCGTAGGCCCTAGGCACTCTTGCATTTGTAAGCCCCAACTGCCCGCTCTTAAATTGAAAGCGAGTTAATGCGGGAAACAGTGAGGGTAACTAATTAAGTAGAAATTAATAAATTAGCTAGCTAATTAGGTTGGTAGCTAAATTCTAATTCTAATTTATTAGTAATAAATTTTTTGCTAATTCTAATTAATTACTAATTAAAACTTGTCTAATTCTAAATAAAATTTTACCTTGCCTACATATTTCCTTACTTACTTTTGCTGGCTGCTTTCATGTAACTAATAAACATCATATAAACCAATATTTATTTTTTTAATATCTTTTTATATCTTGTATGACATGTGTTTATGAAAAATTTCATTATGGCCTACAATGCCCTACATAAAAGAATACAACAGTAAAGTAAAATTTATTGCAAAGCAGAGTTGTATTGTCTCGAGACACTGTCTCGGTCTCGAGACGTCTCGAGATTGGGGTTTTTCGATGTCTCGGTCTCGGTCTCAGGACCTCACTGTCTCGGTCTCGGTCTCGGTCTCGAGATCATTTCTCGACTTTTTGGAAACTGTCTCGAAACGAAAGTATTGTCTTTTTTGGAAACTGTCTCGAAGCGAAAGTCTTGTTCTCTTGTAGAAATGGTGTCTCAAAAGTTCTCGTACAAACTGTATTTTGTTCGGAACTTCGTACAGTATTGCGCTATAAAATTGTCTTGTGCCGAATGGATAACTAGTCAATCGGAAGTGCCAAAAAGACAGGAAGTTTTAAAAAAAGCGGTGTTTCTGGTATTATGATTTAAGAGTAAATCTTTTGAAAAAAGTCGTCTTAAGTTTGCACTTTCCGTCCAAAATTTCCAAATATCTTAAAATGTCTCATAAAGAACCTGAAATCGTGAAATATGCATTCGCAGTTTGAAATCAATGAAAACCAAAATAAATGGCATGTCGTTCGTCGTTTGTGTAAAGCCAACATAAGCGAAACTCTTTTAACAACATCTAGTTTTTCAAGGTGAGTGATGTGACTTATGTTGCTAAATGGAATTTTGTTGGTTTAAATTTTAGGATCATTTATAGTTTATACAATTCAGGTGATCGGCTGATTTCAGTGACTTGACCCTTGTATTAGACTTCAAAAGTTGAGAAAAATTGTTTCGGAACTTAGGTCCAATGTGCATTTCACTCGTTTTGAACTGTCTCGAACTGTCTCGGACCTGATGTCTGTCTCGGTCTCGGTCTCGAGACCCACTGTTCCCAACTGGTCTCGGTCTCGGTCTCGAACCCCACTGTCTCGGTCTCGGTCTCGGTCTCGAGTTTTATGTCTCGTATACAAGTCTGTTGCAAAGTGACTGTTTTAACAATAACATTCTTAGCTTCTAGTAAGAAAATAATATGAGATTTCTCAGAGTTTTCAAGCTGCATCTGAAACATTATGTTGTTCTTGTAACACCAACATCAATGAAGCAAGAATTTGGTGCAACTGCAAGATTTGTTACAAATGAGTAAAGAAATAGGCTTGAACGCTATACTTTAGAACTCATGATTATTCCAAAGTGCAAGTCCGATCTCATATAATTTGAGTACTATGGTCTTGGGTTTGGGGGGGACTGGTGAAGGAGCGGCCGAAGGGGCGATTGGCGGCAGCTTGAGTTTGGGGAGGGGCTTGGGGAGGGGGATGTGCCCCTCCCCTATTTAAAATATTTTGCATTTCCACACTGTAATGGTAGCATTTTAAGCTGTCATTTGAACAAAATTGCTCTATAATTTGAGTGCTGATAGGGAACCAGCTGTCACTCGTAGCTTACATGTAGTTTGAGGTGTGTTTGAGTTTGGGGAGGGGTTTGGGGAGGGATGTGACCCTCCCCTATCTTAAATTTTGAATTTCCACACTGTAATGGTAGCATTTTAAGATGTCATTTGAACAAAATTGCTCTATAATTTGAGTGCTGATAGGGAACCAGCTGTCACTCGTAGCTTACATGTAGCTTGAGTTTGAGTTTGGAGAGGGGTTTGGGGAGGGGATGCGATCCCTCCCCTATCTAAATTATTTTGAATTTCCAGACTGTAATGGTAGCATATTAAGCTGTCATCTGAACAAAATTGCTATATTATTTGAGTGCTGATAAGAACCAGCTGTCACTTTTAACTAACATGTAGTTTGAGTCGTGTTTGAGTTTGGGGAGGGGTTTGGGGGGATGTGACCCCTGCCCTATTTAAAATTTTTTGAACTTCCACACTGTAATGGTAGCATTTTAAAATGTCATCTGAACAAAATTGCTCGCTGTCACTCGTAGCCATTATTATTATATTCATGAAATATTTCAGAAATATTGGGAAGGATATAAGCAGCTCCGTCCCCCCACCTCAAGTTCTGGGGGGACCGTCCCCCCTGTCCCCCCTAAGTCTCCGCCCCTGCGATCTTATATAAATATAAATATGTTCCACAGTAATAAGAAGAAATTGGATAAACACAATTTAAATTTGAGTTTGAAATACTGATTGAACGCTTAACTGGTAAAAGAACATTTTTGCGACGTTTTGTATTCTGACGTCAGCAACTAATTCTAGTTAATTAGTTGAGAGATAATTCTAATTCTAATTAATTAGTTATCCTAAAACTGGTAATTCTAATCCTAATTATGAAATTCGAAGTAATACTAATTCTAATTAATTAGTTAAGAAATCTTAATTACCCATCACAGGAGGGAAAATGACATTTGAAGACGTTATAAGTGATATTGCTAACGCGCATTAAGAGCCGTAAAGTTCACATAGGCCTAATTTAGGCTATGCGGTTGCACAGCTTAACTTAACTTTTTATTAATAAGCATAAAGTTCAATTGTTTCAGTACAATTACAAAAATTAGAAAATTAGAAAATGAAATTTCCTTTTAACATTTTCGCGTCAAATTCAATTTGTTAAACGTAATTTTTCAATATCTCATTTTCAGACTTTCGTAGACCCCTGAAAAGTTCAGTGCCAACTGTGCCTAGTGTATAAAACGGCCCTGGTCATCATCATTATCAATTATCAACATCATCACCACCATCATCATCAACATCATCATCATCATCATTTTCATCATGTTTTTATTATCAAAACTTGGCTTGTTAGTTGCAGTTTTCCACCCACTACATAACGAATGTACATTATTTGAACGAACAGAAGTTGAGCTCAAATTCACCATCGCCAGCAGCGATGTTCGTCCATCAATTGTAAGATCTCACTGAAAAAATGTTTTATGCAAGAATGGAATTTACAGTTCAATTACATTAGCAGTCATATCTTTTAATCGAACCAATTTTTCATTAGTCATGCAGAAAATGATTCCCCAAGCTCTTTTCCCACCTCCATTGCAAAACTACTCAATGTGGTTAACCTAGTCTCTCAATGGATGTCGTCCAACCTCCTCTGCCTCAACCCTTCCAAAACAGAATTCATCATCCTAGGCCTTCCTGACCAAATCAAGAAAATCCCTGACCCTTCAATACACCTATCCACTTACCTTCACCTCCGATGCCCCTGTCCGCAATCTTGGTGTAACCTTTGATCCACATCTTTCCTTCTCTAATCACATATCCAACCTCTCGCGCTCCTGCTTCATGCACATTCGTGACCTCCGCCGCATCCGACCCATGCTCGACTTCAAAACTGCCTCCACCATCGCTACCTCCATTGTCCACTCAAAGCTCGACTATTGCAATTCCCTCTTTCTCAACCTTGAATCCACCCAACTAAAGTGTCTGCAGCTCATCCAAAACTCATTAGCCAGAGCCGTCACCAGAACGCCCAGGCATCATCATATCACTCCCATCCTAAAATCACTCCATTGGTTAAAAATCCCAGAGCGAATTCACTTCAAAGTCCTATCACTAACCTACAACTCTCTACAACACTCCCAGCCCAGATATCTCCGCGACCTCTTCACCATCCAGCCAACCCGCTCTACCCGATCATCCCCCGTTCTCATTCTCTCTCTCGACCTCTTGTCACTTCTCATCTCAAGTTCTCCAACCGAGCAATATCCAACACTGCACCACGTCTCTGGAACGACCTATCTCCTGAATTCCGCACTTTTTCGGTTCCTCCACCATCATCTGCAATCACTAATCATCCGCATCAGGCTACTCTATCCATCACTGCCAAGGCTTTCCACTCAAAACTAAAGTCTCTTCTCTTCAAGAACTCTTACCCCGACTCAACTGATCATCTACCTTGATGTAGGATGCACTCTCGACGTAAACGACACCCACCTTAGCAGCTACTCTGACACCTCTGATCCTCTGGAAACCGGACTCGGACCTCCTTCGGACTACTCTCTCGGATAACCCTTTTGACTAGACGCAGCGCTCGTGAATAAGCTGGTGCCCTGCGCTTGGCTTTCAAGTGGCGCTTTAGAAGTTTGGAGATTACGATTACGATTACGATTACGAATTTATCGCACTTGGCTAAGGGCCGTGAAATTTAGGTCTAGGCATTTTATTGTTCCTATTGTTACTAATACTACCTCACTACTAGGCCTACTCTACCACCACCACTACCACCACTCACTACCACTGCCGTTGCTATGCTTCTACCACCACTGCTACTACTACTCACTGCTACTACTACTACTACTACTACTACTACTACCACCACTACCACTACTACTACTAATACTACTACTTGATTGCTCACTACTACCACTACTACCACTACTACTACTACTACTACTACTACTACTACTACTACTACTACTACTACTACTACTACTACTACTACCACTACTACTACTACTACTACTACTACTACTACTACTACTACTATTTTTATTGTCGTCATCATCGTCACCATCTTTATTCGTCTACATAGGTGCATCTGATCTCTCAAGACGAAAACAAATAACCGCAGAAGCGTGAAAGAAGGGCGAATTTGAACAAGCTGTCCTCTCCACTCCGCTCATTGAGGTATGCAAATGCGACTTTGTATGCAATGGCATTGTAACTGACGATACAAGCCTACAGTGACAAAATGAAGACCGTCGGATATTACGAATACGATGAGAAGAATGAAATAGGAAGGGGTGAATTTGGCAAAGTCTACAAAGGACGCAATAAGACGGTACGTTATAACACATTATAAAATGCTGTTCAGGTTTTTTATGATTAATATTTGAAGCAAAACTACATACGTCTATGTAGGCCAAAGCTTAGAAAGTGGTATCTTTGTATCGTTTTATTCGATTAGAAACCGGTACAAACTCAGTAGCTTAGTTTCTGATCCTCGTGCACAGTTGCATGCTAAAAATTTCAGTAAGTGAAACTTTATATAGTTTTATATTCACGGTCCAATTCTGCGCGTTGTCATTTCTTTAACGGCAATTCAACACTTCAGACGCGTCTGTTTCATCTTCTGCCAAATCCTGAAAATGCTACCATTCTCAGGGATGTTGCCTTCTGCTTCCGCCCTCCCGACCGCATCGCCTCGACAGAAACTTGAATCATTGCCTCATCTACTAATGCCCATCTCACTTTGCTCCACCTGTTTAGTACTGTCTAGAAGCTAATTAAGCCACACGAATGATGTCTCTTGATGATTTTTATGGGGAACTATGGGCTATAGGGGAACTAACTACGTGAGAATGTAAACGACTTAAATACTCAAGTAACGAGAGTTTTATATCTGATGATTATTATTATTTGAACACCCAACAAGTTTTTAGTTTCTAAATAGATAAAGAATTAACGATAGACTAAATAAATTAGTTACTGACCAAATTTTTCCAACCATTACGTTTTTGGATATTCGAGTAGACGATTCTAGATGTGAAGTACGGATGATCTTATAACCGGCCCCGACTGGAGATTGTTCTAGTCTTTTGATGTTCTGCCTTCTACGATGCTCTTCCCTGCCTGGTTGTCTTCCTTCGTCTCTCTTCTTTATTCACCAGTTACTGGCTTATATATGAGGATCGATCCTGCACAATGTCCATCAACTATTCTCCAAAGACCAGGGATAGGCACGATGTAGGTGGGGCTTATTTCTACAGGATCCTACCCTCGGTGCGCGTGTGCTAATGAATTCTCGTTTTACCTTATTTGCTACTTAGCCCATGAACCAATAAAATGTTGTTTTACTTATTCTTGCGATAATCTTGAATAGGTTGACATGTGATTTATATATCCTAAGCTGTATCTATCTGCCCTAGGATGACTCATTTAAATGATTATAATAATGATAATTATATCCTATATGATGGTAATGATGATGATGCAAATTATCGGCATTACAGTACCTACTCAGTGCTCTTCGCATAACGTCATCATCTAAGTCCTTAAAAAACACTTGGCGGCTACATTGCATTCTTGCTTCGTGAACCGGTCATTGTCCGCTTCTCCCAGGTTTTCCCGCCATAACTTTCGATCCAATGAATGTGCCTCTATCACTCTCCGACTCGCCTGTGATCTACTAACTGTCTTCAACATCGATCGCTCACCTACCTCATTGTATTGGAAGATGAGCTTATCGACGAGGTCGTCGTCGCTATTCTTCCAATATCTGATGGCGAGCCGTGGGTAATCGTTGTTATCTTGCGAAGAAAACGAGACGCTTTACATATTTTGTGTATTAATTAAATCTACGCAGCTTATTTACAACAACCACAAACTAACCACAAACTAACCTAACTTAAATAAGTCTTCAGCCACAACAGCGCTGGGTCAACTCGTTTACGAGATGCACTTAATTGTCGACTCTCCGATGTTGACCGCTTGACCGTCAGTTAACCAATGCCCGTCTCCTACTTCGTCCCCCATTATCGTCTTTTACCTACACCTGTCAATCACCTGTCTGTATAATGACACCTAGAAACAAAGACAGACGTTGTAACAAAAATCACCAAGCACATTAAAAAGCACAGTCATTATCACAGCTGAATCATAGATTTACTGCACACTAGTTGGATTGTCTTCGCCGAGTGCCGTAGCCTACCCTTCTATTGCATCTCTTGCTATCACTCTCTGCAAGACTGCAACGCAGACTTCTTTGTATGTAGGTGGATGGTGATACTTGAGATAATTGAGTAGATTAGTCGTGTTTTTACCGGTCATGCTTGGGTCGGCCACATAACTTCTGTTTTCCTCAACCTCGAATCCGCCCAAATTAAGCGTCTACAGCTCATTCAAAATTTCTCGTCTGAACTGTCACCAGGACATCCAAGCATCACCGTATCACTCCCGTTCTTAAATCACTCCACTGGCTGAAAATCTCTGAGAGCATCCACTTCAAAGTCCTATCGCAAACCTACAGCTGCCTACAATACTCTCAACCAAAGTACCTTCGCTAACTCTTCACCATACAGCCACTCCGGTCTACCCGAGCCTCCTCCTATCTCACTATCTCCCGTCCCCAATCACTACTTGCCATAAGTTCTCCAACCGATCCATATCCCACCCAGTTATGGGCAAAATACTTTTCAAAAGTATTTTTAAAATACAAACATCTCTGATACTCTTTAGCTTGTAAAAACACTTTTGAAAAGTATTTTTAAAATACTTTTACAAAATACTTTTCAAAAGTATTTTGAAAATACAAAATAAAATAGTATTTTGAAAATACTTTTCAAAATAGTTTTTAAAAATACTTTTGAGAAATCAACATTTTGAAAGTTCTTTTATCACAACTCGCTATTGTGTTCATGTACATTGCATTAGTGTACATCACCGTGATCAAATAGATTATGACTTGAAGCATTGATAAAATTGTCATTTGTAACTTCTATTGCGCCGGTGCCTAATGCACAAGGCATCAACCGATGGCGCATCAAAACAATCCGTAATCAAGTCAATATCCAGAAGATCAGTCCTTAAGACAGAGAGGCAGCCTATGATGGATAAGTAATTTCAATGAGGTAAGTTTTAAGTTGAGAACAGAATGACACAAGTGACCGAGGAGAGAGAACAGACACAGGGAGAGACAAAGGGAGAGAGTTCCAAAAAATAAGCCCAGCATCAGAAACAGCTCGTTCACCAAGAACAATTCTCGATTTAGGTGTGACCAGATAATGATTATCAGATGACCTTGTTGAATTATGATAAGTCTTGGAAATAAGAACTGAGTTTAAATATTGCAGTTGGCCAGAGTACTCAGTTTTATAAACTACGGGTCCCAATTTGAAAATATATGCCTAATTCTTTGCTGAACAGGAGACCAATGTAAATATTAAAGCACAGGGGTCATACGTTCATATTTGGATGTATTAGTTATGGCTCTAACCAAAGAGTTATGAACTCTCTACAGCTTCAGCATGTTTGACTTATTGATACCAGTAAGAAGCGAGCTGCAGTAATCTAAGGCGAATGGAAAACCATGTATATTTCAGAGATATCCTAGCATGCATAGCTCATTCTCTATCCGAGAAGTTTGCTTACGTCTCACAAACCCTTCTTGAGGACCAGCTTGATGGGTTTGCCGTCACTGAAAGCTGGCATCTTGCCTCTGATGATGTTACTGTTCTGCGTGCGACTCCGTTTGGTTTCTTATCGCGTGACCGCCCTCGACAGCCTCATCCAGATGGTCGATCAGCTCGTGGTGGAGGCATCATCGTGTTCTTTCGTTCCTCACTACGTGTCTCGCAGTCGCAGATAGCTCTTGACGATTCACTGACCACGTAAGAAGCTCTATGCCTGAGCATTGCAACTCCTCATGGTCCTATCACCTTACTCACAGTCTACAGACCTGGTTCTTCTCCTCCTACAACTCAATTCTTTGAAGAACTCTCAACCATCTTCGAGACCATTGTTACGCGTAATTCCCAACTCATTATCCTCGGCGATTTCAACATTCATCTTGAGGAACCTACACTACCTACTTCCGTTCGATTTCTTGACCTTCTGACACAATTTGGACTTCGGCAACATATCAGTGAATCTACTCACCTACTAGGCGGTTACCTTGACCTTGTCATTACCAGTGAAGATGACAAAGTGGATTACCTCAACATTCTTCCTCCGACGCTCTCCGACCATTCCGTCATCACGTTCACTCTTCCTGTCATTCATCTTCAACCGATTCACTCCATTCGCATGATACGTGGATGGAAGTCGTTCGACTCGTGTGCCTTCAGCGCTGCTTTACGAGACACTCTCCTCTCTTCACTGGATCCTACTCTGGATGTCCTCTCAGTCGCACAATTATTTGACCTGTATACTTCTACGGTTACAAATCTTCTTGATGCTCTAACCTCGTCGCAAAGTCTGGACACGTCAGCGCCCACTGGCAGTCTGGTATGATGCTGACTGTCATCGACTTCGTCGTCGTACCCGATATTTGGAACGTCGTTATCGCCGGACTAAGAAGCCTGATGATCGACTAGCTTGGATTAACCAACTTCGTTCATTACATCGTCTCTACCATCAGAAGGAAGCTGATCATTGGGAAAATTTGGTCTTGAGAAACGAGAAAAACCCTAGACGCCCGTGGTCATCAGTCTCGGGTCTCCTCGGTCGTCCTTCTCATTTGACTGAAACTCCATCCTTCACTGCAGATGAATTTCAAGAAATGCTTACTGCCAAGATTGACCGACTTCGCGCTTCGACTGCTGATGCTCCTTCAACGACATTCTCATCGACGTCTGCTGTCTTCGATAGCTTCCGTCTTATCTCGGAATCGGACGTTCGTCTAGTTTTAAAGTCTGCAAATCTAAAATCATGTGAACTAGACCCACTACCCCCTTTTGTAATCAGTGACATTTTAGATGACCTTGCACCCTTTTTAGTTTATCTCTTTAATAGGTCACTGGCTGAGGGCTGTATTCCTCCATCTCAGAAACGTGCTCTTGTCTTTCCTTCACTCAAAAAGCCTAACCTTGATACTAATCTCTGCCAAAACTACCGACCTATCTCTAATCTGTCTTTCTTATCCAAGACTGTTGAGCGCCTTGTTTCTCTCCAGCTCCTCCCCTATCTTGAACAATCTGGTCTTCTCCCCCCAAATCAGTCAGGCTTTAGGGCTCATCACTCTACGGAGACTGCTCTTCTCTCTCTCCTCTCTTAAATCTATTCTGCTGTTGACAGGTCTGAACTCACCCTCCTGGCTCTTTATGATGTTTCTGCAGCTTTTGATATGGTTGACCACAATATTCTTCTTCAGCGTCTTGAGACTTCTTATAGGTTACAGGGCCTTCCCCTTTGTTGGTTTCGATCTTATTTGTCTGAGCGAAAACACATGATTATCTCGGTTGATTCCAGAACTAATTGGATCCACATCAAATTGGGTGTTCCTCAAGGCTCTGTCCTGGGTCCCCTGCTCTTCATTCTATATACAGCTGACATTCCCTCTCTTTTCCCACTCTCTGGAGCTGTTGGTCATCTCTTTGCAGATGATGTGCAAGCATTTGTCCATGGGTCTCCTTCATCCCAGATGCACTTAGTTGAGCGTATTCAATCCCTCTCAAATTCTCTTCACTCCTGGATGGCATCAAACTAGAGCTGTACCGAT
The DNA here is from genome assembly GCA_020284085.1 of Aporrectodea caliginosa. Lineage (NCBI taxonomy): Eukaryota > Metazoa > Annelida > Clitellata > Crassiclitellata > Lumbricidae > Aporrectodea > Aporrectodea caliginosa. The sequence continues at coordinate 641,216 of JACEVL010000326.1, read as the reverse complement.
ATCGCTTTTTGCCGATTATGCCGATACCGCGTATAGCCGATTATTAAATTGCCGATACCGATTCCGCGTATAGCCGATTATTAAACTGCCAATACCCAATTTATGAGACCGAATATTTCATTATTTGTTAAGTCAAAATGTTCGGTTCCGAAACATAAACCAGTAATCTATCGTCACAACTATAGGCCTAAGGGTGGACGTTTAAATTAATCTAGGAAGTTGTTAACGATATGTTTTAATGCGTAAATAATAAAAGTCGTAAAAAGATAGACGAAAATCTATAAAAAAACTCGTAATATGCAATAATTCAAGTAAAATTATTAAATTATAACACAATTTTGACATCGGCACCGATTAACCGATTATTTCTGCCAATACCCGATTATGCCGATTGTTCTAATAATCGGCCCGATTACGCGTATGGCCGTTTAATCGGTACAGCTCTATGGCATCAAACCGTCTCTGCCTTAACGCCTCCAAAACCCAGTTCATTTGGTTTGGCACCCCAACAGCTTCTGAAGATTGATTTTGTTCTCCTCTTGGAAAGTTTCCCGCACTATTCCTTTTCTTCAACTGTACGTGATCTGGGTGTTACGCTAGATAGCTCCCTTTCTTTTAAAGATCATATCTCTAACCTAACACGTTCTTCATATTTTTATTTAAGGCGTCTTAGGGCTGTTCGGCGTTCTGTCTAATCTTCTGTTTTCACCACTCTGGTTCATGCTTTCATATGCTCCCGAATTGATTACTGTAATTCTCTTCTCATTGGTCTTCCTAAGGTTCGTCTTTCACCTCTTCAGACGGTCCTAAATGCTGCCGCCAGATTAATAGCACGCCTACCACGGTACTCTCACATTTCTACTTTCATGTTTGAACAACTGACTGCACTTGCACTGGCTTCCTCTCTCTGCTCGCATTAAATTTAAAATCCTCATTTTAGTCTTCAAGGCACAAAGGGGTCTTGCCCCAAAATATTTAGCTGATGTATTACTCCGGCCTCTTTCAGCCTCCTCCCATCGACCACTACGCTCATCAAACAGACTTGAGCTTCTAGTTCCTCATACTAGAACAGCTATGGCTCAGTCCCGGTCCTTTACCTCAATTGGTCCCTCCCTTTGGAATGAGCTGTCTCCATCTACTCGCTCTCGAATTCTAGCTAGTAACCTCTCTTCCACCTTTGCTTTTCTCAAAACCTTTTTCTTCTCTTTGGCCTTGCGCACTGGGAGCGCCTCTGAATGGTTCACCCTATGAGAGGCGCTTTATAAATGTTTGAATACAATGAATACAATACAATACAAGGCATATGACGACTAGTTATGCGTATGTAAACAGTGAACATATATCCCTACAAATACTGTTTACACGGTCAGTGAGAAACATAGGAATTGAAAACAATGCCTAAGGTACGAAACGCATCTGCCAGCTCAAAAATTGATTCACCCAGTTTCAATGACTTTAGCCAATCAAATTTTAAAAGTGGCTTATAAAAGGATTTTGGAAAAGTATTTTGAAAAGTATTTTAAATTCTCCAAAATACTTTTAAAAACTATTTTGAAAATACAAAATAAAATAATATATCTATTTTCAAAATACTTAAATTTGTGCCCGTCACTGATCCCACCCTGCACTTCCTCTCTGGAACGAACTCCTCCGAAATCCTTTTTTCCAAATTCTTCCAACAATACCGCCAATAACCTACCATCATCTGCTTTAGATCTCTTCACATCATCCCACAGGCTTTCCACTCCTCTCTCAGGTCTCTCTGGCATCCGGACTCGGACCTCCACTGGACATAAATCTCCAGTTATTCTTTCTGATATGTGGAAGCGCTCGTAAATAAACGGGTGCCCTGCGCTTAGCTTTGAAGTAGCACTTAACTTAATGAATTTGAAATTTATTATTAAGATTACGATTTTTTTCTTACGGCTATTGATTGTTGCTTTGTGCATTACGATAGCGGCGCTATAGAGTCGTTAGATTAGATATCCGTGTGTTGATACCTTATAAAGTTGAGTATGTGTTTGATTAAACTATTCTTAGCTATTCTTTCGTATTTTTTGTTAGAATTTAGCCCAGGTGGTAGCCATCAAGGAGGTTGATGGAAAAAGCTACAAATTGAAGCATTCACCTGAAGCGATAAATCGAGAAACTGAAATTTTGAAGGTAGGCCTATCCGTTTTAATTTTGCTTAAATTCTATTGGGTAAAAAACAATTTAAGAGTGTTATAATAATGTTATAACACTCTTAAATTATTATGATTCTACATAGATTATACAGAAATTGATCTTAAAATACACTAACCGATATTTTGTTATATGGGTAATATTTAGGGTTGCCATACGTCCGCAAAAGAAGGACATGTCCTACTTTTTGGCCTCATGTCCACTGTCCGGCAGGCAAGCTAAAAACCTGGAAAATGTCCGGCCTTTTTATGTGTGTTGTATTGGGCTATTGGCTATTATTTCATCGCAGTTTTTAACGACTTTACACGCGCGTGTTGTGCTCTCTATACACCTCTTTCTATCACTTTCTGCAGGGCAGACTTCTTTGTATGTAGGTTGATGGTGATATTTGAGATAATTGAATAGCTTAGTCGTGTTTTACCGGCTATGAACCGGCCACCAAACTGCCCCTCATTAGCCCCAACACTGCTGATGACACACGAACTTTTATTTGTGACTGATTCGTAGGCCTACTTGAAATGACTCCAGACAGCATATCCAGTTCCCACGCCTGCAGCCGCTCAACATCTTTAGAGACATTTTGATTTAAAGATTACTATGACTACCAATTTTTCGATTTTGTGCTAGTCAACGTGGGTCGCAATTGCTATAGATAGTATAGAAACGTTTACAAAATAAGTAAATTTAAAAAAAATGCGCAACCACTATTGGGTTCATTCACAAAATCGAAATCCGGGGCGAACATAGGCCATCAGTTTGTAGCGCATTTTCACGTTCTCATGCTTGTCGATATTGAACTTTCAATTTTTTTAATAAAAATGACTGGAAATTTTCGCTACTGTTATTTACGTCATAGTTATAGTTAATGCCATTTTTAGTTACAGTCATAGTTATCGTTAACGAAATAATTTTATTTTCGTTAACGAACATTTTCGATACCATTATCGTTAAGGAGAATCACACTGGCCAAAGGACCCATGCTGAATATCGATTTGATGTGTTTTTTTGTAGACGTTGTCCAACCGAAGACACAAGAACATCGTCAATCTGTTGCACTGTGAGGTAGGCCCAAAACTTGGTTTATCTTATACTGTCCAGCATAATTATTTTTTAAGTTTTATCCAGTCGTTCAATGTGTTTTTGACGGCACTTGGAAATTTGGCGATTTAATGTCTCTGTAAGCGAATGAGTAGTAGGATAAAAAAATAATTGTTTTTTCTTTCGTTTTTAATTTTTTTATTCTTCTGGAGGAGCGTTGTTGAATTTATAATAGGTTAGTTTGCGCTATCTACCTGCATAATATTCGCATAATAATTGTCTGTTTTCTTATTTAGAAACAAACAGATTATGCATATTTCGTCATGGAGGTGAGTCACACATGGTTCTGTACGTACAAAGACATTTATATTGGACCTATCATTGACCTCTCAAACCTCACACTATGTAGATCTATTGATGTAACTTTGTCGTGATACCTCGTCGAATATTAAGAACGTCTTTTGTAACCTAAAATTGGTATTGTTTTACATCCGCCTTTACGGGGAGAAGTTAATAATGATTATAATAATAATAATAATAATAATAATAATAATAATAATAATAATAATAATAATAATAATAATAATAATAATAATAATAATAATAATAATAATAATAATAATAATAATAATAATAATAATAATAATAATAATAATAATAATAATAATAATAATAATAATAGGGCTGCGGATTTTAACGATTAATTAATCGATTAATCTCGAAAATTTAATCGAGATTAATCGATTAAATTCGATTAATTTGGTCCATGTTACATAAAGCGTGAAAAACTGTTTAGACTGTATACCCTGCAAAACTCCTTCAATCATTCGACATGCTAAAGTTCAAATTGTCGAACTGAGAAATGTAGTCAGTAGTAACTACCTTTTATCTACAAAAATCTTCAATAATTTCGCCATCTTCGACTTTTCCATCAGCATTTACCTTAAATGCAAAATGATCACTTAATTGTCCACTCAACTATTTCACATTATTACTGTTCGCCATATTGTTTATGTCGGAAATAGGTCGGTTGACGTCATAAAATAAGTAAAAAAATTAATCGAAATTAATCGAACAAGCCGAAATTAATCGATTAAAATTTTTAACCATTAATCGATCAATTAATCGTTAAAATCCGCAGCCCTAAATAATAATAATAATAATAGTGGTGGTAGTGGTGGTAGTAGTAGTAGTGGTAGTAGTAGTAGTAGTAGTAGTAGTAGTAGTAGTAGTAGTAGTAGTAGTAGTAGTAGTAGTAGTAGTAGTAGTAGTAGTAGTAGTAGTAGTAGTAGTAGTAGTAGTAGTAGTAGTAGTAGTAGTAGTAGTAGTAGTAGTAGTAGTAGTAGTAGTGGTGGTGGTGAGTGGTAGTGGTAGTGGTAGTGGTAGTGGTAGTGGTAGTGGTAGTGGTAGTGGTAGTGGTAGTGGTAGTGGTGGTGGTAGGTGGTGAGTGGTAGTGGTGAGTGGTAGTGGTAGGTAGTAGTAGTAGTAGTAGTAGTAGTAGTAGTAGTAGTAGTAGTAGTAGTAGTAGTAGTAGTAGTAGTAGTAGTAGTAGTAGTAGTAGTAGTAGTAGTAGTAGTAGTAGTAGTAGTAGTAGTAGTAGTAGTAGTAGTAGTAGTAGTAGTAGTAGTAGTAGTAGTAGTAGTAGTAGTAGTAGTAAGAATAATACTGAGCTGTGTCCATTTTCCACACAGCTCTGTAACTGGCGTCAACTTTAGCATAACAACAGCTAAACTAGCCTTCTTTTAGAGAAACTTATGCAGAATCATTGGTTCTGCCGATGCTGCACTGTCTAGAATTGGATCGACAGCAGGCCAGAGCTACAGCTATGATTCAAACAGAAACGGTTGTTGAGATCCTAGTTACGGATTTTTTTACACGTTATAGACCCAACTGTCTCTTTCTGATCCGTGTGAAGCTTTCGACAAATAAATTATTAGGTCACAACAACGGCTCTAAGTAATTCTCCACATGAGACTAACTTTTGTGACACATTATATTATCTTTGTCTTTTTCAGTTTTACAATGGAGGAAGCTTACGGGAATATCTTCAAAGTAGGCTGTCTTTTTACAGATAGCTTCTTTGAGCTCATGCGTGATTAGTGCAAAATAACAAGTTGGACCCATGTAACTGCAAAGTTACTACAAATCGACTACGATAGGGGCCTATGTATTCTGCAATTATGCAACAGGCTTAACTTAAAGTCAGTAATTTTTTTAATATAGACTTTCACTCTGTTTATAATATGGGATCTACAGCAGGCCAGACGATCTCATATAATATAATTTAAACTAAGTTCGTTTTTGTTCTGCTAGGAGGCCACCTAATAGTTTGTTGCTTTTATGTTATAAATTTTGCAGGTGATATGAACTTGATTAACAGCAACTGTATTGATTTAGCAATATTTCTGTAAAGTATTGCTTTTTCTGTTGCAATAGTTTTAATCGGTAACAACATCCAAATAGGACCTATAGGCCTACAGCAATTTCATATACATGTATATTGCGACGTCTGTCTGTAGGGTATAATTATACCCCTTAAATTACCAGAACTCTAGGCACGCAGCCTTGGGTCTTGGAATTTGGGTCCATTGCCAGCTTACTCTTTTTATCACACAAAAAATGAACGAATAGTTCAATTTGGATTAACTTTTCTGTCCTGTTTGTCTCGACGAGAGCTTCATGTGGGAAGAATATTGATACTAAATTCTGGGTAATTCAAGGTGATTTCAAAGACAATAGAAATTAAATCTAGCAAAATTCAGAAAAATATGGTCAACTCTCTGTAAATGTTATTGTTGAAATCAAGTAATTCTACCTGTAATTAGAAACAAGACTATTAAATGTAAGAGTATCCAAGGTTATTTTAACCTTCGGAGGCCGAAGTGGGGTAGATTTCTACCCCAGCGGTGTTTGGATGTTGATTGCGGAGTAACTGTAGGTAGTCATAACTTGACGTTCCACATGTTTACAAGTTAACACCCCCGACATATTCCCACACCAAAACGATCATCATGTCATGTTGTCAGAGAAAGTTATTTCAGTTCAAAGTGTCATGGGGTAGAAATCTACCCCACTTCGGCCTCGGCGTTACAATTTTTTCGTTCATAATGAAGATGTATTTATAGCAGATATTACTCAAAATGTGTGTATCTAAGCTCATAGATAAGCTATAATGACAAATGAAGTGTCCTTTGTGATAGTTCCAAGGTCAAGGAATCGAACTATCGCATTGGCAATAGTGTGGGAATAGAACTATCCAAGATGGAGGCCAATATGGCCGCCGAAACTCAAAATGTGTATATCTACGCTCATAGATAAGCTAGAATGACAAATAAATTGTCCATTGTGATAGTTCCAAGGTCAAGGAATCGAACTATCGCATTGGCAATAGTGTGGGAATAGTACTATCCAAGATGGCGGCCAATATGGCGGCCGAATCATAAAATGTGTATATCTACGCTCATAGATAAGCTAGAATGACAAATAACGTGTCCATTGTAATAGTTCCAATGTCAAGGAAACGAACTATCGCATTAGCAATAGTGTGGAAATAGAACTATCCAAGATGGCGGCCAATATGGCAGCCGAAACATAAAATGTGTTTATCTAAGCTCATAGTCAAGCTACAATGACAAATGAAGTGTCCATTGTAATAGTTCCAACGTCAAGAAATCGAACTATTGCATTGGCAATAGTGTTGGAATAGTACTATCCAAGATGGCGGCCAATATGGCTGCCGAAACCAAAATATGTATATCTACGCTCATAGATAGCTAGAATGACAAATGAAGTGTCCATTGTGATAGATCCAAGGCCAAGGAATCGCTATCGCATTGGCAATAGTGGCGAAATAGTACTGTCCAAGATGGCGGCCAATATGGCCGCCGAAACAACACAGATATGCATATCTAAGCTCATAGATAAGCTACAATGATAAATGAAGTGTCCACTGTCCATTGTAATAGTTTCAAGGTCAAGGAATCGAACTATCGCATTGGCAATAGTGTGGGAATAGAACAATCCAAGATGGCGGCCATATGAGCGTAGATATACACATTTTAGCTTCGGCGGCCATATTGGCCGCCATCTTGGATAGTACTATTTCCACACTATTACCAATGCGATAGTTCGATTCTATGACCTTGAAACTATTACAATGAACACTTCAATTGTCATTCTATCTTATCTATGAGCGTAGATATACACATTTTGAGTTTCGGCGGCCATATTGGCCGCCATCTTGGATAGTACTATTCCCACACTATTGCCAATGCAATAGTTCGATTCTTTGACCTTGAAACTATTACAATGGACACTTCATTTGTTGTTATTATAGCTTATCTATGAGCTTAAATATACATATTTTTATGTTTCGGCGGCCATATTGGCCGCCATCTTGGATAGTACTATTCCCACACTATTCACAATGCGATATTTCGATTCCTTGACTTTGGATATATTAGAATCGACACCTCATTTGTCATTGTAGCTTACCTGGGAGCTGAGATATTACATATTTCTTTGGGGTAGAAAACTACCCCACTTCGGCCTCCGTGTCCAGAAACGGAGCTTCGGCCTCCGAAGGTTAAGGTCAAAAGATCAATTTCAGAGGAAAATCTGTGGAAATGGTCATTATCAGCCGAATATTGTTCTATTTGGGTGATTCTTTTACCTCTTTGCTCGGGCAGATACGGGCTACATTCTTGCTCAGCTGAATGCTGTTTCATTTGGGCGATTCTGTGTTATAGTCATGTTTCCTTGATATTTACCATTGACCCTGAAATGACCTTGGGTTAGCCTTGTCTCTTACCACAGGTAGCCCTTAACAAGACGAGAAACTCAAGAAAAAAATAGCCGATTTCAATCATTATTGGCCGAGATCTGGCCATGTTACCTGATTATTTTAGATTTTATTTTTTCTGACTTTGAATAATCATGAATTTAATTTCAGTGTATTTCTCAGATGTTGATCTCGTCGATTCAAACAGAACAAAACAGTTGATCCTTCGTTAATTTTTTGTGATAAAATGTGTAAATTGAGAATGGACCCAATCCAAGACACGACCATGTTAGTCCTGGCAATTTAAGGGGTCTATGCTATAGTTTAATAATTGTAGTCTATTCTATAGGAAACAATCAACCGGCAAAGTGCTCATATTAAATATTTTCTATTTACTCAGGCAAAGGAAAACTTGATGAAAGTACAATCGGAATTTTTCTAAGACAGATTGGTAAGAGTTCATTAATGCATCATTATTATTTACTTTGTAAAAGGTTTTATATAAGTAACGCTGCATTGTCACTGCCCTAAAGTGACGGCTAAGTAACACATTGCATTTGGTATATAGCTAAATGCCTATACAAATTTGTTGCAACTTGATGCTTTTTAACATCCAAACCATTTTGTCATTTGTGAACTTATCATTTTATTAAAGCGAAATCAAGAGTACGACACCGATAACTACAATAACAGCTACAACAACTAGCCTACTAATAAATTTTGTGGATTCAGTAAATGTCTTGTTGCATAACCCGTAGAAGTCAGACTACACAAGCAGACTAATACAGCTCAGTGAGCACTTGATTAAATGAAATCTCGCAGTTAAGTTGTATATTTTGTGACATTGCAGCTGCTGGTTTGAAGGTTTCTCACGACATGCGCATAATTCATCGTGATTTGAAACCAGAGAATATACTCTTATCTTTCTCTGGCCCTAAATACCCAAGTCCGGATGGAATCACTCTTAAAATAGGTAATTTTACTAAATATTAGCGTCCCTTAGAATAAAAAGCTCAAATTCTACAATAAACTTGTTATAATTATATAAGCTAGTACAGCATTGAATGACGAGCATGTAGTTGTACAGTAAAAAAAACATGAAGGGCTTTTGGGACTTATTCGTTGTAGAATATGACAGTGACCTAGTTTCTACTCAGAAAATAAAGTAGGGGAGACTGGGGTTGAATGTAACAAATTTCGAATTTCACATGTTTTCGGGTATTTATAACAAGGATAACTGTAATCTTTTTACATCAAACTATAGCCTAACATGTTAGCTATAAAATGGAGAAGTATCAAATGGTTTGCATATCAAATACAGCCAAGACCATCAAAATAATGAGCATCGCCGGGTGTTACATGTTACCCCACTAACGGGGTAAGTTGTAACATGAGCAGAGGCATGTTGTAACAATATTGGGGACAGTTACAAAAATTAAATTTTTCTTTCTTTGCTAAATTGTAACAGAACAATTGTTGTAATTACACCTTAAAAATAATCCACAATGTTAGGCTGGAGCTTATGGGAGGTATGCGGTGGAAAGAACAGCATAGCGATACCACTTTCTTTACATATTCAATTGCGTCGATGGAGAGGTGTGGAAAGCTTTTATTGTATGTCACAGCTCACTGATATGGTAGTTTTCAAACTTCTTTGGGTCTCTGAAAATACCTCCTTCGGCATTTGAAATGACTTGTCTGTTACTGTCACATCCAACGCTCGGTGCATTATCGACGTTGCCGCCATTTCGTGACTGCTTCTTTGTAAATCAGTACAGTGCGAGATGACTTCTTGAATTATTTCCAGAGGAGTCATACCTTTCGTACTTTTACGCTTGTGATTCCTCATTCCCCTTTAACAAAGACTCTACTCTGCAATAGTAAATTAATAATAATAATAATAATAATAATAATAATAATAATAATAATAATAATAATAATAATAATAATAATAATAATAATAATAATAATAATAATAATAATAACAACAATACAACGCTATAGCGCAATCGCGTTCCGAGGCACTTTCGCCAAACAGGACACCGACGAGTAGGGTCATCTCCAGACAAATTACATCATATAGTAATCTCTAAGTCCCTGAGGGATCCTGTATACCTCGGGGCAAAAAAATTAATAATAATAATAATAATATAATAATAATAATAATAATAATAATAATAATAATAATAATAATAAGAGATTGATTCCTCGCCTTCCTAAATTCTCCCATATCTCCTCGTTTATGATCAATCAATTGCACTGGCTTCCTCTCACAGCCCGAATTCAGTTCAAAGTTCTTGTCCTAGTCCTTAAGTCAAAATTGGGCATTGCTCCCAAATATCTTAGGGATCACATTCGCTCCCCTCTCTCTTCAGTTTTTCATCGACTTCCCCTCTCCTTGGTCTTTTTGTTCCACGAGTTAGGACCACTATGGCCCAAACTAGATCTTTTGCCACTATTGGGATCTCCTTATGGAATGCCCTTCCTTCCTCTCTACGTGTTACTATTCTTTCTGGGTCTTTTCCGACAGCCTTCTCCCTCCTCAAAACCTTCTTCTTCTCAAGGGGTTCTTGCACTGGGAGCGCTACTGAATGGCCACTGACGTGAGCGGCGCTATTTAAATTAAAAGATACGAGACAATGCAATAAATAGGCCTACAATTTTTTTAAACCCACAATCATAGGCCTGTCAATAGGGCATAGGCTAATATTATCATTTAAAATGGATACGGCTTAAAGATCCACTGGGGCTTGTTGTAACATACACTGGGGCAGGTTGTAACATGTTACAACTAGCCCCAGCTGATTTGTTACAACCAACCCCGCTGGTACATGAATCTAGTTTTTATTTCATATCCTTGGAACCCATCAACTTCAGACAATATCGTTCACACAGACGCTGCTGGGATGACAACTCTTCTCATTATGGCAATCAGTGAGAATGTAAAACATGAATACAGGGACCCATGAGAAAAATAAGAAAAAAAGCTGAGAATCACTTTTGTGCACAAAACTTTTGTTTGATTTATAAAAAATCTATTTTTATGAATTCTGCGCAGAAATTTTGTTCACGCTGATTTGTCGACTTGATCTACCTTTAGATCAGTATAAGCTGGTTCCCTCCTCTCCAGTAACGGCGCTGCGATGGTTGTTACATTCAACCCGTGTTACTTTCGACCCCGGTCTCCCCTAGACTGTAACAGTGTAACGGAAGTGCAGAAATACGTTAACTGTAGCATCTTGTAACATAAAACACATGGGTTTCTACCCTCTATTAATCCGAAAACTCTATACCAATTGATTTCATAGCAGCAATAATTCTGCCACGATATTCATTTAAATGCTTTTGAAAGTGACACTAAACAAAAATGCATTCTCTACCTTTTTAGATAATCTATGAACTTTGGGCCTATGCAGGAATTGTACATTTTATTATGAATAAACCTAAGTCCTTTGGAAGTTTGAAATTTTGTTGTTTAGGGCAAAAAATTGCAAAATCTCATAACGTTTTCAGAATTTTATGCGACTTTTTCAAGAACGCATTATTGTGTGGCCAGTTAAAAATTGTTGCAGAAGAATTAGACCCCAATACTTTTCAAAACTGGCAGCTGGAGCTACTGACAAACAGTAATACTTTGTAAATACTAACATTAATTTTGATTTTTGTTTTACATGCGGCATGGCAGCTGGAGCTACTGACAAACAGTAATACTTTGTAAATACTGACATTTGATTTTTGTTTTACATGCGGCATATCAGTTGCATTACCATTAAGACTAATTCTTAGACTGGGAAGTGTATAAACTAATTTAAGCCTATATAACCAGCTGTTTTATAAATTGCTGCATCCCTCTGAAGTAAAGCAAAGCTTTCATATTCCATGTTAAACGTAGAAAGGCGCTAATTTCCTTCACTCGGTTTTTGAGCCGGTGTAGGAGGCTGAATGCACTCCCGGATAAAAAGACCCCGGAAGTGTGTATCCTAATATGTAATGACTCCAAAGTTAATCCATACTAGGACAAAAACACTCCACCCAGCGAATAAACACTCCGGGAGTGTTTTCGTTTACGATCGGACCAAATGACTTGTGGACTTGATTCTTCCTAGGACCAAATGACTTGTGGAGTTGATTCTTCCTAGGACAAATTGAATGGGGAGTTGATTTTTCCTAGGACAAATTGACTGGGGTAGTTGATTCATCCTAGAACAAATTGACTGGGGGCTGATTCTTCCTGGAACCAAATGACTTGTGGAGCTGATTCGTCACAGGACAAATTGAATGGGGGAGTTGATTTTCCCTAGGACAAATTGAATGTGGGAGTTGATTCTTCCTGGGACCAAATGACTTGTGGAGTTGATTCTTCCTAGGACAAATTGAGGCGAATATTTAGTATCGGGTTGCGTAAGTTTACTGGCGTTTCACGGTATTTTTTGTCATGCTGCGAGGAAGGTACCATGTTTTCTAATGACAACACTAACCCTAACTGAACCTAACTGACTCTCACGACGCCTAACCTTACCATGACCGACACCCACGAATCCTACGCACCCCAATTCTGATGTTTACCCAAATTGAATAGGGGACTCAACATAACTATCGTTATCACTGTGTAGCCGGTATTTGACTGTTTTCGTTTGGATGAGTTTTCTTCGTTGCTAATTACATACAAACATAGGCATAGTGTGGATGACTGTTGCAGTGGATATGCTTCTTATCTAAGACTACGCCATTCAATTTGTCCTAGGAAGAATCAATTCCACAAGTCATTTGGTCCCAGGTAGAATCAACTCCTCCATTCAATTTGTCCTAGGAAGAATCAACTCTACTGGAGTGTCTATTCACCAACAGGAGTGTTTTAGTCCTAGCAACAATACACTCCACCGGTCAATTAATCCTAGCAAGAATTACTCCACCAGTCAATATATCCCGGGATAAAAAGACTCCGGAGTGTTTACAAGGGGGAGTCTATTCAGCCTACTACACCGGCAGTGGACGAATCTTGGACACGGGGCAAAGCAGGACTTGGTTACAGAGGCACGTGCGCGCAAACAACTTGCCTAGTGAGTCGAAGCGTAACGCATGATCCGTGACAGAGTGTGTTACCGATAGATTTTGTGTCTCACCTAGGTGCCTCTGTGAAGGCACAGTATGATTAGTCTAAGTTCTGAAAAGCGATCGCGCAAACCTTTTGCACAATTACAATTGCGCCTCTGAGTAGGTTATCTTGGAGGGCGCTATATAAGTCCTCTGAATGAATGAATGAATGAATAGTAGCCATGTTCCTTAAATGCAAAAAGACGACTTAATAAAAAAGCTTGTAACATGGTGATGTGCAATTCTTGTAGCTGACTATGGAGTTGGAAGGTTTCTGGATGATGATGATAAGAAGGCGCGCACAGTTTGTGGTACACAGCCGTACATGGTATGACTAAGCTACATAATATGGTTTCCTTTCGGATTATGCACTTCAGTAGCGCCATATTCAACATTAATTTGATTGCACGAATGTTGACAAAGAAACCACAGCTCAGATTAATACAATTAAAACCAACCAGTTAATAAATGGACAGTCGATGGATCGATGGTTTAGATTGCGAGTTATTAGCTCGTAGAAATTCGTGAATCTCTCGTAACACAGATTGATTGAAACTGTTTACTAAATCACTACTCAACAGACAAATCAAATTATGACATTTTTATAGCAATTTATGTCCTGGAGTCAAAAGGGCAATCCAAAAGGGTAAAAAGTCCAACTACATCCTGGATTACCCTCTCGCACCAACAGTTTATAGGCGACAGGTTCAACATAGCATAACACGCATCGTCATGATAATTTCAAACATCATTTCAACTCACTGCGAAGAATCTAAACAGTGTAGCGCAAGGTGAACAATAACGAACCATGAAAACAATTAATTATGTGAGCACAATAGATAACCTTTTCATTTGTACCGTAATCCTTAACGACGAGCTGCATTGGTTTCCCAGTTACATTTAGTACACGCTCCTCGTTAAAGGGTTAAAGAGACCAACACTTCTGCACGTGTAACACATGAAACATTACGGAAAAGACATAACCATTTATTTTTTATTAGTCATAATTAATAGATAAATTAGGCAATGCATCATTATTACTGATGACTAGCACTAACGTTTAGTGCAGAAAAGGATTACTGATTCTGCTTCTATAAGCGAAATCACTTGGCCCATGTAATTATTTCGTGTACTTTTTCTCAATTCAGGCCCCGGAAGTTCGCGTTGGGAGACCTCATGGCTACAAGGTTGATTTGTGGTGTGTTGGAGTAATGGCGTACGAATGCTCTATCGGATCATTGCCAACGGATTCACTTAATGGTGTGCCCAATTTCAAGTAGGTTAGATCGAGGTGTTTCTTTCTGACAGTTGATTTTGATTGTGATAATTGAAATAGAAGACTGACACAGAAAAACGAACCTGCATTCACATGCATACATACAGCATCTTACGCCTTGATAAAAAAGGATATCTGTGTTTATGCATGTATAATTATCTATGTTTGTGCATGTAATATATGTCTGTATGTAGGCTAGGCCCTAAAGTTCGCATGCATGTATGCACGTTTCTGTATACATGTATGCACGTTTCTGTATACATGTATGGTTGTGTTCAAAAGTCGGGAAATTCTCATTTTTATGCGAACGGTGTGCGGTATGACTATGCTCGTACAATTCAATTAAACATCTTTGGCTATTTTGACTGCGAGATACGTTAACTAAGTTATTTCTAGTGGCACGTGTGTTTGCAGGAGTTGTTTATTTATTATGCTAATTTATATCACGTTAATGAAATTTGTTGTTTATTTATTATGCTAATTCATATCGCGTTAATCAAATTTGTTGTTTATTTATTATGTTAATTTATATTGCATTACTCAAATTATCAGAGGAACTCTCTGAGCCTATTCTAAATGAGGTTAAACGTAATTGAGAACAGAAATATCAGTTAGCAGCGATGCACAGAAAACTAGAAGAATCACCAGAGGCGGGCCTAAGCTCTCACGTGGAGTTCAACCAACCGATTATAATTAGGTTACTTTCTATGGCTAAACTAATTTTGGGACCCAAGTCCTTATCGTGTTATATCTGAATTGGTGTATTATGAATAACGTTAAGCCGATACGAGTCTGTGGTTTAAGTATGTATGTATGTATACAAGCAGCCCTGCTAGCATGCGTACATCAATGTATTTTATGTAGCCTAAGTATAATGTATAAATAGATGCATGCATTCATGGATTTATGTATGTGTGCAACTGTGCATATATGTGTATATATGCAAGTATGTAGGACTGGATGTATGCTTGTGTGTGTACTGTGTATGTATGTATGTGTATGCATGTATAATATAATGTACATATATACGTACGTGCATACACACATACATGTACCTGCATTGCACGAAAATTATGTAGTCAGTTATCTGGTGCCTGATCCAAAGTTTAAGTGGGAACTTCTCTCATAGTAGCGCTATATAAATGAGCAATCATGATTATGATTGTGAATTTATTACTTTTCACATGCCAGGAAATTGAACTATTACAAAGTAGAAAACGCAATGGTAGGCACAACACAGGCGTGTCTCTTACTTCATTTCAGAATTCCAAAAAAGAATGTCAGCCCAAATTTTGCTGACCTTCTAAACGGATTACTAAAAGAAGATGAAAACAAGAGATTCAACACAGGTAATTATGGCTGTTTGTTACCTTTCATGCTTTTCTAACTTACATAATTGCTTAATTTACTCTGAACTTAGAGACTGCGAACTCTGGAGGAACAAAAAGCATTTTTTTCGTATTATTTCATATAAGTGAAAATTGCATGATTCAATTATTCTTTATCTCTGGCAATACCTTGCAGTATCTGTAGTAGGCCTATGACTTTAGACAGTCCTACATTTTGGACCATGAAGCTTGAACTGTTATGGTAGACCCAAAATCATAAGCTATGTACAATGTGCACTACAATCTACAGTACAAGTAACTTTTGGAGTCTGGGGCCCTTAGCCCTTGAAGGTGAAGCTTCATTTATTTCATAGTAGATCCGCTTCTGAGTACGACATGTAATGACCTTAGCACCATTAACTCTTCATCATGTATACCATTAAGCCACATCATAGAATCTTCCTCTGTTAACCACAATCTCTACGCAGACGATACCCAGCTCTACATATTCGTCTCTAAGCTCTTTTTCCACCTCCATCGCACAATCGCTCAACGTAGTTAACCTAATATCTCAATGGATGTCATCCAACCTCCTCTGCTTAACCCGTCCATAACAGAATTCATCATCCTACGTCTTCCTGACCAAATCAAGAAAATCCCTGACCCTTCCAGACACTTATCGACTAACTTTTCATCCCTCACCTTTACCCCGACTCCTCTGCCCGTGCTCTCGGTGTTACTTTCGATCCACATCTCTTCTTCTCCAAGCACATCTCCAACCTCTCGCACTCCTGCTTCATGCACATTCGTGCCTTCTGGCGCATCGGCCCATTCTTGACTTTAAAAGAGCCTCCACCATTGCTACCTCCATTGTCCACTCAAAGCTTGATAACCGCATATCCCGCTTCCTCAACATGAAGCCACCCAGCTAAAGTGTCTGCGGCTTACCCAAAACTCACTAGCCAAAGCTGTTACCAGAAACTCAACCATCATCATATGATTACCATCCTCAAATCACTCCACTGGCTAAAAATCCCATAGCGAATTCACTTCAAAGTCCTACCATTAAACTGCAATTCGCTATAATACTCCCAGCCCGAATTTCTTCGCGAACTCTTCACCATCCAGCCAACCCGCTCTTCCCGATCATCCTCCTGTCTCAGTCTTTTGCGACCCCTGAAGTTCTCCAACCGAGCCATATCCCACACCGCACCACGTCTCTGGAACGATCTTCCTCTGAATTCCGCAAATTTTCGGTTCCTCCATCATCATTGCCTGTCACCCACCATCATCTGCTTCAGGTTTCTCTATCAATCACTCCGGACTCCCCACTGAAAATATGTGTCACCTCTTCAAGAATTCATACCCCGACTCATCTGATCCTTCGCCTTCCATTTTCCAATTCTCGACCTAAATGACACCCGTCTTAGCAGCAGCTGCTCTACTATCTTCTCTAAATCTGGCAACCAACTCGGACCTCCTTTTGGACAACCCCTCTGACTCGACGCAGCGCATGTGAATGATGAGTTGCCCTGCGCTTTGCTTTCGAGTGGCGCTTTAGTAATTTGGAGTTTACGATTATGATTACGAACTCTTTAGGTAACTGCTAATTGTCAAACTTCTGCGGATAAACCTTGAAAGATAAGTAGAGTGTTTGCAACAATTATACGTAAAATAGCCTTTCTTGAACGTCTACAGCTTGGAAACTGGCTCCTTTGAATCAGCGTTGATGCACCGAAGACATAATAATTATTTGGTTTATGTTTTGCAGAACAATTTTGTAGTCATCGATTTCTTAGTTCCGGTAAGTAACTTTGAATCTTCCACTTGGTATCTTCGATATAACCTAGTTTCCATCTGAGTCCTCTTAGCAGTTAAGCCACCGCAATTTGCTAGGTTGCTGATTTCGTTTTATTTTAATGCACACTTTGTAAAATCGGTTAAGCGAAATAATCAAAGGTCATGTCATCGCCATTAGAAATTGTAACCGGATGTTGAAAGCGAATCTTCATGTGCCTAAACTGATTCAGAGGAATACGATAATTAAAGCTTACGCTAAGGACAACAGTGCATTGTCTGCACCAGTAAACGAAATAATTTGATATTCGTGGATAATTTTTCCTTTCTAGCGCTTAGAAATGCGCACCTAGATAGCCTAAGAAGCATAAACGGCGCTACTTAAAATAATGAATAAATAATCTAAATTCTTACTTAAAGTTTACTGTAGGCTAGTGGATTTAACATAAAATAAAAAGATAAATTAATTTTTATTGTTTACCTTTTGCTATAAGGGACGTACTTTTTTCTATAACGTAGGCTACTTACGGTACGCGTACGGTATTATGCCGTACTTTGGCGTACGTTAACATCAATTATTCTGTCGTGAGCATCACTCATCTCTTCAGTATCGAACTCAGTGTCACTGGAATCACTGCAACTATCAGCGCAACTACATTCATAATCCCACTCAACAGCTGTCTAGTGATAATCCACATCACTTATTTTGTCCAAAAGTCAATCATTTGCATGGATGTACAGTTTAGCACCGATTTTTCCATAGATATATTTTGTTCATTCTGCAACAGTGTAACTACAATTACAATTTTAACGTACGCGTACGGTACACGTACGTTATTCTTTTCGATGACGTACGTACGTCGTACAATTATACGCGTAAGTTATTCCGGTAAGTAATGTAGGCCTACGGTCGCACCCTGGATAAAACCAAACAGCTTTGTGTTTCTGATTCCTGTCCTACAGTCATCTCTGATAAACAACACATAAATCCAAATGAACAGGTCTTGCAACCCTAGATTCAATATGGTTTACCCCAGGGTTCTGTCCTTGGGTCCGTTCTCTATATTATTCACACTTCTGTTCTTGCCTCACTCCTTGTGATACATCATTCATGCACATAAGCATTGCCTGGAATCACTGCAAACATATATATATATATATATATATATATATATATATATATATATATATATATATATATATATATTAGGGTGATTCACGTCACCATGGGGAAAAAATTATTTTTCCTGATTGATCGACATAGTAGATAATTTTGTTCCTTTGGTCTTTCTGAACAATTCAGCAAAACTTTACTGTAATCTATGAATGTTTACTGGTCGCTCAATGCCCTGAAATCTGAGAGGGGTCTATTTGAAGAAACAACGAAATTGCCATTGACGAGACACTGGAATGCAGCAATCCTAATAACATTAGGCAACAATCCTATAAGCAAGAATTATGTACATAGTCATAGGCCATACATAAACAATTAATTCCTACTTTGTTGTATGTTACCATGAAGCTTTTGAATTGTAATATTTATTCTGAGCTGTGACGTCATTGTTAAGAAGTAGGAATAATTTCACATATTTATATACAAAAATAATAGTTTTTAACCGTATAGGATTTTTTAGACAGTGTGAGAAAGAAAATTAAAAGCATTGTTTTAATACACTTTATGCTGAAATTGAAGTTTTTAAATCTTCATTTCATAAATGTCATTTTTGTGAGAATCCCATATTTCGAAGTATGATTTAAAAGATAATGACTGGCTTTCAGCAGTTAATTCGTTTATGCGCCATTCTTATAGACCTAGCTGCAACAGAATATAGATAATGGCTTTATTTACTGCACTACAGCTAGCAGTGTAAATGGAAGAAAACTTTTGCAATTCTGCGACAAGGTTGAAGACTGAAATCAAGTTATTTGGGAAACCAGAAGCAACCCTTCCTATTAATGTATTGCCTACAGGAGGCCACACACTATACACATTTCTAGTTCAAGTAATCGGGCAACTACGATTGCAAGAGCATGCAGCAACGTGAATGATGACGAAGACGATAATGATGATGATGACGACGATGGAAACTTGAATTTGGCTGATGACGACGACGATGGCAACATGAATTTGGCTGAAGACGACGACGATGGCAACATGAATTTGGCTATGAAGTCAAGACCCCATTGTACAACAAAAAACAGTTGAATACCTCTCCTGAAGATTTACAAGAAGATACAGCAGACAAAAAACCTTACATTTTTCAAAGCAGAATCTGCATTGGATCACGTAAACTTGTCGGACCTCGCTATCTTGGGAGCTGCCATTACTTAAGCAAACTGTTAATATGCGGATGAAGGCCAGTTGTAATTTTCAACTGTTCATCGCATGCAATCATCTGTCAACAAGACTAGATTATCTTTCAAGAGACAATTACAAGGAAGTGATGGAATTGTGGAATTCGAGGAGAGACGGTCGGTGATGGGATGTATCGTTTCAGACAGTCAGGTGCATTTGGCCACATGGATGACTAATGTCATTTATTGCTTGGAGACCAATATTTTTATAGATCAATCTCAATTGACTGCCTCTGAGAGAAGAAATGTCACTGCATTCTGTTTATTTGCAAGTAATATAAACGTGAGAGCATGAAGAGCTAGTCCGGTGGCATCTGATACACCAGTAACTGTTAATGACTTGCAGTTGAACAAGCAGATCAGGCAGCGGAGGATTCCTGGTGAATAATTCTACAATAAAAGTCTACAATTATTGTAGACTTTTTTAAAAGACTTTTTTAATCAATAGATGTTGTGAATGAATATCTGTTTCTTGTGACTATCTCGAGTTACTAATTAATCAATCTATGATTCATGCTATTCAACTTTATTGTGTGTGATATGGCCATCACCTCAATTTGTAACTTGAATACGACTGTATAGAAACTGTACAGTGGTGCTCATTGAGCGACCTCTAAAATGCATTTGATTTTGAAACATTTTATACAGAATTTATTCTGTACACAAAAGGAACAAAATTAGCAACTATGCTCATTAACTTTCACCAAAAATATTTTTTGAATCACCCTAATATATATATATATATATCTTCGTTTAATATTTTCAAACTGACAATGACGCAGTATGATTACAAATCAGTATGAACGGATGATCACAAGTTATTACAGGAGTCGAATTTAACTGTATACGGCAGCCATACAAGGCGCCCATCACGTCCTACATCTCATTTTAACAAACGCGCCATCTCGAAAATGATAGGCTGAGTGGACCTTTGGGAGGGTTCGGGAAGCGATCCCGCTACCTAGCCTACTGCTCTTCACGCCAGTGATGGTACCACTACGCTATGGACCCCCTACAGTTTTAAGTGAATTATTTGCTAAACTGTATTTTGATAAATTATTGACAATATTTTCCTCGGTCATTAGTAAGAATTGTCTGTTATTATAGTCACACGATTCACATTTTGATAACATCCCCGTATTATATGACGAGTCTGTTGCAATAGAGAGGACTGGTTTTAAGTGTTGTGGTTAAACTTCAAGCCCCATTTCACACAGATCAATTGCTTGGAAGGAGTCAATAAAAAGTTTGCTACCCAATTTAAATCAAAATTAAGAACCGTAAACTGGGGCTACTTTGAACGCTTTTTACGTTTAAACAAGAACCACAGACATGTGATATTGAAATTCATTATTATTTTATTTTTAACCTAGGGGCATAATTATAAGAACCTGTTGATCCAGTAATATAAAAGAATTTAATGGGTCATTTTTATTCCCTTTTTTAAAGAAAAATGACGTGTTCAAAGTAGCCCCGGGTGTGGGGTTACTTTGAACAGCAATGTTATGTCACTGTTTGTTCAAAGAAGACACATTCATCTGGTAACTTTTAACACATTTTATGTTTTAAAAACATTGCTGACAGTCATCTACATGTTTAGAACATTCAAAAAGTGACAAACAGTGAAAAGGGTTTAGAAAGTTAACAGCTAAGCTAGTTTTACAAAAATCTATTAGCTACTGCAAATTGTCTTATATGACTGCAGTTCATATGAATACATGTATACTAGTTAATGATAGGCTGCGCATCATGACGACACATGGTCTTGCAGGACCAATGCTACATGATGTTGTGCGAATGACCACTGTGTCCCGCTTGTTATACGCGTCACCGGCATGGTGGGGTTTTGCGGGGCAGCAGGAACGCAATAGACTACAGTCCGTGATGGACCGTCTGGTCCGACTACGCTACCTTCCGGAGAGTAACCCAACATTAGAACAGTTGTATAGAACGGCAGATAGGAACCTCTTTACTGCTGCCTTGGCGGACCCCGGCCATGTTCTGAACCCGCTCCTCCCTCCTGTAAAGACACTCCCCTATTCCCTGCGTCCCAGACCACATGACCGAATTATCCCACAGGCTGACAACTTAATGAGAAAAACGTTTTTAACAAGAATGCTTTATAATGTGTAATTTCATGTAAACCAAAGTGCGGTTATGCAGTTGGATAAATAAAGAATATACTTACTTACTTACTTACTTAGTGTGGTCCAAAAAATTAAAAGTTGGAAATGCATTGCTCCACAAGGCTGCCCTTGTTACACATGAAATCATGAGTCTCTATGCAAAATGTTGGAAAGATTGGATTATATTTAGAGGTCGCTATGTTTTTCGACTTTTTGCTATTATAGTGTGAACTTGTCAAAAACATGCATAATTTTTAATTTTTTCCAAATCAGCTATAAAGTCAGTTTTTATTTTGAACAATAAACTTAGAAATATGTACTGCAGTGTTACTGCTTAGTCAGGCTGCATTAAGTTTGTAATGACATAAAAATTATAGTTTGGATAATTAAAGAAGTTATCCAGTCTGCATAAATCCCGTTATTGAAGTGCTGGAAAACCCGCAACCCACTATTATTTCATTTTGCCTTCGTTGGAACAGAAAACATTGTCCGATGACTGTAGACAAGTTGCAGCAAGTATTGTTTATGTGACTCATCTTTAGTGCATCATTGTAAGAATGGATCAGAGCAACTCCACGTTCTGAGCAGTCACTGACGACCATCAACAGTTTGACATTTTGCCTTCATCGACTGGAAAGTAGGGTCCAGTGGTCAGGGAGTAGAAGCCTTTGATAGGAAGGTTCTGGGTTGTTTTTGACCCTGGATGGCAAGAAGATCAAGCAGTTTTAAAGATCTCCTTGTGACATACGTTTCCAGTGGAGTCTGGTGGTAGAAGGATTTCCTGTCCAGACGCTACATGGATAGCGGATTAGGTGGATAAGTAAGATTGTATTACCGGAGCAGCCTCGATGTCTTCAGTGACACGCTCATCAAAGATAGCGCGTGGCTATAAGGTGTTCGAAGAAATATAAGAGATGACGACTGAAAGAGTTAAATTAAATCGACCTCAAACTGTAACTCCTTGAATCATCAGAAATCTTGGCTCACACAACGTCCAGTTCTTGCGAACACCCGAATCAGCACGCTGTGCGGGATTCTAGCTATCTCCCGAATTATCAACGCAGCGACTATTGTTGCTTTCGTGGCCTCACTAACTGTTAGTCTATTCTGGTAATACAACATGAAATTCCTCAGGATTGCCTCATTTTTTGGGAGTCCAGACCCAAGAATGTATTTGTCAGGCATCCCTAACAACCAACATTGTGGGGAACTCCTGGTTGATGCCGGTTCCACCATAGCTGCCGTTTTTGTCACGTATGAGCTTTTATTGCAGAAAGTGACAAAACATGTGCTGTAAGCTTATCTCATATTCAAGGCTGGCTTCACAGATTAAACAAATACTCTATTCATGCTAAATTAGCAGCAACTAGAGCAATATTGAACAATCGAATTGTATATGAAACGAATTGTAAAGAAAAGCTGGCATGCAAAATTTAAAAATTAGCTATAAGCCAACAACCGTTTATCTATCAGAAAGAACTTGAAACAAGTGTTTTTTTGTAAATAAGCTTATTATTCTTTTATTTACTTAAATACAGTTGGCATATTGATCATGATTTAGAAAGATGGTGCTTGATGTTCATGGGTGCTAATTTTAATTCATAATGCAGCTATTCACGCGTCAGATGCACAATTTTTCAATTTCTACAAAAAGTGTCAAAACCTAGCGACCTCTAAACATGCTCAGATCTCTTCAATTTGATCAATACAGAGTCTTCTAGTCAAGTGTAACAGGGGCAGCCTTGTGGAGCAGCATATTTTGAAAAAATATATTTTCCCATGTAAGTTTGGACCACACTAATTGTATACATGCATTCATGCATATAAGTAGGTTATTAGGTACCGTTACAGCAATAATTTGGAACAGGGTACCTAATAACCTATATACACTATATATACATATATATATGTGTGCATACCTGCTATGCATTAGATACATACATACATGCTATACAACATGTATTAATGTATACATACAGACACGTATACATGCATACATATACACATAAGAACATACATACATACATAAATACATACTAACATACACATAGACACACGCACATACATGTCATACATACATACATACATACATACATACATACATACATACATACATACATACATACATACATACATACATACATACATACATACATACATACATACGTGTCTACATACATGCATTATGTACAAGAATACATGATATTGATATGTATGCATGCATAAATACATACATACATGTTTACATACATGCATAATGTACAAACATACATGTATGCCTACATACATGTACACATGCATACATGTATACATTCATACATGTATACATAAATACATGTATACATACATGTATACATGCATGCATACATACATATAGGTGTTCAAAGTAACCCCCATAAGAGCAATATTATATGTAGGAGTTAAAAATCAGCTAATTACACAGCAAGTCAGCTAAGCATACACAAAATCATTAACGTGCTGTCATGTAGTACAGTCAGAGGTTGAATAAAATGCTGCCAATCGAAATTATGTAGTTTAGTTACCCTTGTACAAACAAAGGTTTGACACGTTTGAAAACAACGTTCTCAAACCACAACCATTCACTTCCGTCTGAGAAATATTAAAGTAGCAAAAGGCTATTAAATTTTGCATGAACACTGAAGATTATGGTTGTGCCTCCTAAAGAAAATGAACAATGAAAGAAATTATATTATTACAATGACTTTATGACTTGTTTAAATATTTTTTGGAAAAGTGTTCAAAGTTACCCCGGCGTTCAAACTAGCCCCAGTTTACGGAACTCATCTATTCTCATTACACAATGGCTAAGAACACAGCGCAAACGCGCTTTCGTGCAAGACTTGTTTTGTTAAAGCGCGCTGTAAATTTCTAATTGTATTGTATTGTATTGCCTGTCGTCTAACGCCATCTCAGCAGTCTCGGACATGAGTGGGACTTTAGTTGCCCTAGAAGCATGGATACTGGATAGGCCAATGGTCAACTGGAAGCAGCCTACCAAACTTGACCTCGCTGCTCTCACGACTGAATTCATTCTCAACGACGGTCCTTGACCTTGGTGTTCAGTTGGGCCTGGAGCCCACTTATTGCTCCAAATATTCAGCGCCTTGCTGGGATAGCTATTATCAGCTGCGCCAGCAACGCACCGTCGCTCGTTCTCTTACGCCTAGTGCCATCGTCACCCTATAGTAGGGTGACCACATTTCTTTTCTGCCATTCCGGGACACCACAGCGGGCCCTACTTCCAATATCAGTGAAATGTAAGCTTAAAGTAACTGGGCTCATTGGGAGGACCGTTATTGCAATACCAAATGATGAACTTTATGGCGCGCTTATACACTGTCTTCCAATTGAACCGATACCCTTTTTGTTTTGGAAATAAATCTGTCCATTCTAAAAATTATTTAATAAAGTTTTATGGATTAAATAATAAATAAATTATCAATTATGTCTAAAATTGCATCAAATTGTATCGACA
Organism: Aporrectodea caliginosa; assembly: GCA_020284085.1. NCBI lineage: Eukaryota > Metazoa > Annelida > Clitellata > Crassiclitellata > Lumbricidae > Aporrectodea > Aporrectodea caliginosa. Next base: position 615,742 of record JACEVL010000326.1, on the reverse strand, counting down.
GGGTCCAAAGTTATGCACATTCACATTAAATTTTGGACAAACAAAATTCAAACTTTCCAACATGACATTGTAACAATCATTTTTTATTTTTTTATGTAACACTTTACAATTAGACAAAAACATGAAGACGTCATGTTTTAACGCTAATTTGAGTGAAATGTTCTTCAAAGTCGAAACGTAGGCTATTAAAATCGTATCATCTCCTGCACAGGGCAACGGCTGTTTTTTCCTTTTGACAAACTTATGAAATGTTTGGCTATCCATATTGAAGTTCACCTTCACCTGAAGTTCTGATTTAATATAATATATATAAGCATAGGACATGCAGAATGTAGACCTCTAGTTAGCCACTTAGCCACACTGTAAAAGCCACACTCTTAAGATTACATTGTACCGCGAATTTGTAAATTTTGTGCGGCGCTGCATTAACTAAGCCTGCATATTGTGATGTTCTTTTTTACTTTATCATTATTATTTTTAAAATTAAAGTAGCAAATTCTACGTATTTAATTATGATAAAAATTCATTCCGGGACGTTTCATTGTCCCGGAATGGACGTGCCCGGGACGCGGGACATTTTTATCAATTCCGCGACTGTCCCGGGCAATCCGGGACATGTGGTCACCCTACCCTAGTGCATTCTTTCATTACAGCCCGCGTTGACTGTTCTTCACTCTACTCTGACCTCCCTTCTAGGCGAATAGCGTGCCTGGACCGAGTTTTGCGCTCTGCACAGCCTCTTGTTGGGCATATTCCCAATTTGTCATGTCTCCAGCTATATGCTGGAAGTTCTGCACTGGCTCCCCACCCGGAAGCGCACTGAATACATGATTGCTGCCCTGGTGTGGCGATGTCAACTGGGCCTTGACCCAGATTACCTGCGAGAGCTTTGTTGCCACACTTTGGGTATCAAAACCGCCGCCCCTCCGCTCCCCAGAGAAGGTTTGCTTCTAGTGCCATTTGCTCGAACTGCTGCTATGAAGAACCGAGCTTTTTCCGAGGTGGACCCAGTGGTCTAGAGAACGGGCTCCCACTTGAGCTGCGTCTGCTCCCTAGGACTCTTACTGAAGCGCTTTTCATTAGGCTTAAAACTGTACGTTTTGGCCGTGCTGGAGTCGGGAGCGGCTCGTCTCTGAGTAGCCCCTTTGAAGGGACGCTTATAAATTCACGAATGAATGACTGAATGATAGTAGATATAGAGATATATATTCGTTTATTGAGAAAAACAATCTGACAAAAACGCAGAAATGCTAACATGAGTGAGTAGGTATCTGGAAGGGGCGCTATATCATGGCTCCCCTGTTGGGATAGTGGGACGTGGCAGGCGACTGGTTAGAGTGTTTGCTTTGTAACGTGGGAACACGGGTTCGAGTCCCACCTCTGAGATGATTACTGTATAGGGACTTTGAGCAAATCCTTTGCTTACAATGGATCAGCGCCATCACGTGATCTTTAGATAGTGGCACTTTTTAAATGCATAACAATAATAAAAAAGCTTTAGGGATTGCTCTTCTTTTCCATTTTCTGTCAGTGGTTGCTTCGGCCTAAGGTGGCCGCCAATCTCTGCGTTCTGCGGTCCGTGGCGCTTGCTTTTCCCCTTTGCACGCACTTCCACCTTGGCAATACCAGACTTCCTCCATCGTGGGCCCAACCATTTGGAATGACCTTCCATTGGATCTACGTTTGCTAACAAGGACAAACTCCTCGACCTTTTACTCATCTCTAAAACCATTCTTTTCAGCTGCTGCTGGGCTGGGCATGCCTCTGAGTAGGTATCTGGAAGGGGCGCTATATCAATTTTATATTGATTGATTGATTGATTTTCTTCTGTTCAAGCGATTCCTGTGTACCGTGTGGCATATCCATTTGGCGGTGATATCGATAGCAGTGACAACTTCGCCCCAACTGTTCCGACAGAACCGGAGCTTGAGTACAAGCCCCACCCTCAGAAGACCTACACGAGCACTATCACTGTGAAGCCCCCTGCGTCCTTCAAACCAATCTCCATCCAGGATCAGGCCACAGCACCAAAGCCAGCTCCTCCAGCTGTGCCTCCGAAGCCCTTCAAGGACACGAGCATCTTCCAGAACGTCGATACCCACGCAGTGGAGGTAAGCGTCCAGCTGTGTATTGTGTAATGGTAAAAGGCAGATCAGGATTCAGGAGTGTCAAAACTTTGCAATGGCAGGCCAGCGGCAGTGTTTCCAGCAAATGGTAGACCAGAGTGCCAAGGCTGTTTGTAGGTAGTCCTTGTTAGAGACATTAAACATTTATATTTTGTTAAGTGTAGTTGGGTGGCTTATGCCTGACAAGTTATGTTGAACAAGTGGCCCATTGGTTAGAGCACTCGGCCTGTAATGCAAAGAGTACGGGTTCGAGCCTTCCTTGAGGTGGTTACTGTGTAGGGACACTGAGCAAGTCTTTCACTGAAAATTGCTCAGTGCTATCAGTTGATGCTTGGTCATTAGACAGTGACACTTAACATTTTGACGACGAACATGTACAAAAAGTGACTGGGAAGCCAATGCAGCTCGTCATGTAAGTGTTAATGTATGCATAGTAATAATAATGTATGCATAATAATAATAGTATTATAATTATGTGTGGTTAATGGCGTGTGTTTTGTGTGACAGGTGTCGAAGGAAGAGCACAAGAGCTTCCGTGATCTTGTGTGGCATTTGATCTACGCCAGAGAGATCACCAACGAATTGGAGAAAGCAAGGTTAGTCAATACAACGTCCCTACTCACATTTATGCTCATTTATGTAGCTCAGATTTATGTAGCTCTGTCTTGATGGAAGCCCCAAGGGGTGCTTATGATCTGATGGTGTTAAACCGCAATCAAACAGATTGACAGAATACTAGCAAAGACCAAGAAATGATTAAAGTAATGAACATCTGTCGAATATGAACTGACTACATTCTTATCTAACGCGTAACAAGACTGTGCATTTTTTTATTTTAAAGGTGCTATATAAACTTGTAGATACGTAACACATGCATCGGTGAGAATAAATGATCAAGAATAACTTCATGATCATTATTTTCAAAAATCATTTCAGATCATATGCAAAGAATCGATACAGCGCAGTGCAAGGTGAACAGTAACATACCTAAACAATTAAATCTGTGAGGACAGTCCGCAGCGTTTCACTTGTACGTTAAGGAGACCAAGGATAGGAACGTGAATGAGGTCCTGTGTGCCATGTATTAGGCACCCGTATAAGTATGGTCGCATTTCGGCACCATATAAATTATTATTATTATTATTAGGAAAACAAAAAATTTATTGAATCTTTGATAACATTTTGTTTCTTTGCTTTATACAGAGCCATTTTCCTGTGGCTGTGCTCAAAGGATTTGACGAAACTGAACTTTGACAACTTACAGAAAGGTTCACCAGAGGAGATCCTCATGAACCTCCAACGAGGTCAGACGACTTATGCCGTCGTCTACGAAATTCTCTGCAGGTGAGTTATTCAGACCCGTCGTTCACGAGATTTGTTTTCGAGATTGCAGTTGACTGTTTAAAGTTGAATTTTGCAAGTTATACAACAAAGGCAGACCAAGACTAGGCTGGATAGATAATTCGTACCCATCGCTGCCAAATGGCTGATGATGATGATGACAACACGGTAGCCAATTGGGACATGATAGCCAATTGGTTAGAGCGCTCGCCTTATAACGTGGAGAGCACGGGTTTGAGCCTCCCGAGACGGTTAGTGTGTAGGGATATTGAACGAGTCCTTCACTTACAATTGCTCAGCACCATCGATTGATGATTGGTAATTAGATAGTGGCGCTTAATAAAAGCATAATAATAATAATAATAATAATTTGAATAATAATTTAAAGGTATGGAGATAGTTATGCTAGTGTGCTAATTAGTGTTAATTAGTGCTGTCTTTTGGAGCCATATCAAGAACTGCCCTATAATGAGGTGGTTTTTCTAATGGGGTAATATTCTGAAGCTGAACTAAACTTACAGTCCAAGTCCAGTGCCACACTAGATGAGAATTTGCGTGATGATAAATTTGTAATTACCATTACCATTACCGCTCGTCTTCTGCAGAGTTGTTAACGGAACAGTTTATTTGTGTGTTTTCTTAAGCTATGCTGGTCTTCACTGCAAGACAATCAGTGGTTACGCCAAGGGTGCCGAGTACAAACCGGGAATGAAGTTCACTGGTGAACAGGGCCAACACTCGTGGAATGCCGTCCTTGTCAATGGTGCCTGGCGACTCGTGGACTGTCACTGGGCTGCCAGGAGACTGGTCGGCAAAAAGGTACGATCGTTTCAGATTTTCCTAAATTTGTTGTCATCTTCAGACGTTTGTTGCATGAGAGTCTAGTGGTTAGCATGCTGGACTGTGTACTCCGAGGTGGTTTTAAAGTTCTGCCAGGACAGAAAGATATTCCAGGATTTCTGGTCCAATAGTGCCCTCGTGCAAAGTTGACTGTGAAATGAGTACATTTATTCATTTGTTATGGAGATTTATATAGCACCTCTTCAAGGTTATTAATCAGAAGCACTCCCGACCCAGTCCCGCCTGAAAAGAACGTTTTTTGCATACAGTACGCCTGAAGTCTGTATTCGACAGTAATTTCACTGGTTTGGGTTGGGAGTGTCACTGATGAGTTTTTTTCCTCAAGTGGCACTTTATAAATGTCAGATTACAATTGCATATTGATCATACACTTATGGTGAGCAGATAGTGAGGAAGAAGACCGGCCACTCGTCTTCTAAGGTTACTGTGTAGGGATCTTGAGAAAGTCCTTCACTCACAATTGCTCGGTGCCATCAATTTATGCATGGTCGTTAGATAGTGGTGCTTGATAAATGCATAATAAAAAAATATAATATAATAATAACCATCCCAGGAAAATGCTGTCCCTGATTTTCGAAATCAGGAGGGATCATATTTACCATAATAATAATAGTTGAATAATAATTTTTTTAAACCACGCTTTTTGATCATGGTCTCGTGTAGTCAGGCCAAGAGCACTCTGATATCAGAGTTTTCTTGAAAAAGTGCTATATAAATAGGAGCACTTACAATTGCAATTTATAACAATTGCAATTTATAACAATTACAATTTATAACAATTACAATAATAATCTAAGTTGAATTCAGACTGAAATATTTAAATAGAATTGAGATTGAACTTAGATTTGCTTTACATTACTGATGACAGGTTACAGCCGAGAACGTGCGTTACGAACTGGATGAGTATTACTTCATGCCGGATCCACACCAGCTGATCTTCACCCACTTCCCAGATGACATCAGCTGGCAGCTGCTCGAGCGGTCCATCACCCTGGCCGACTTCGAGAACCTCGTTCCTGTCAAGTGTGCCTTCTTCAAGTATGGCCTTCAAATCCTTGGACACAGAGAGGCTGTGATTCGCATGAAGCAGGAAGTCACCATTCGAATTGGCTGTCCTCCGTTTAAGGTTAGTGTTCATTATTAGTCAGCCAAAGCAGTTGATTATATTATTAATATCTATGCAGTAGAAGCCATAGATATTGTCTATGTAACGCATTAATGCCATCGACATGGTCTAATTATATTAATTATCCATGTAATAAAGCCATAGCTTATTATCTGTGCAGCAGAATAGTGTTGATGTAATAACTACTACTACTATCCATCTGATGCTTTGTTGACATGCGGTGTACCACATGGATCTGTGCTTGGCCCTCTTTTGTTTACGTTATACACCACACCACTAGGAGCATTGCTTAATAATCATTCGCTGAGATATCATTTCTATACTAATGATACTCAAATTTACATTTCATTTGAGTCATGTAACTCATCTGTTCAGCTGTTGTCTGCTGTCTTTGATGAGGTACAGTCCTGGATGGCATCCAATAAACTCCTCCTTAACCCATCAAAGACTGAATTTCTGCTACTGGGTACTCCACAGCAACTTAAAATGATTTGATGGGTTCAAGTCATTGAAACTGGGTGACTCAATTGTTCATTTGGCCGATGCTGCACGTAACTTAGGTGTTGTTTTTAATTCTACCATGTCTCTCAGTGGCCATGTAAACAGTATTTGTAAGTCATCCTACATGTTCATTCAGTTTGACATAAGCAGAATTAGGCGTTTTGTGCCAATGTCTGCAAGAATAACTCTGGCAAATGCATTGGTTTCCAGTCGCCTGGATTACTGTAATTCACTTCTTACTGGCATCAATGAGTCTAACTTGCTTAAACTGCAAAGGGTTCAGAACTCTCTGGCTAGAGCCATTACTAATACATCCAAATATGAACATATAACCCCTGTGCTTAAATCTTTGCATTGGCTTCCTGTTCAGCAGAGAATTCGTTTCAAATTGGGGCTCATAGTATATAAAACTGTAAATTCTGGCCAACCACAATATTTAAAATCAGTTCTTATTCCAGCCAGACTTATAGTATTATTCAATGAGGTCATCTGATCATCTTTGTCTGGTCATACCAATAATCAATGAACTGATTACGCCATTGGTATGGTGTGCCATCGGTTGATGCCTTGTGCATTAGACACCGGCGCAATAGAAGTTGCTAATTACATTACATTACATTACATTACAGATAGTATCTTTGTAATACAAATCGTAGATTGTATATTAAATGTTATAGAAATTATCTATTTAATAAATGTCATGGATATGATCTTCACAGTGGAAGCTGTAGCTAGTATCAAAGTAATTAATGCCACTTGTATTAATAGCCGTAGACATGGCATGATCTTACGATATAACCTGACAACAGAAAAGAGTTGTATGTAGTGGGAGTAATGGGGAATTTCACCAAAAGCTATAATTTGCCAAATTTGAATTAGGTTGCAAACGTTCTGTACAGGATAGGTTAATTGTTACTGTTGTTAAAAAATTTTTAAATGCACAACTAAACAAGCGTATTAATAGGCAACTGCAATGAGCTCATAGTTCTGTAATTGTTCATTGTTGTAGGCACAGTCTTTGGCATTTACCTTCACCCTCGCCTATGACAGTGGCAAGGAAGAGTTCCAGGGCATCAAGCTGAACCGTTTCGGCATGCAGGAGATGGTCGACAACGTGTCGTTCTTCACGATCCGGCCACCGGAGAAAGGCTCCTACCGCCTTATCATCTACGCCAAGGACCTCGATCAGCAGACCAAGGAGGGTGTCTATGGTGGCGTCTGCGAGTACGAGCTCGTCTGTGAAGTGAGCCCCGCTCGACCGTTGCCATTCCCACCGTGCGTCCACACGAGCTGGGGACCCGGAGACAGCGCGGCCAAGTACAGCCTGGTTCCACTGCAGAAGGGAGCCATCTTTAGCACTGTCAATGGGCTGGCTGAGGTGCGATTCCAGGTGCCAAAGGAGCTGCGCTTCACCGCAAAACTCAAGAGCAACGACAAGGATGAGAAGGCGCTCGCCGGTTACATAATGCACCGAGTCGTCGCCGAAGTGGGCGTCTTCACCATAAACGCCCCGTCGAGAGGAGAATTCGGTCTGGAGATCTATGCGAATGACCCCGAGGTCGACGGAAACTCCCTCTACCATGCCTATCAGTATCTGATCATCTGTAACGAGACCCTTGGAGTCGTCGAGCCGCTGCCGACCCTTCCGCCCGGATACCTCGGTCCGCAGCCGACCTTCAAGAAGCTCGGTCTGTCGACCGTCAGCCACGTGGATCCCTACATCCAGACGGATCACGGAGAGATCCAGGTGGCGTTCAGCATGACCCAGCCGCTGCGCGTCACCTCGCAGCTCATCTACTCGTCGGGAAGTCGCAACGACGACCGGTCCGACTACATTCTCCAGCAGTCGCGCGGCGACAGCGTCATCCTCTTCCTGAAGCTGTCGACGACCGGGCTCTACAAGCTCCAGATCTATGCCCTGCCGTTCTCCGACACGAGCGAGAACTTGCCCGGCGTCTACAACTACCTGATCAGCTGCACCAACACCCAGGCGACGCTCACTCCCTACCCGAAGCAGTACGGGCAGTGGAAGGACGGCTGCTACCTGCACGAGCCGGTGGACGGCCAGCTGCAGCGAACCCGCACGTCCAAGGGAAGCGCCTCGACGATGCAGCATTACTACTTCAAGGTCGACGTCCCGAAGGCGAACTCGGTGGCGGTCGTCCTCGGCGAAGACTGGACGCAGCTCGACCTGAAGCCGTCCGGGTCGTGGGAGGGCGAGGTCAACCTGGAGAAGCACTGGGGTCACGAGTCGAAGGTCGCCATCTGTGCCAACTACGGAAACGTCAAGGCCAGCTACAGCACGCTGCTCGAATACGCGATGTAGGCTTCGCACGAACAACTGTGGAGGTGGAACGCTCGTCTGATACCGCTTTACGTCGATAACCGTGAACTTTCCATACAACAAGAACATTCTACTGAACGGGACAGGCCTGTTTTTTCTTGTTACCTACAGTAGCGCTCTAACTTACATACTCATAAAGATCGGTAAATATTACTATTGATGAACATTACTAATTCACTGAATGCGCAAGACCTTCGACAAAGGTCAACCGCCCACATGTAGACACCACACCTCTAGATAAAGTTATAAAGTGCTTGAATAGCCGCTAACTATCTAACCACGTGATACACTTAGGCTTCGGTTTACAACTACGGGGAGTACAAGGTTTAGATGCTTTCTGACATTAGATTTTATTTGTCATTCTATGGACTCTTAGTAACACACCTTCCTGTTCCCAAACGAATTTCAGTATACGTATGTAGTAGCTCCACGGACGTCTTGAAATGAAGTGATGTTTCAATCTCTCTCTAAGTTTACCTAGCATAGTTCTATAAAGGCTTGTTTATTATTTGCTTGTATCTATTCTGTCGCTAGTTTTGTTGAAGGATTGCTAATCAGGTTTTTCTAGAAGAAGAAATTTGCTTGTGTATGTTTTTAGCCGCAGTTGTGTTGGTTTTCCACGAATCGTGACCGATGTAAGACAGAATATACATGTATAGCGGGTCTAGCTTTGGGGTTCAGACGACCCAGTCATCCATGATGCACCATCGCAGAGTATATTTGCGTAACGTGATTTCAAAATCGTTTGGCGTGGCGAGATGTTGCAAAATTCTTGGAATATACTCGTGGTGGATGATGGATGGCACTGTTGGGAGACGGTAGATAGCGAGACCTATAATTAAGATTTTGGTTAAAGTTAACATGGCAAAATTATGATATCAAATTAGGAGACCGTAGTTAGATATAGAGAGCTTGGAAGGGCCAGACTCGGTTCTTTAAGCCGTTTTCTCTCACCGTGTAAAGGTCAATGGCGCTGCTGCAATTTTGTGGATTAAATAAGTAATGCAGAAAGTGAATGAGGTGTATGCCACTTGGGCAGCAGAAAGGCTGTGGTGATGTTGGACACGTTCCGTAAGAATAGTTGTTCCATACTTTCTACGGAATGATGAACGTTAGACTTTATATTAATGTGACTAGTAGGTTATCAACAAAGTATTGCCAGCTTTTTGTTCCTTGTCAAGCGCAGATAAAAGCATTTTCTGTTCCATTATGCATTTTATAACAGAAGTTGTTGCATAAGTTAAGACACTGTGCTTAATTGTTATATCATAACCACCTAGTATTAGGATACTAGTAACGTTTTCGAGTCTGTATGAAACTTCAGTAGTTCCATCGTTTTAGTGCCTTAGCTTGATCATTCTTTTGCCTTGCATTTGCGGAGCGATACGTAGCATAAACAATGCTGACGCTGCCTGCTGCACAAGTTCTTTGATTTAAAATGTTAAGAAAAGTTTAATAAAACTAATAAATGCTTGATTTGTATGTAGGCGTTGTTCTTATTTGAGAACTATATTATGTCCAATTGGCCACTGTTGGATGTGGTTACTTCTGGTTAGTATTCTGAGATATAGTAAAGGATACATCAGTGGTGAACGGGAGTTGATAGTTATCTAAACATTTATTATTGGCCTTTAAAGTACGTCACAGAACATGCCAATAGGAGCCTGAATCACTTTTAAATGTCGTCAAGAACAGAAAGTATGTTCGCAACCAAAACAATGCACAGATAACTAGATGTGTGCCAGTGTTGACTTTGCACATACTCGTGGACCAAACCAACAGATTCATATCTAGAGATGACGCCATACAGGTGCAACAAAAACGTGTAAATTTGCAAGAAATCTGACTTTAATCTGACTGAATCATTCTACGATTTGTGATGGATTGCACCAGTAGTGAACGGTGAACGGGAGTTGATAGAATCGAGCACTTCTTTAATGGCAGACGAAGTTTGTAGGACATCATACGAAAGAGAATCAAGTAGCGTAGACACCATGAGAAGTATCTCATCCATGATTATGAGACTCTGAGCAAAACAACCACAGTATATTTAATTACAAACCAAAAACTGTTTGAATGTCTGCCAATACCATTTAAATACTTCTTAATGACAACCAAATTCCCTAAAAATACTGCTGAATGCCTGCCAGGTACCTTATATATTCAGTTGAATGCCAATTCAGTACCCTATAAATACTGCTTAATGCCTGTCACATGTGTAAATACTGACAGTTATAAGTAGGACATAATATACCGCTAAATGCCTGCCAAGTACCCTATAAATACTGCTGAACTGAATGCATGCCAATTACCCTATTCATACACTGTTCAAAGCATATATGATTTTCTGCCAAGTATCCTATAAATACTGGAGAATGGCTGTCAGGACATACCTTAAGGTCATTGAAGACCAGGTCCTGTCCACTTTCTTCATCCTTCTCGACTAAAGCGTCGATCTTGGTACTGATTGTGGTTACGATTCCATGTGGAGCCATGCAACAATCCTCACAGCAGATGTCGTGTAACTTCTGACGAAATGCTTTCAACATTCGACTCATTATCAAGTCCTAAAATATTCAAAACGATAGTTACTTTACTTGGATGCATAATATTCGTGCTGACATTCATTCACAGACTGGGCTAAATGTTTACGTTTAGAATGTAACTGAAATGACGTTACCGCGTTCAGAATTGTAGGTTTTAAAACTAAATATGCTTTTCGTGTTTTATTTTTCCACAATTTGCCACCCCTTGAAAAGTGCCGCTCTAGGCAGCCGCCTATATATCGCCTATACCTAAAGCCGGCAGACGTGGTGGCGACGGCAGTGGAGGTGGTAGCGACGGCGGTAGAGGTGGTGGCGACGGCAGTGGAGGCTGGCCCATCCCTAGGAATACGCTGAATACGCAACCGCGTAGGACCCCGGCGATTCCGCGGAAAGTTAGGGGCCCCAAAATACAATTTATGAAAAATAATAATAATAAATGGTCGACATTACACGCCCCATAAGTCTAAATTAAGTGCAAAGTAACAAATGCTAAATTATTTAAATTAAATATATTGCTTGACAATGCTTGTGACGTCGGTCGGGAAATAAAAGTCAGGAACAGCAAACCTATAAAATTCTGTACAATATTTTAGGCCTACTGACACTGCCTTACAGTAGTAAACCTATGGTACTAAGATAATAGTAAGATTATATTAATTTTGTTCATAACGAGGAGATCGGTTGCTACATAAAAACATGTAGGCCTACATTACATTTCCTGGGTTTGGCCTAAAGCTACAATTGCGCTACAAGTAACATAATAGTTAATTTAAGCCTCAGCTGCATTGGAAGTTCCCGTCGTTGTATAGGTTTTCTCATACACTAAGACCTATGCGACTTCACTTTCTCTTCCGATTAAGCAGGTTAGACCTCTTATTTTTGTTTTTATGTTTACTGGCTTCAATTTTAGGTCTAAAGTAGGTCTAAAAAAGATTTCCATGATGTTGGTTTAACGAAAATTACTGCCGTAGTTTGAGTTTGAAAGCGTCTATACGTATATCTCTTAGATAGGCGTTATGACAGTCAACTGGACTTGGCTTATGATGAGTGTCTTTGATTTTGCTTAGTTTGCTTTGTATGATCTGATTTTTTTTACTTATTTTACTTTTACTTGTTTTACTGTTTTCTTTCTTATTTTTAATGATTATTGTGACAGATCATCATTCTGCATTAGTAGTAAGTCACTGCACTAGATTAATTTGTAGTTCTTGTTTATTTACTGAGATGATTATCTCTAATAAATTATTGGACTTTTATGCATAAAACTGTACGCAAGCTGTAGGCTACGCAACTTTTATGTACGAAACTGTAGGTAACTTCTAATGATGATCAGGTTCTGTTTGGATCTCAATCGTTCCAGTGTATTAGGTAGGGTACTTCGCGAAGGTGAAAGAACTAAGGCTCGAGTATTAAGGCGATACTGTATATATACTTTCTGATGATCGTACACTGTATAACATGAACTTACACAGACCAGTAGTGACCCTATTCCCATCTTTATTTTGTGTACAACATTGTTGAGAAGCGGCATTGCTACCACACGTGGACCTTTGCCTTCTTGCTATGTCGGAAGGCGACCATCGGGTATGCGGCATTTGCACTGGCCCAATTAACGATGAATTGGATGTAGTAACTTGCGCGGTATGTAAAGGTGTGTACCATATGGGCTGTTTACAGCGGAGAGCTGAGCTATGTGATGACTGGGATTGTTGGCTTTGCGTGCATTGTACTAGAAATTTGTTTCCATTCGCAGAGGCTGATGATGAATATATATGTAAGGAACCTTTAAAGAAGATAGAACCGGATCAGTTCGGATCAGCTGATGCCAATTGTGAATTAGTGGTGTTCCCTGATGAATCTGATAATCGTGTTCTGATTAATAATAATGATGTTGACCCTGATCAAAACTATTTTACTAACCTTGCTTGGAATAGTCCTTATACCACATTACATTCTTGGGATGCTAAGCTTGAACTTATTGAATCTAACTTTGCGATTCTACATATAAATTGCAGAAGTATTATGTATAAATTAGATGAGATTCGAGACATACTTAGCCATATTCCCGTCACTATACTTGCTGTCACTGAAACCTGGTTAGAGGCAGGGCTGGAGGAAGCCATCAAGATACCAGGCTATAATTTTATTCACAAGTCAAGAGAGGGAAATAGAGGAGGGGGAATAGGAATGTTTATAAAAGAATCTACTAAATATGAATTGCAAAAAGAAACTGAGAAGCACAAAACCTATGAAGGGCTCCTTGTTAAAATTTGCTTAGAGAATAGCGCATGCTTAGTGGGGGTTGTCTATAGGCCACCGGGGAGGAACATAGCGGAGTTCAATGTGGAAATAGAGGACCTACTGCTTCACATTACAAAGGGTACTAAGAATTTAATATTAATAGGGGACTTTAATATTGATCTGCTCAAAACTAACGAGCATAAAGAAACTAACGCATTTTATAACTGTCTGACTTCCCATCAGCTCATTCCAACTATTACGAGACCCACGAGAATTACCACTGATACCTCAACTCTGATTGATAATATATTTACGAACGCTTGGTCCAGGCTGATAGAAACGTCAATCATTATATCGGACTTATCTGACCATCTACCGGTTCTTGCTTGTTTTGCGCTTAAAAACCCCAAGAAGAAGGAATCAAACTCCTTTGATTATCGTATTGTTAATGAGGAAAGGGTTGAGAAGTTTAAAGCTCTACTAACTGATAGTACATGGGAGCAAGTAATGAGCATTAGTAGGGAAGGGGATGCTAACGGTGCATATGAATTGTTTTTAAAAGTATATAAAACTGCTTACGATAAAGCATTCCCGTTAGTCTCTGGTAAAAAGAATACCGAGAAGCCCAAATTTATTCAACCATGGATGACTCCTGGCCTTCTTAAATCTTGTAAGAAGAAAAATTCCCTATACCTAAAATATCTTAAAAAACCTAATGAATTTAATAAAAACAAATTCACTGCATATAGGAACAAATTTAAGACAATTAGAATTAAAGCAGAAAAAAATCATTATGAAATCGAATTTTGTAAATACAAAGAAGACCTTAAAAAACTTGGAAACTTATACGTTCTATAATGCAATTAGGGAATGGAGATACGCAAATAGAGGCCTTAACAATAAATGGGGCTACAGTAAAAGACGCGAATGTAATGGCTAATTTATTTAATAACTATTTTACTAACATTGCACAGTCCCTTGCAGAAAAGATACCTCTTACACCTTCAGTTTCTTTCGATAGCTACCTTCATACCCCTAGTCTGAGTTCAATGGGACTCTTATCTACCTCCTCACTGGAGATTTTGGATATTGGCAGGGACATCAAGTTGACGCATAGCAAAGGCATTGATGATATTGATCCCTGTTTAGCAACACCTTCTCTCTGTATCGTCGCCAAACCTTTGGCCGAGATAATTAACTGCTCCTTAAATAGTGGAATTGTTCCGCAGGCAATAAAAACAGCTAAAGTAGTTCCAATATTTAAGAAAGGTGATAAAGATAATGTTGCCAATTATCGTCCTATATCTATTCTTCCATATTTCTCAAAATTTTATGAAAAAATTATGTACTCTCGCCTTTATAATTATATAAAAAATCTCAATATTATCTGTCAGTCTCAGCATGGATTTCAGCCTGGACACTCGCCGTATATGGCACTTTTGAATATGCAAGACATGATCACTAACGCTATTGAAAATAATGAATACTCTATAGGGATTTTTTTGATCTGGCTAAGGCATTTGACACGGTAGATCATAGGATTATGTTAAGTAAGTTAGAATACTATGGAGTTAGAGGAAATCAGCTTCAATGGTTTGCGAGCTATTTGGATAACCGTTCACAGAGAGTCCTCTGTAATGGCGCCCTATCCGAGCTTGGTTTGATTAAATATGGAGTGCCGCAAGGATCCAATCTTGGACCCTTTCTATTTTTACTTTACATTAACGACCTGGCACTTGTCTCCCCAACTTTGTTTTGTGTGCTATTTGCTGACGACACTAACGTGTTCTACTCCCACGGTTCCTGGCAGGAGCTAACTCGTGTAGTTAACGAGGAGCTGTCGAAGATAGATGTCTGGTTTGCTGCAAATAAACTCACGCTGTTTAGACAAAACTAATTACATATTATTCAAATCTCACAGGAAAGCTATTTTTACTTTACATTAACGACTTGGCACTTGTCTCCCCAACTTTGTTTTGTGTGCTATTTGCTGACGACACTAACGTGTTCTACTCCCACGGTTCCTGGCAGGAGCTAACTCGTGTAGTTAACGAGGAGCTGTCGAAGATAGATGTCTGGTTTGCTGCAAATAAACTCACGCTGAATTTAGACAAAACTAATTACATATTATTCAAATCCCACAGGAAAGCTCTTCCGACTGGCAGTTTCGATTTACGTATTAAGGACACCCCTATTGAGAAGGTAGAGTCAACGAAATTTCTAGGGATCCACATTGATCAACATATGACTTGGAAAGTTCACATTAATCAGATTTCAGCTAAAATTGCTAAAAATGTGGGCATTTTAACTCGTATAGCATACTTACTGCCAAGAGCAACCAGATTGAACTTATATTACGCACTTATTTACCCTTACCTCACCTATTGCAATATGGTGTGGGCCTCGACATACGCCTCGAGATTGAGCAGATTAATTATCCTCCAGAAGAGGGCTGTTCGTTTAGTTGCAGGCATTAAGAAATGGGAACATTCAGGCCCATCCTTTTCGGAACTAAGATTACTGAGACTCGACCAGATCAGAGACTTCCAAATAGGTGAATTCTATTATCGGCTTGAACATGGGCTCCTCCCCCCGATATTTAAGGGCTTCCTCCAGCACGTCTCTGACATCCATTCGTACCCTACTAGGAATACCTCTGCTTACCGCCCTGTTTCAGCTCACACTAATACCAGACGTTTCACTATCAAGTCCTATGGTACTCAAGTATGGAATAAAATACCACCGGTAATACGTCTCACCAATAATCTATTGACCTTTAAAAAGAGATTGCGTACTTTACTACTTTCTTCCACATTATAAATTAGCATTTTTCATAAAGTGTAAATAGCCGCGTGTAGTTAAGATAATAGTTAAGTTCTTAGTTAAGAATAATCTAGTATTTTGCTAACTTGAAGTGTAGACTTTATTGATTAATTGACTGTATTGAACTTTGGGGTTCAGCCATTAGATTGGGAAATTTGTTCACTGTGTTGACCATCTTGGTGATTTTTTGCTGTAATTGCTATTAGGGTGGCCCTACTCAGCGGGATTCCTTTATCCCTTCTGGGTTTCCCTTTGCTTGCCAAAGTAGTACCCCTTTTGTGTTTAATGATGTTTTATTATTTTTAATTTGGTTGCAATAAAAGATGATTTGATTTGATTTGATTGAACAGCCAATAGGGCAAACTTAAGGGATAACAAATGAGTAGCCCTACAGCGTCATGCTTACTTAGATAGCAGGTTTATTTTGAAGGCAAATTGAAATCATATGCCTTGGCAGTCATAACAAGTCGTTAGACACTATACATACTATTGCTATTACTCCTCTACGGTTACTAGCCTATTACGATTACC
Source organism: Aporrectodea caliginosa (assembly GCA_020284085.1). Classification (NCBI taxonomy): domain Eukaryota; kingdom Metazoa; phylum Annelida; class Clitellata; order Crassiclitellata; family Lumbricidae; genus Aporrectodea; species Aporrectodea caliginosa. Next base: position 599,302 of record JACEVL010000326.1, on the reverse strand, counting down.
GCTACTAACATAGCCACTTCGATTACTTTCACTTGCAGGCCTACACTTACAATTCGTGGGTTTGACCTAAAGCTGTAAATTATTTAAATACTGTAACATAAGGAGGTAATTTTATGCTTCGGGTGCTTTTTAAGTTCCTATCGTTTTATAGACCTATGCAAGTTCTTAACTCCCGACATAGCCAACCTAATAATAGAAATAAAATACCCGGCCACGTATGAATAATGTTTTTCGAACTGGCTTTCTCGTCTGATTAAGCAAGTTAGTCCTTTTATTTTCTTATTGTTTCGTCTAGCTTCAATTTTAGGTCTAAAGTAGGTCTAAACAAGATTTGCTTAATGTCGTTTTTATGAAACTTAATGCCGTAGTTTGATTTGAAAACGTCTATATAGGCCTATATCTAAGGTAGGCCTAGGCGTAAACGTTCGAGGTCAAGTAGACCTAGATCTAGGCCTACATTTGATCAGCGTGTAGCCTACGCTTTGTACATTCATACACTAAACATCTGCTAAGACTAAAATAATATGTCTACCTTACAAAATAAATGCAAGAGAATGATAATTAATCAATTAATAATAATATAAGATTGAATAAAGATAAAGTAAATTATTTAAATACTTAAGAAACGCTTCTATGCAGGTGGAGACCATTAGGCTATTTCAGGTATATAAAAGGCCTAGGTCTAGGTAATAAATTCGGCAGGAAGTTGGGCTACGCGTTGTTTGGATTTAACTTCGGCTATTGAAATTCGTTACTGAACATGTTTTAAAATAAATTTGAATTTATAAATTGTTAGATAAGAGACTCTAGATTGGCTTTCAACAAGCGAAGTGGATTCAATTCATGCTTGTGATTTATCAGACTTTTGGCCATTGTATCATCCTCTAGTACTTGGACTCGTTCACAGCACCTGGCTTGTTTATTTCGGTAGATCTTCGTTTATTCGGTATGCGGACTGTTCATCAAAGGACGATTCATCAAGGGACTATTCATCACGGACTATTCATCAAGGGACTGTTCATCAAAGGTCTTTTCATCAAGGGACTGTTCATCAAGATGTTTATTGAATTGATGAAAGAATTCTTGCTAGAATTGAAGTTAGATTGATGAAAGCAATTTTTGCTTTAATGGAGGCTGGATTTATGCAAATAATTACCGCTTAAATAGAAGTTGGAATGATGAAAATTATTGTGCTTAAATCGAAGCTGGATTGATTAAGAGAATTTAATGTTTAAATAGAAGTTGGAATGTTGAAAAGAATACTTGCTTAAATAGAAGCTGGATTGATGAAAGGAATTTTTTCTTAAATGGAGGCTGGATTGATGAATATAATTACTGCTTAAATAGAAGTTGGAATGTGATGAAAATTATTTTGCTTAAATCGAAGCTGGATTGATTAAGAGAATTAATGTTTATATAGAAGTTGGAATGATGAAAAGAATTCTTGCTTAAATAGAAGCTGGATTGATTAAAGGAATTTTTGCTTAAATGGAGGCTGGATTGATGAAAATACTCATTGCTTAAATAGAAGTTGGAATGATGAAAATAATATTTATAGGAAAGTGAAAGCTGGATTGCTGAAAATAATTTCTTATGAAGACTAGAAGCTGCCTTGATGCAAATAATACTTGCGTAAATAGAAGCTGGATTGATGAGTGTTATCATGGACATTGGTATTAAAATTTCATATAATATGAAACGGTGAAGCGATATGTTATATTGCGCACATATTAAAGAACGCTAAAACGATAAATGTTCTTGTGATGAACAGTCCCTTGATGAAAAGACCTTTGATGAACAGTCCCTTGATGAATCGTCCGTGATGAATAGTCCCTTGATGAATCGTCCTTTGATGAACAGTCCTAGAACCGTTTATTCTTATCAGTATCCTTATCCTGACAAGCTGTTGTTGCTATGTATAGGGTCTAGGCCTATGTCAAAATTATATAGCATTAAACATGTCATTGGATAGCTTCATTCCCATTCCTTCGTTTTCATGTTAGGCCAGAACACAGCCACAATTGTAAAGCAATTAAGCTATTAACCTATATATAATTGTTCTACGTTTATTATCCTGTTCTGATAGCATGCTGTAGGGCAAGGTTCAACATGCAGGGCCCAAACCAGTTTTGAAGTGGAATTACACTGCATAATGGTCGAAATAACTCCTTCATAGCATGACGGTCTGCATATGCCTACATGGCAAGATAATGACACCGCGTGATGACGCAGCTGATAGGCCTACATAGCCTAGTGGCAAAAGGGTTTCAGTTAGGCAAACTCGTTCAAGTCAATTATTTGCACTTGGCTACAAGCGTAAAATATAAGCACTGTTATTCTTAGGCCTATTGTTGTTCTTATTATTATAACAATATTTATTCTCTCCATCAATCAACATCAATACTGAAAGCTACAATAGACAAGGATGCAGTAGCTGTCGTCTAAAATTAACGTCATAAATGCCGTTAGTGTCACATCTCCCTTAGGTCTGGCTCCGCTAAAGTGCCGCGGAAAGCCACCGAGTTGAACCGCTGGACAGTAATAGAGAGACGCTGCAGCAAGAAGCAGGTCTCTCTGTTGTCTCCTGTGGACAGCGTCAGATTACGAGCTATCTGATATAAAGTTTTGGCCAGTGATAATAATAATAATAATAATAATAATAATAATAATAATAATAATAATAATAATAATAATAATAATAATATTAATAATAATAATAATCACATAATCACACAATCACATCATTTCGTCCCTGTTGCAGTCGAAACTGCAGGAAGCTGGCACACAGAATCACTGCAGTTTGTTCAAGAACTGGGACGCAAGGTCTCAGCAGCGACAGGCGACCAGCGTGAGACCAGTCATCTGCTGCAACGCCTATCGGTCGCCCTACAGATTGGAAACTCTCTGTCTGTTTTAGCCACCGCGGACTGCAACAACAGTAGCCCAGGACTGAATGACGGCTTTTAAAATTATTGAAACAGCCATTTTTGATCAGTCTGTAATAAGTTTGTTGGTTTTATAAAGAAATAAATTTGTCTTATAATAATAATAAAATAATAATAATAATAATAATTATTATTATTATTATTATTATCATCATCATCATCATCATCATCATTTCATCATCATTTTCATCATGTTTTTCATTATCTAGGCTTGATAGTTCTCCACTGCATAACGAATGTACATTATTTGAACGAACAGAAGTTGAGCACCATCCCCAGCAACGAAGTTCGTTCATCGAATTGTAAAATCTCACTGAAAATATGTTTTATACAAGAATGGAATCTACAGTGCAATTGATAGCAACTCATGTTTTTTAACCGAACCAATTTTTGATTGGTCTTGCAGGAAATGATTCGATCGCACAAGATGAATGTGATTCTGAAATCAGAGGAAAGCGAGACATTTTTCTTATAAACTGAACTTGTATACTACAAAGACCGGGTTATCATAGCCTTGATGTGACGACATGAAGACCGTCGGAGCTTACGAATGCGATGAGAAGGATGGAATAGGACGGGGAGCCTTTGGCGTAGTCTATAGAGGACGTAATAAGACGGTAGGTCTATTACAGTAAACATTTTATGTACTTATGCCAATAATTTTAGAATGCATATGTACACATAAGCCTAAATTAATTAAGGTCTGTCATTGCTTTGTATACTAGGAAAAACAGTCCTACATGCAATAGTTTAATTTCCGATAGACAAACAAAATTACTCATACATGTACAATGTTGTCTAATTGAATGATTCTGTACGTAAAGGATGACAATTATATCTGTCTTATGGTACCTGACAAAGTTCACCTAGTTTTATGAGAAATTAAAATTAGCTGTTTTTTGCAATGCATCACTAGTATTTACACGAGGTCATAATTATAAATCAAACACGTTGAGAGACGTTTTGCTATTATGCCAGGGGTGGCCAACCTTCTTGGCCTACGGGCCACTATACTTGTTGGTAAGCATGCGGCGGGCCTCAAGTGTTTGTCCTCACAGGCTCGAAAGAAATTCAAATGTTTATTTCATATTTAAAAATTAATGTTCAACAACAGGTAGCCTGCGACTACACTATGTCATTAGAACTACAACACTAAATTTTTGGTGTTTTAGACATCATTATTATGCAATGTTGTAGTAGTAGGCCCAGTGTAGGGCTAAGTAGGCATAAAATAAGACAAAAAAATGTATTTACAAAGCGGTCGTGCGGGCCGCCAATCAACAGCCCGCGGGCCGCGGGTTGGCCATCCCTGTATTATGCGTTTCTGCATTTTAATTGATTATTTGCCTAAAGTTTAACTATTTTTTCTGAAATTATATTTACCCTGCTTTTGTTTTTGTTGCTTCAGAAATTACAGGAAGTCGTAGCAATCAAAGAGGTTGCTCTTAATTCCTCCAACGATTCGACAACCACAGAAATTGAAATTCTCAAGGTAGACCTACCGTGTTTCAGTCTCTCTTCTATTTAACGCAGATACAAGCTGGCTTCGAAATACACATCTTACACTAATTATGTTGGTGAATAAAAGTAAGTTCTATCAAAGTATAAACCTTAATTTCCCAATTAATGCCTAAACAGTGTCAATTACGTTTTAAGAATTCCAGCGTATAGAATATTATTTTTACTGTATTATTTATTATGTAGGCGTTGTCCAATGAAGGACACAAGAACATCGTAACTCTGTTTCACTCTGAGGTAAGTGTTAGTTTAAGTAAGCCTCATGCATTTGTCCGTTTGGCAATTACTTTATTACTATTGTTAGTATCTTCCGTCGCGCCGGTGTCCACTGCACAAGGCACCACGGTGCCACCACCCGATGGCACTATGTAGTGGACTAACCTTCGACCAACAATATCCGGAACTTTACTTCCCTGATGGCATCCATATTCGACGTCACACATCGATGAATTGGAAGGCATTAGAAATGTGTGACGATGTGTGAGGAGAGGGGTAGGTGTTTAAGTGAATGTAGTGGGCCCTAACTTAAAAACTTGCATTATACTTAATTAAATCAAATAGAAGCCTTTATTGAGTTGACGAGGAAGAGCAGGATTTACATGGATCACCTGTTCCAATGAAAGAAGATGGTTTCAGTCACACAGGCTTCTACGGAAATCATTTTACTTCTCATGGGATGACAGAGAAACATTCAGCCCAGACATCTGCATTAATTCATTTATGGTTAAGAATTTTAGCCTAGCTAATTATTAATTACGGTCCTATGTTGAGCAGCCATATTTCTACTTTACATTCCATGACAAAATTGATCTCATTCGATTTTAAGAATTTTCTACAAAAATAGGTGGCTATTTTGACAAAATAAAATAATTGTTAAATTATTCCGAATGGGTTCAGTAGTTCATGTTCTTCGTGGAAAGGCGTTCTTTCTCTTGGTACAGAGATTATATTGAAGAAACTTGTGGATAATGTTATTGGAGTTGATTAAATATAACAAATGATAGTTTTAGTCTTTTAGAATATCTGTTTCGCTAAAACTGCAGTTAGAAGACTAGAAGACATGAGAATTAGAAGCTTACTATGACATAGCAGCCTACACTTGATTTAACGCGGCCTTGAGAGATTGTCGCGTCATATATGACGAAGGCTGATTTTGGTAACAAAATGTGACAAGGGAAAAGCGAATTTGCAAAATTGCGTGACGTCATTTTTGGACGGCCTCTTAGACATTTCCATGTTTTAGATTTGATCGCTTATCATGCTCATTATAGCCCGATCTAGTCTATCTGTGGGAAAGAGTAGCCGATTGGCTTGAGTTTCCGCCCTGTAACACGAACAGTTTGAGCCTCCTCTGAGACCATTGTTGTTCAGGGTCCGTGAGCACGTGCTTCACGCAGAATCGCTCAACGGTATCGATTAATGCTTTTGTCATTAGAGAATGGCGCTTAATACATGTAGAAATAATTATTATATCTATTAATAAAAATATAAAAGAAGAATAACATAAATTCAATCAATCCTAAAAATAGTTTAAATATTCTGGAAAGCGAAAGTTGATGAAGATCTAAACTAGGCCTATTTATTTGCTTCAGTTATTCTCAAATCATAGAAATCGAAAACCTCAACTTATTTGCACTATGCTGCGCAAGTGGACAACAGTCACGATTCAACCATTGACTTATAACTCGCGAATAAGCGCTCTTGAATAAGCTGGTGCCCTGCGCTTGGCATTCGATTGGCTTTTTAGAAGTTTGGAGTTGACTGCTACGATTACGATATAGTGATATTTCAAGAATAATATTCATCGCTTGAAATTTTCGAAACTTGTTTAGGCTATTTTTAGAATAAATAAATCGTTATATCCTATATTTTAACGAAAGCTTCTTCTGGTTAAGAGTTGGACTAGGCCTATAATATTTGTTTGTTTTGTTATTTAGAAACAAACACATCATGTGTATTTCGTCATGGAGGTAGGTCATACAATCCATACATAAAGAGACTCTTCAGGAACCCACCATGGATCATACTTAGAGATGCAACTTTTATTGATAATTATTATATATCATTGTCTCACTGGTGTCCCAATATTCCATGCAAGATTCTGATCATCGTCTGAAAATTAGACTGTAGTTAATATAATCTGATTTTCATCGCTATGAAGAAAAGTCAGCTTCACTTCCATACTCATTTGCCGCTTGGAAGGTCACTTTATCTGTTTTCGCTCTCAAAATCTTGTTTGCCGATTTCTCTGCTTAATCTGAGGGCAGCGTTCGACACATTGTATCTCAGTATCGGCTCTTATAGAAGATTAAATGAGAGTAGTCAAAATAAATGATACAGGAAATTATCTCTGTCTAATTTCAGTTCTGCAATGGAGGAAGCTTAAAAGACTATCTAAAAAGTAAGTTTTTCACATTTCGCACTTTAGGCACAAGCATAGCATGCTATAGTCAAAAAATATACTACCTGTGCATAAAATGTACTGCAAGGCAACTACAACATTTACTCCGCAATGATAGTAATAACAAAGAAAACCCCTAACTAAAAAATCTAATACGATAGGTAGAGATAACCCGTGCGAAGCCGGGTAGCTACATCTTGTATAATATAAGTTTGTTTATTTTTATTAATAGAACTAACTATAATCACTTAATGATGTGAAAAGTATTGTCTTGTTGTAAGCTTCGCAGCAAATGTAGGAATAGCAGACATTTTTACATATAACTAGGTCTATATAAAAAACATTTATTGCTTGAAATACCTACTAGTTATATTTGGTCGAACTTGAGGCTGGCTTTGGCAAACATTAATATTAACAGTTATACTTTGTTACAAGTTGCGTCTGTGTCAATCTTGACTTTTTGAATAAGCGACAAATCATCAACTGACTGTCAAGTCGATAAGGTAGCCTATTCTTTAAAATACAGTAAAATATACATTCAAAAGTGCTTATTTTAAAATATCTTCTGTTTTCTAAGGCAAACAAAAACTCGACGAACGAACAATCATAACTTTTCTGCAACAGATTGGTAAGAGTTCATTAATGCATTAGTTTTAATTTGCAAATACCATTTTTATATTGTTATTCGTTGGTCTATAAGATGATTAATTATAACTCACTTGTAAGTTTAAAAATATTATTTACATGCCACTAAACACAATGTTTTTTACACATCATAAGACAACTTACACATACGATACCAAACCGGTCGGTCCCAATCGACGACCCAAAACCAGCAAAACGCCTCAAGAGAACAACTGGATGGCTAAAAAGCTAAGAAAAAGTAAGTAAGTATGGTCTTTAATTGTATTGTATTGTATTGTATCTAAACATTTATAAAGCGCGTCTCGCAGTATGAACTATTCAGATTCGCTCTCTTTGTAGAAGCCCCGGTAAAAGAGAAACGTCTTGAGGGATCGAGCAGATGAGGAGGAGAACCCAGACAATGGTTCTGCATGCAGAGGAGGGGAAGGTCATTCCAAGCAGAAGGGCCCACAACAACAAATGACCGACGTTGGGTTAGAGCGGTCAGAGGCGAAAATCTGTACATAACTTTGGGGGGGACAGATTTGGAAGGAATTTTTTGTTAAATTCCGTTAGGGCAGGAAGAGGCAGGGGCGCAACAGCGGTCCAGAAGTTGGGGAACCTAAGAATGTCTATAGTGACTAGAATTGCGAGCGCGAAGTCGCGAAGCCCATATCGGGGTCTGGGGAACTGGAGCCCCAGAAGCCGACGCTATTTTGAGCATTTGATACCAAATGGAGTGCATTTTGGGCTCTAATTTACATCAAATTTTCACCGATGATTTCGACATAAAAGTACCTAATCCATCTATATCTGTGAAAAAAATATGCCTCTATTATATAAATAAACTGAGATTTTAGGTTTCAGAACACCATACTCAGTCGCAGCATTAAAAATTGAAATGTCCTCCTAGGCTTCTACCGCGAGCCTTAGTCGAATTTTAAAAACGAGAAAAGTAAAGTTTTAGAGTGAAATTATACAGCAACATTCTGCACTGAATTCTGATAGACTTGAGTGTAGCGGCTTTAGCCTGACCCTTTATTTTATCAGCAGCAGGGCCAGCGATTTGTTGGGGGAGGGACCTACTAGAACGTCCGAGTAGGGGGAACTGCGAAGGCGGAAGGCGCACAGCCGCAATTGCGGAAGGTAAGAAGCTCCTATACGACTAGGGGTACGAGGGAGCGGGTCGTAAGCTCCGCATCGGGGTCTGGGGCGGAGCCCCAGAAGCCGACGCTATTTTGAGCATTTGATACCAAATGGAGTGCATTTTGGGCTCTTGTTTACCTGAAAATGTTCAAAAGTTGGGGGGACCTTCGGCTAGGGTTCATTAGATCGGAACTAAAAGTAATATTTTTCCAATAGGGGTAAGGATGAGTTTTCTCTAAACTCTCATAGAATCTGAATGAGTGCAATATCGATGGTTCCAAGTTTAGAGGGTACGGACTCGAAGTTCAGATCCCACGAATCCATCTCTTGGCCAGCTACAATGCTGACATCGAGCTTTATTGGAACTGATATAACCGAGCCTTGGAGCTGATTGATGTAATCTGTACACCCTAGACGATGGATGAGCACGATGCTGGTCCTCTTTGTAATGCACAGAGGCCTTCCGAGCCACATTACAGACAAGGTTTTCTTTGAGAATTGTTAGAAAAAATGTTTAACTTTGGGGGGGACAGTCAACACTGCTGTCCCCCCAGTCAAAACTTTGAAGGGGACAGTTCCCCCTGACCGACGTTACGCCACTGAGAGCGGTCCTGGTCCAAGGAACAAAAAGATCAAATCGGTCAGTAGAGCGCAACGACCGAAGAGAGCTAGCAGATTAAGGTTTGCGCTTAAAGTCAGTGAGATATTTAGGAGCAAGGCCTAACTGAGATTTGGACACCAGAAAGAGAATCTTATAGCGAATGCGTAAAGTTATAGGGAGTCAGTGTAGGATGTCAGACATGTAAGTAGAGATATGAGCAAACTTACGAAGACGCGCGATGACCTGGCTGCAGCATTTAGAACCGATTGAAGAACCATTTGCAAACGCACAATGGACAATAGTTATATAACGATATGAAATAAAACATCGCAGTAATAATAATTTATTAATAATAGTAATTTGTAAAACGTTAAATGCTAGTGAAACATGATTAGTAGGCTAACTGTACAGCATCCTAGTGATAAATCTCTTCCTAGTCAGAGTGCGGAATAGTACGGCTGTGCAAAAGAGGTCTAAGGGAGTATCCGGTTTCACGGATAGGAGGGAGTAATCCGTGTAGAACATGCCCAGGATCCGACATTATATCTTAGAGAAGAGAGCTTCTCGTCTGCCTTACAACACAACTCCTCAATGGTAGGGTTACAAGTATGTAAATTTCCCTGGCTTATAAGTTTTTTAATCAGCGCAGTCATACGTTCTCTTTCGCCCACTGTAGTAAATCCCTACAGAGAAGGGGAAGACTACACAAGTTGGGCAAGTGTGGTGGAGTGCACAACGTCGTGAAGGCTATTACCAGTGAGAGAAGTCATTCTTTGGCTAAAACAAAACTTCAATTACTTAAGAACCTGGCCAAGACTAAAGACCTCACAGGACCAAACACCAAAACCCAGTCTAACTTCAAAGCTAACAGCCTAATCTAGCCATTTCGGCTACATTTCCCGCTGTTATCTGGACGGAGCACAATTTATATTAAACCCGGCACTCGGTGTAGACTACACGCCGTACTGAAGAACTTTTGTCGAGAGCTGCGGTTAAACTTGTTGTGGTTTGATGTTCTTTAGCTTCACAATAATTTTTAGTTGTGAAATCCCTCCCTCAGGAAATCGTATCTTGACTAAGCAGCTACTACTAGTCTACTATTAAATTAGATGTTTTGTGACTTTGTAGCCGCTGGATTGAACTTTGCACATGACATACACATCATTCATCGTGATTTGAAACCAGATAATATTCTCTTATGCTTCTCTGGTACTAAATACCCAAGTCCGGACAACATCACTCTTAAAATAGGTAATATAACTGAATATTAGCTTACCTTGGTATATAATGCTTAAGTTCTAGTCAATATTAGATATAGGCTACCTATAACACTAAAGTAGTTGCGGACAAAATTGCATTTCATGCATGTTAGATAAATTGACTAAGCCACTTAAAGATTAGTGCAAGTGGGCTAAAATTGTTTCATAAAGTAATACCTTGATTTTAGATTACTATAAAAATAGTATATCACAGGCTTCCATAATAGCATAAAAAGGTATCAATTTAACGGTAACATGACTAATCATGTTGGAGGATCCTAAATTCCAAAGAGCAGCTAGGATGCCAAATCGGTTCCGATATTCGAAATAACGTACGAAAGCGACCAAAACCTATATGCACTCTGTAGATTTTATTTAGTGTTAACCCTCGGGCTACCAAGGGGGTATGCTTTGCCACCCCCACAAAATTTTGTGTGTGCTCAAACTTTTTCCGTATGGAATAAAAATTTGACCATTTAGTCGGCTGTAGGGGGTTCATTTACACACGTTTTGAGGTAAAATGTGAGATGATATCTCACACCGTTCAAGCGTTATAGCCAATATACCCGAGGCACCAGGGGGGGTGGATACCACCAGAACCACTAGATTTTCTTACTATATCTTATCCGTCATTTAATATTAAGAGACACAAATTTTACCATTCTATAGAGGGAATGTGGGGCTACATTTCTATGGTCACTGAGTTGACCTGAGACAACCGGAAGTGCTCAAAATAAATAATAATACGCGTAATATGTGTGAAAAATGGCTGAATGGAAGCACTCCCCCTTTAGTTTTTTGTCTGTAGCATATTCATTTGTCTTCCTGAAAGAGAAACAAAGATACCGTTCTTTAGAGGGAATGTAGTCTTCATTTTAGATACCTACATCTTTGTAGCTTTTTGAACTTTGGAAGTGATCAAAATAAATAATAATACGCGTAATCTGTGTGAAAATGGCTGAATACAGCATTACAACGTAAACCGATATATATGTGTGGATATATATGTATGGATGTACATTTATACTATATAAACATGTGTAGGGGTGAGATGTATCTTTTATACATAGATTAGTTTCAAAACACACATAATCTTATATTTGTTTATCCAAAAAGTACAAAATGTACGCAATAATATAAAATATTGCTAATTAATGGGTTCCATTGTTAAATAGTGATGTAATTTCACAGTGCATTCACATAATAGTACAACTAAATATACCATTCTGTAACAGAAATGAATGCTGGATCCATTGCTATATTACAAAGTTATGATATGTGAAACCAAATCGAAATCCGATATTCGAAATAACGTACGAAAGCGACCAAAACCTATATGCACTGTAGATTTTATTTAGTGTTAACGTCTAAATATTTAGCTGGCATAAGAATGGAATAGGAGTGTGACTTTTGTTAAGTAAATAAAGCTCCTATGCCCATGTAGAACGTAAGGCAGGCGCTCATGTCCGTTCTTAATTCTTTGAGCCGACAAGGTCGCAGACATGGGGCCAGTGAAGCGCAGGACGTGCCGTGCCGTTTACTTCTAAGCTTACGCAAGTACCAAATTACAGGCCTTCTGTTTGGTTACAGGCGCACGTGCGCACATATAGCCTAAAATTCCAAAGGGTCATTATACGAGGCCTACACAACAGGTTCGAACCCTATAAAGCAGCTCATCATCCAGCCAACCTGCTCTACCCGATCATCTTCCGGTCTCACTCTTTCTCGACCCCACCACATCTCTGGAACTATCTTCCCTCTGAATTCCGCAAAGTTTTGGTTCATCCACTGTCATTGTCGATCACGCAGCTTTCATGTATTAAATGATGAATGAACATGTAATTTCGTAAGTGAAAATCACAGATTAATAATATTGCGACTCTTCCAGATGACTCAACAGAGATGCTACCCAACTGACAAAAAAACTACGGTCGAACAAAATGGTTTTCAAGCTCTTGCGGTATAGCCTAGCTAGAAATGCAGAAATAACCTTCCTAGAGGTTCACGATGCTCCGTAACTAGCCTGTGCATAAAAATGGATCATTTACAATGTAATACTAGACCTATCTGTTGTGTCAATTAATGTAGGCGTAAATTTTTGTAGCGGACTTTGGAATTGGAAGGTTTCTTCAGTCTGATGAGAAAGCTCGCACGAACTGTGGTACACGGCCATATACGGTATGCCTAAGCCATATTTTCTTGCAGGGTTATGCATCATACAATTAGTGCACAATGCAACATTTTTCGATTAATAAATATTGACAGAAGTATCCACAGTCAAAATAACAATCGATGTATGTACGTGTGTATGAATGTAGAAGACAATCAATATAACTCCTTGAACTACCTCAAAAAAGCGTTGCGTGCATGGCTACGAAAATGTTAAAATGACTGAGAAATCAACACGTGACTAAACCAATTTCGCGGTTGATCTATCAAACCAATTTATATTAGTAAAGTAAAATATTTCTCTGGTGATTTACTGTAGCAAGTGTCACACTTCCACGACGCAGCACCGCACAATTCTAATCGGAGCTCTCACTCAAGCTTTCGTCATATGCAGAACGCAATTAAGAAATGTAATTCCCGTCCCCAACATCCGTTGGCTACTATTCTTGGGTTGCTACGTGGTGACCTTTGTAGCTGCGAAGAGACTTTAATCATCCATGGAGTGCTTCAGGTCGCTGCCATTTCCACGATTAGTTTCCGGCTTGATAAAAATGTCCCGCATATCGGACACGTCCTTTCCGAGACAATAAAACGTCCCGGAATGCATTTTTCTATAACCTAATGCCTAGAATTTGCTATTTTAAGTTTCCAATCATTTTTAGAAAGTAAAAAATAACAATAACAACATCAACTAATATGCAGTGCCGCACAAAATTTACAATTCAGCGACACAATGTAAACTCACGAATAGTCTATGCTTCAAATGCTCCGGTTTAAAGTGTTTAGTGTGATAGAATCATTCTGGTTCGATACTGTAAGAAACAGATGCTCAACTGAGGTTGTTGAAGCAGAACTTCAGGTGAAGATGAATTCATTTATATGGTTTTCCAAACATTTCATAAGTTTGTGAAAGACAAAAAAGGGTTGTTGCGTTGTGCTGAAAATGAAAAATATACGTTGCGACACTAGTGACTAGTCTATATTGCTTAGATTACGTACTTTAGTTTCTGCTCATCATTGAGTAGAGGCCGTCCATAAATGAAGTCACGTCCAGAGGGGAGGGGTCAGACTTCTGTGACGTTATGTGATTATGCAACAGTGATAATGCCTAAACTGTGACGTGATGGGGTCAATTTTGTGCCTAAATAGCATGACGTCATTGGACGGACCTAGGCTTAATGTCAAGGTAGTTTCTGTCTAGTCTAATGAGCATTTCGTTTTTCATGTTTCTATTTGTAAATCGTAACTTTGCCAAACACAACAGTAATGTACATTGTTGAGACCATAACCTGTCACTTTACCAAGTCTTTACTATAGGCTTGTATATTTGTGGCTGGTTTTCTTTCAAATTAAAAACTACAAATAAGGTGATTTATTTCTGTCTTAAATCTTGCCAAATATATTTCAGTTAAGGCAGTGCTTAACTGCTTATGCAACGCTCTTCCCAATGAGCCCAGCTTCTAATTGAATTTTACGAGATTGGAAGTACTGTAGTGTCTCGGAGTGGCAGAAAATAAATGTGGTCACCCTATTTCCGGCTATCTCATGGAGAACTCAGCGGCGATATCTTTTCCCAGCCATTAGAAAATAAAGTATGGTTAGATTAGGCTACTTGCCTGATTTTCATAATCTTACACGGCCTTGAGGCATGTTGCTCTGCCGTATTCATCAATCTTAGTTGTCCCCCGTTGACTTCTTCCTCTCCCCAGATCACCCAATATATTATGTGCACTGGATGCCATGCCTATTTTATGGCGGCTTTCGACCTTCATGCCACAGCTCCGTCATACAGTGCATGCAGGATTTAGAAGTGTAATTGTGTGACTCATTAACCACTGCAACCCGTGGAAATGCCTTTGATCTGTGTTTGTTTATTCGTCGGATGGGAAATCTTGGCTTACTTGCAGTCAGCCTCTATACTTTTATGAGTGCCTTTGTAAGGAAAGTGCGCGATATCAAGTTTCCTGGTGCGCACAACACCTGCTTACATAATTCGAGCCATCCCATTGTCCGCTGAAATGCAGTTATAATTGTGCAACATTAATTACTTCATCGTAAATGTTAAGCAACATTAAAAAATGCCCGATCTGTTCAGAATATGTATATAGTGAGTGCTAAGTTAACCAATGACAGATTTTTAAATCATATGGGCCTACAATTACCAGTTCATATGTTTAGTTATGATTAATCGATTAATAAAGTAACATCTATATTGCCGATGACTAATAATGGCAATACATAATCAGCAAGTAAGTAAGCAAACGAGACAGTGAAGTGCAGAACAGAGGAACTACTGTTTCTATGGTGATTAGCGAGTCCATGGTAACAGTCGTCGCTTGGTAAATGCAGCAAGAGTAAAAGATGTTTTCTTTCAAACTAGGCTCCGGAGATTCTGACAGAAAGACCTGGTGGTTACGATTACAAGGTTGATTTGTGGAGTGTTGGAGTAATCGCGTACGAATGCTTTGATGGATCTTTACCATCGACCTCAATTGCCTTTAGCGGATTTCAGTAGGTCGAATCGACATGCTTCATTTTCAATAGTTGATTGTTTTACAGATAATTCTTTAATTATGAGGCTGCATAAAAGCTACGTTTCCATATTTGAGTACGCACGGTACTTCACACCTTGTTTAAGAGGAGTGTTTGATATAGAACAAATTGCAGAACAGGCAATGATGTTAAAGAACTTCTTAATGTATTATATATTATATACTATAGGTACGTATTTGTGTTCGAGGGTGTGTGCATGGGTGTATAAGTAAGTAAGTAAGTAAGAATATCCTTTAATAAACTTTCGCAGTATCGCAAATGTAAAGCTATTATTTAAACATCATTTACGCCTATAATGGATAACTCATCAGAATGATTTGTTGGGTTCTAACCCCCATTCTGTATTTTTTATTAGTTAAGGTTTAATGCTTTGTACTAGTACGTTAATAATTGTACATGCACTATAATATACTTATTATATGATTGCACTGTATTAGATAACCATCTAGAAACAGCCTATGTATATAGGTGGTCCTAACCAGCGGGACCTGGTCCCTTCTGGGTTCCCTATTGTGACCAACAGATCTTTGTTCTTTGTATAGCGAAATATTACTTTGTCAATGTTTGGAGCAATAAATTGATGGTTATGGTTATGGTTATAATAGCTAACCGCATTTTGGTATGCGCGATTGCTTGCGTGTATACGCATGTAGGCCTACATTATGTAAGTCTTCGTCGAGGCTAAGTGCAATGTTGTAGTCAGTACTGGGCGCCCAACCAAAAGTGTCGTTATTGACTATAGATAAACGATCAAGACTGTGATTTTACTTATGTTTCATATGCCAGAAAACACATGGACTATTACAAAGAGAATAACTTAAGGGCTGACTCAACACTATCTTCTAAATACTTTATTTCAGAATCCCAAAGAATGCCACACTAGATTTTGCTAACCTTCTACGGGGATTACTGGAAAATGATGAAAAGAAGAGATTCACTTTAAGTAATTATATCAGTTTATTAGATATTTCGAAGTTCCAGTTTTTATAGCGGTCTAGAGGTCTGGCTATTTAAATATCCACTTTATTTAGTGTTAATCTTTTATTTACTGGTTATTTTAAATCTTGCAGTGCTAGACCTACCTATCACTATAATCTGTGCACACTTTTATATTGTAAACAACTATTTGACTATCTGTGAACGGAAGAGGAGACACTGAAAGCGAACCAAAGTGTTGACTTTGTTGCGTTTGCAGGCGGTTCAATAAAGCACGTACTTACTTACTTACTTACTTACTTACTTACTTACTTACTTACTTACTTACTTACTTACTTACTTACTGTTTGTCTACTAAGTGCTTTTGTAGAACATTATATAATTTGTAAACTGTTTCAAGTCATTATGCAGCATTCTAGAATGGGTCCGTCGATGAATTAGCCTACCATAACGTTGATTGGTTTACGTTTTGCAGAAGACTTTCTTGATCATAATTTTTTTGGTAAAAGTAAGTATGCATAATTATTAGTTTTTAAGCCGAAATTTCTTGAAATAACACACAAAGTGATTATGATTTGCGCTAATGAAATTCAGTTTTATAAAGCAAGCCATCTTTTTAGGCAGAGGCGCTCATTATGCGAGCGAGCATGGGCAATAACCATCGCTGACGTGGTTAGTGTATGGCATGTCGGGAGTACTAGACATTCATCATATCAGACTACGTGTATATGTAACGCATTGTAAAGATTTTGTGCAAATCTTTGAACATTTTGCTTTGGCAACAACAGTTACAGTAGCGAGTTTGTGATGTGGTTCATTATCGCATGCACTGAATAAGTGTCTGACAGGTTGAGCACTCTGACTTTTCAGTACTTCCACTTTTCACTGTTCTGGAGCTGATTCTACTCTTTTCCGTTCAATCCTCTCAAACCCATGTCACATCCTTCACGACCTCCTCCCTCCCCGTAAGGTCACTCCATACAATACGCGACCCAGGCCACATGATCTCACCCTACCTAGAGTTGATGCCTTTGCAAAAAAGAGTTAATGAGAATGTTATATAACTTTGCATAAAGGTTTCTATTATTTATTTATTCTGTTAGCTACTGTGCGTTTGCTGGTAGTCAAATAAAGAATATTCTTACATGTACTTACTTGCTTACTTACTAGGGCGACTGTAAAACTGACAATAAGTGACACCAGAATATTAAGTTGATGAAGCCATATTCGCTATTTTGTCACTTCCCAAGCATCACCCACTAGTTCAGAGCAGTAAAATTAAATATAAAATAACAGCAATTTCTACCATGTCTGTTTGTAGCAATCGGAGTTGCTGTCTCTGGACCAAGTGGTGAAACAACGATGATGCAAGTTAAGGAGGTACATAATTATGCAGTGAAATTTTATAAAGAACATTGCACAATCTTACTCATGCAGACAGACATAGAATAGGCTTTTTATTGTTGTTGTATGCGGACTTCTGCAGAACCTGTTAACGTCAATATGTAATTGACCAATGACCAACAAACATTCGGTGTAAGCTGACTGTAATCGTATTCAGTAACTCCTAAAGCGTCAGTGCGAAATGCACAAGGAAACAACCGATGGAACCCCAAGACCAAGCTGTGGTCAAGTAAATATGCAGAAGATCAGTCCGCTTAAACAGAGAGGCAGCCTGTGGTCGATAAGCACTTCAGCAAAGTAAGTTTTAAGTTGCGAGAGAAAGAGAAAGACTATACGTCCTTAACCCTATGACGCACACCTGAGGTCCATTGGACCCCATCGATGAAACTTCCTTGAATAGCTGCGTTGATACAAATAGTAAAAATCTGAAATAATTCAAATTCGTCAGCAATTCATCCGTATACATTTATGGATGCTTTACATTAGTAAACCTATGGTACTAAGATAATAGTAATTTTATATTAATTTAGTTCATAGTGCTCAGTAAAGCTACGTAAACTAACTCAGGCCAGGGGAGTCTACTTTCTTAGGCACAATGTTTATGACGTCTGGTATGGATGTACCGGACCGGTACGGAGGTACTGTATATCAATCAATCAATCAATCAATCAATCAATCAATCAATCAATCAATCAATCAATCAATCAATCAACCAACCAACCAATCAATCAATCAATCAACCAACCTTTTATTGTTTCCAGAGAATAGTTTACAAGTTGTGATCCAGAATAATCATTAATTACCAAGCATAAGTATGGAGATTTAAAATGGACAGATCACATGATTATCTCATTAACGTTTGAGGGAAACAATAGGGCACCCAGAAGTCCCGCTAAATTAGGGATACCCGTGTACCATGTTAGCAGAGGGATTACGGCTGAGTATATACACATTACACAAATAGCATTGTCAGAAAAAAGAAATAGGAATAACTAGCTTAACCAACAACACTTAACTAGGTCGTTTAACTAATTGTGGTAGAACAATGAATAACCATATTTAGATAATTGTCAAGGAGGTAGGCTCTGGCCTCTTTTTTAAATAGGACAAAATTCGGAAGAGTGCGCAGTGACTTCGGTAGGTTATTCCAGGCAGGAGGACCAGCGCATCTTATGGTAAAATAACGAGTGTTAGTGCGGGCATAAGTATCAGTATATGTATAAAGTATTTATAGATAACATAACAATTAATTGACCAATTGCTATCCGCATTTAGGTGTACAGACATAGTAATAAACATACATCACTCAGTGAGCTGATCAAGACAGTCAAATACTCTCAAATCCAACATATTCCAATGATGAAAGTTTTCCTCATCATGCCATATGCCCGAGGGATTGTGCTGTTATGGGCCCGTGGGCGCAGGTGGTAGGAGGCGGCTTTTACCGGTGGGAGCAGGTCATGCAGTACATGGCCCCCACATCCACCAGGACAGCAGCAAAGAGGCTGGAATCCGCCACAGCACATAGCTGTTCAAAGGAGGGAGTATCCTCAGGAAGGTAATGGAATCGGATAAGGCGGAGCATGATGGACTGGAGCCGGTCCCGGTCACCCAGGCTAATATCATCCAGGTATGTATGATGTATGTATGTATGTATGTATGTATGTATGTATGTATGAGCACTTGTTAAAGCGCCCCTTCAAGATTTCTACTCAGAGGCGCTCCCGACTACAGCGCGGACACTGAATCAGAGTTTCACGCCGAATCGCATGAGCAATTGCAAGTGAAGGACTTGCCCAGGGTCCCTACGCAGAGGCTTGAGGTGGATTCGAACCCACAACCCTCCCGCTGCAAGGCACCGAACATATCCCTACACCACCACGCCCCACATGTATACATAAAAACATACTGGTACATACATACATACATTATACATAACAAATGTCCAAAGCGCTACTCTAAAGCAAGCGCAGGGCACCAGCTGCATCAAGTCAGAGGGGTTGTCGAGAGCTGGGCCACTCCTGCGACTGACCTGCTGCCCTGAGTCAATGCGAGGTGGTTGTCTCGTCATTGTCTTCAGCTTCCTTTCACCGGTTTCGATCAGATACTGATGTTCGTCGACCATCATGACGTTTCGTATCAGGTCCTGCAGCGACTGACCAAGCGTGATGACGTAATCAAGTCGCCTAGCGACGCTGTGAAGGGCTCGCCAGACTTCAACGAAAATTGCAGATGATTTCTACAGAAAATGACAATGCTAGCCAGTGTAAGCTTTTATAATTCTCTGGGTGTATTTCACATGTGATCCAAGTACCAAACATACACATTCCGGTGTCAGTGTTTTAGTTATCAAAAAAGATATTTGACAGATTATCAACGTACAAGGCTGCAGGTCAAAATCTAACGTTAATGTGTTGCACATAAAAAATGTGTTGCACATAAAACAACTGACATTTATTAATAGATAAGATAAGAATTTTCTTTAATTGACCGATTGCTATGTCAAAGTCTTGACATATTTTAGTTTCGTTACCACCCAACATCTTTTCAGTTACTTAGCTGAGGGATTAGAAGAAGAGCTTGGTGGTTTGAACCACCAAACCCCCACATAACTAAAACACTGTTCAATGTACAGATAAATAAATCAACTGGACAAATTGGTTAATTACTACATAAATCAATATGATCAAAACCAAAATGAATACTTGAACATGTATGTGCATATCTGTATGCACAAAGCATGCATAAGTGCTTGCCACATACACATACCAAGTAATAAATAAAAATAACAAGGCACTTAGTTTGTAGCAGCTCTACAGAAACTACATTCGATGAGTGCAGTTTCAGATTACTTTACTCAGTTGAATACCACGCAGTTACTCTACCGTCGTCAGTTGAGCGCGCCAGAAGACGAGTCGACAAACTTCGAGCCAATCACAGCGCTCAACGTGAGTCCGTATGTTCTCGTCGAGGTCGTGGATTGCGGATTTCAGGTTGAAGCTGTGGAAAGGATCGGCACCATTGGGTGGACCCGAAAATTGCAAGTGGAACGCAGCCTGAAGGAACACATGATGCAGTGGCGTAGCGCTTCTGAATTTATGATGGGGGGGGTTTTGGGATTTAAAATACCGGTAATTTGTGTTTTCAACCGAAAAATTGCGTTGAGCGCGCCAGAAGATTGTTAAAACTTCATCGTGCTGGGCGCTCAACGTGAATTTATTTCCTTGTCGCCAATGGGGGGATTTAACCCCCTGTGGAAAGGATCCCCCCCGCAAATTGCCTACGCATACTGACATGATGGAACATTCGTGACAGAAGGAATGACAAGTCTAGGTTGGATGCCCTACTCTGGTGCTGCATATTGGGTCTCGCTCCTGCCTATCTTCGTGAGCTCTGCTGCCCTGTCCTTAGTGCTTGTGAACGGCTCTTGATCCCTTGCTCATCTGAACATGGGTCACTCCTACTTGTACCTCTTCGCCAGAACCTCCACTATGCAGAACCGGGCTTCAATTCTAAACTCGGTGGTGGGTCCCTCGACCTGGAATAGCCTCCCTCTGGAGCTTCGGATCTCGACCTCCGATTTTTACCTATCTCCTATCCATCTTGTTTTCACCTTAAAACTGTTCTTTTTACGCCGTGCTGGAGTCTTTAAACTTAACCAGAGTTAGCCAGCATACTGAGTAGTCCTTGCTTGAAGGGGTCGCTATACAAATGTTCGAAATGAATGAATGAATGAATGAAAAAAATTTTCAATTATAATTACAATTATTAACACTCAGTGGGGCTATATTAATTGTCTCGATAAATACATGCAGTCATAAACTGGAAAAGTTTTGAAGCACTGATCACTAGCTAGGCTAGTGAACGGTGCTCACAACATCTCATCCCTTGCTATCTCTCCATGGGTATTTAACTCAAAACTGAAAATTCTCCTCTTCGACAAATACTCTCCCGATTCCTTTTCTTCCCTTTAATACCTCCCTTGCCACTTCAATTCTAAACACCATCCACCTTAGCCGTCTCTGACTGTCTGCCTGCCTGACCCCTTTGAATCTTAACCTGGAACCGATTTTTACCTTATCTGCCTATCGATATTGTTTTGACTAATCGCCTGTGAATAAGCTGGTTCCCACGACTTCACTGTTGTGAGCGCTGTAGAAACCTTGAGATTACGATTACGACTGCTGCCTTGACATCTTTAAACTTAACCAGAGTTAACCAGCATTTCCAGAGTAATTCTTGCTTAGGAATGAAGTGGGATCAGTGGAATTCTTACTCGGTCAGCTTCAAGGAAGACGTTCTGGTAGAATGCGTAATGATTCTCAACATAAAATGGCAGACTCCTGAAAAAAACCAATTCATTACCTTCATGAATATTAATTATTACAGGCACATCATATACGCCTTGCTCTACGCCAATCAGTTAATAATTCCTTTGAAATTCACTGTAGCTGTGCTAGTTTGGCAAAATGTTCAATCTAAGGAAAATCCTCTGTATTGTTATTACTATTATTATTTTTCCCCAAGTACATATGATCCCTCGGGATTGCAAAAAATTAGGAGTGTTGCTTGCAGATGGTTTTGTACGTGGAAAAGGTGCTACAAAAAGTGACTGCATGGTACTCAATGTACCACAATGTACAGGGATGGGCAAATTATTTGAAAAATGTAATTGAATTACAAATTACACATTAATTTGGGACATGAAATATAATTTCAAATTACAAAATACATGGGAAATGTAATTGAATTACGAAATAACAAAGTACAAATTGCTCAATTTCAAGTAATTTCAATTACGTAATTTCAATTACTGCCCATCCCTGACAATGTACTCAGTGTATTGCAATGTAGGCTACTCAATGTACCACAATGTACTCAGTGGACCGTAATGTACTGCAATGTTCCATAATGTAATGAAATGTACTCAATGTACCACAATGTACTCTTACTCAGTCTGGCCTTCGACCACATATCGGAAGAGCAACTGTTTCGTCACTGGAACCAAACGCCAGTCTTCAGGCACAAACAACTGCAAGAAAACAGAAATACAACCACTCACCAGAAGCAAATGATAAAATTCGGTAACCGATTGGTTAAAGCGCTCACGTGCAATGCGGAGAGTATGAGTTTGAGTCTCCTCCCCTGAGATGGTTACTTTGTAGGGACCCTGAACAAGTTCTTCACCCACAACTGCTCAGCACCATGGATTGATACTTGGTCATCAGATAGTGGCGCTTGATAAATGTAGACAGCACAGTTTGAAAAACAGAAGAAATTAAAACGTAACATTAGAGTTTATAGGCCATTGTAAAATGTAAACCAGAATGTGATTGGCAATTGGTGCAATAAAGGATATACTTACTTATTTGCTTAACAATAATAATAATAATAATGAAGTGACAGCTAGTAGTCAACTGAGAGAGGTCAGAGATTCAAAATCTTGGCAAAGGCAGACAAATGTTTCAAAATTTCTGTTTCACTGCTGCACCCCTGGCAAACTGTGCTACAAAATGAGTACACTGACCAAACACTGTTGGTGGCAAATCAAGTATAGAGGGAAAGGGCCATCCACCCTCGTATGCCGAGGCCAAGCAAACGAAGTTGCAACAGTTCGTGCCCAAGACCGACATTCTTTTAAATCAGATTAGCAGAGCAGAAATCGGAAAATATCTGTCTGCCCCGGTTCGATTAGATTAGACTAGAAATCTGCAGAATCGTAGCGGTTCCCCGTCTACCTTGAGAACGACTGGTTCCCTGTTGTGGATGCTCTGCTCCATCTGAAGAGCGAATCCCTTTTTCTTGTAGATGATCTCATCGATGCTCCATAGCCTCCCACTGAACGATATTCCATCGACAATGTAGTCATTTGATTTGTACTTTGATAAGACGTCCTCAAAGGCTGGCAAAGACAAGATGAATATCAGACATGATGTGTTGTCAGACAACTGAACATCCACATACATATGCACATACGTACATATACGTTTGTATGTATGTATATGTTTGTATGCATGTATGTTTGTACATGTGTGCGTCTGTATGTATGTTTTCTATTTCTATTCTATTTCTATTTACGGACTTATAAAGCGCCTCTCACAGTACAACCTAATCAGAGGCGCTTAATGTATGTACGCATGTATGTTTGTACTAGTGTGCATATATGGATGCATATACATATATGTCATTTAAATCATTTAAAGTCATTTAAACTCAAGACATATTATTTCAAGTTAGCGTATCTTGATTAAGTTTTTTATTGTGTCAAAGCGCCCTTGTAATGGCATGTGCCGTGTTATGGCACTGTAGAAATTGTCGTATTCATCAGCATCATCATATGTACATGTTTATGAGTGTATGCATGTATGCATGTTTGCACATGTGTGCTGTATACATGAAATTGTGTGTCCCCTAGGCAGACATTGGGATAAGCCCCTAGGTTCTGTTGGTCTTTACCGAAAAATAGTGACATAATAATCCAACCTCTGGTGACATTATTTTCAAATTTAAGTATTTATATATGCAACTATTGTAGTTAAGTGTCCGATAATATTATATTTTAAAAGACATAAATCATAAACGATTCCTGTATAACTGATTATAGAGATTTTCATAAGTTGATTGCTGCGCCCAGCCCGGGCCCCAATAAAACGTCGCCGAGCCTCTGGATTTCTGCCCACCTGGCCCCCTCTCGGCGGGCCTGTGTTTGCACATGTGTGTACGTATACATGTATGTATGTATGTATTTTATGCAAGTACAAGCGTTGTGTGAAGTTAGGGCACCAGTATAGCAGCGGTGTTTCTTAAGACTTCTCTTCACAGCACTGCAAGCAGCTGGCCATCTTTAATTGTTTGTAACACTTTCGTTGTCGTTGTTCGAGTTGTTAGACTTTCGAATGCCTCGGTGTCACACGTCTTGAATGAACTGAATGAAACAGTTTGGTCATGTGAGCTGGATCAAAGGATCGTTCCAATCTAGACGGAAATTCGAGGGTTATGTCTGCCAATATCTTGAGTGCAAATGGCCATCCTGCAACAAAACCTCAATCAACAAGAGAGTTTCATCTTTAATATGTACCCTAGTTTAAGAAAGGATATTACAATGTATGTATGTAATGCAAGTATTACACATTTATGCAGTAAAGCTTGTGTGAAAGAAGGCACCAGTATAGCAGCGACTTTCAAGACTCTCTCCACAGCACTGCAAGCAGCATGGCCATCTAATTAATTGTTTGTAATCTGACTTACTGATTCTGATGTAGAGCTGGAGTGCCTCGGTGGCACATCCCTTTGGTCCCTGAATGAAACAGTATTCATGCAGCTGGATCAAAGGAAGGTACGGATCTAGACGTACCATAGAGGGTTGTATTGCCACTAACAGCAGTGCAATGGCCACCTGCAACATAAGAGGCTAGCAATCAAAAAAACAGTTTTTGCCAATCCTATAATATTCTGTACAATAGGTCTTACGTCATCAATTGTAACATAAATTACGCATGTTACACATTATCAGTACATACATAGTAATGTATCATAATGCAAACTTAGAATTTAGGGTAATGGTAACACTCTGGCATCGAAGAGCAGATCAGCTTAGATAAAAAGTACAAACTGCTACACTCCCAGCAGATCCTTGTGGCACTCCATTTAGCACCAAACATAAGGTAATATTAGACACGATATTATTTTTTGCATTCGAAACAGTTAAATTCGACTCCTGTAATCAAAGACCGTTGTGACAATCCCTTCATTCTTACATACAATACAGTTGAAAACAAAGAACTAATAGAAACTTAGCACCAAACCATTTAATGATCGATATCTTGGGGTGGTATACCTTGTAGGCGCCTTCCTGGAACCGGAAGTTCTTCTGACAGAGTGGTGAAACACTATGCAAAGCTGGCTGCAATGCATCAGGATCCAGAATACTCAGGACGCTTGGCAAACCTGGTTTTAAATAAAGAAAATCATTTCAAATAATTTATTATCCCTTGTTCACAGTATAATCTTGTACAGTTTCATGGACAATACAGTACACTAAAGTCCTTTACAAACTTTGGACAATACAGTACAATCCTTTACAATTTGGACAATACAATACAATTACTTTAAAATTTGGACAATACAATTAAATCCTTTACAATTTGGACAATACAATACAATCCCTTTAAATTTGGACAATACAATCCTTTACAATTTGGACAATACAGTAAAATCCTTTATAATTTGGACAATACAATAGTCCTTTACAATTTGGACCATACAGTACAATCAGCACCATCAATTGATGCTTGTCATTAGGTAATGGCACTTAATCAATACCGAGCAATAATAATAATAATAACAACAATATAATAACTACATACATATTCCTTACCGTATACATTGAAATGTCGTATGTGATGAATGTATTGGTTGATATCCGTTGCGTTAATGGACAGTGGAGATTTTATACGCAACAAAGTTGTCTGCGGATTTTCAAAGCACAAGTCAACTCTGAAATTGATCAACAATGTTTTCTGGTCATGTTATCAGACATTTATATAGTGCCTTAACAATAATACAGACTTATTATGTACAATGTAAATCTTCTAAATGTCTCAGCGACACAAAAGCATGCCAGGAAGACGAGCTTATGTGTAATCAAATTAAGTCAAGTCGCTACACCGTGGCAACTGAAGCCTGCATGGTACTAATAAACAGCCAATGGCAAGAAATAAAAAAATATCTGAATATTCTGAAAGTAAGGTAAGGTAAGGAAAGATATCAATTCAATCAATCAGTCAATCAGACAATCAATATAAACTTGATATAGCGCCCCCTTCCAGATACCTACTCAGAATGGTTTTAGAGATGAGTAAAAGGCCGACGAGTGTGTCCTTGGCAGCAAACATAATGGAAGGTAAAGGTTGTTCCAAATATCAGGCCAGCGATATATAGTATATATAAGATATAGATACATATTGTCATATATATATGCAGGCATATATATAGCAGAGCTCCCTTATATGCGGGTCACGTACCAAGAAGGCAACGGCAAACAAACATGAGATACGGTAATGATACATTAATTGGATCCATTAATCGTTTCTATCAACACTAGTCCTTGATGAATCAAAGATAATTAAAGCAATGGATCGCTCGGAATGATGGCATGTTTCTCGTGTATGAGTATTGAATGAATTGAATTAATTAAACTCCCGATACATAACTCAGAAAGCACTCAAGCTTAAATGATTAAAGTATGCTCAGCAATACTAATAGGGCCAGAGTTATCGTTATTATAATTACTATTGTAGTTAAATTATTATTGCTATTTTTGTCAGGCTTTTTTAGTCAAAGTACGTTTAACCACAGTACCTCATGCTACATCGACGAAACAGCGAGATGAGTTGGTTGCAAGGATTCTCTGGGAATTCAGCGGATGCAACAATGCCCATAAAGAATTCTGCCCAGATTTCGTCCAAGTGGGTATCAACAACATACTGAAAGTACAACAGAAAGTAGCATTCACACATCGAGGAAGTACACGTGTAGGTATGTATTAAGTAAGTAAGTAAGTAAGTATATTCTTTATTGAACCAGTTGCAACCCACATTCCGGTGTACATACATCATATATAATAAACAATAAACAATCAATAGTCAATATGAATAAAGCATTCTAACTATAAAAGTTTTTTCATATTATGGTCAGCTAAAGGTAAAACACGGTCATGTGATCGGGGTCAAAGGGAATAGGCCAACAGCTTTTTTGGAGGAAGAAACCTGTGGAGAACATGGCACGGGTTTCCCAGGACTGCCGAAAACAGGCAGGTGTCGGCTGTAAGGCGTAGTTGTTCAAAGGTATTACATATGCATGATGTATGATTTATTTATGTATGAAGCAAAAACGTTACAATGACAGTTCAACAATGAAAACAATGTTTCTGTTGGTTGCATAGAGGATATATGTTGTCACAGACCTTCATCAAGACATGATGCTTGGCCTCAATCGCAGAATGAAGGTATGACTGTCGAATGCACAATTCTACGTCAATCACTGCAATCAGATGTACACAAAACACAACAGAACAGTACTAGTTATAGAAGGGAGAGGTGAAGGTAGACAGAGATAGGTAGAGGCAGAGAGAAACAGAAACAGAGACAGACAGAGAGACAGACAGAGACAGACAGACAGATAGAGAGACAGACACACAGACAGACAGAAACAGGGAGCAGGCACACCACACACAGAGGGCTCTGTTATAAAATAATTACCATAATCCATGGTCAATTAGTACATGTCTTTAGAAGAGGCAATGTGTAACGTCAGTGCCATCACCCGAATAACATAAGAAAAAAACCTAGCCTTTGGAGAGTAACAGAGGATATTCCCGAGAAGGAATAGTTCCCACACTAGCATGCAGATGCTCTGCACTGCAGTGACCAGTAGTAATTGTTCATATATTAGCAATCGTCTTCAGGAGTAAAATCTCAGCATTTCACGTGTATTACGAACAAGGTGCTATAGAAGTCTTGCGAGCAGCTGAGATGTATCTACCTTGCTCATTGTGTTTCATCAGCTTCTCCTCTTCCAGACCATGGCTGAATGACACAACACTGGCATCATCTTCCAAAGCACCAGACATGACCTTTTAAAGCAAACAATTTTCTTCAGCTCACCTGACCACACTTGCAAAATACAGTTTGGAACAATCTTCCCGTCGACATTCGAGCTGTTCCTTAAACACTGCTCAAGTCACTTTTTAAACGGTGTTAAGGTGCATCTGTTCCGATGGACAGTCACGTTCTTAGCATTTTTGGGGCTCTTAAAATTTGCTTTATAAAAGTCAAGAAATATAATAATAATAATAATAATCTTCGTTTTTATTTCGAACTGACACACCGCAGTATGATTACAATTCATAGTATTAACGGATGATCACAAGTTATTACAGGAGTTGAATTTAACTGCTTTGGCAGCCATGCAAGGCGCCCATCAAATCCTACTGCTCATTTTACCAACGCCATCTGGCGAATGAAATGATGCATTTTACCAATGCCATCTGGCGAATGAAATGCTGAGTCGCCCCTTTTGGACGGAAGCGGGAAGCGATCCCGCGTCCGAGCTAGAAGTCTTGCGAACCGAGATGTATTCTACCCAGTTGCTCATTGTGTTTCATCAGTTTCTCCTCTTCCAGACCATGGCTGAATGTCACAACACTCTCCCCATATTTAAAGCAAATAAAGAATCAGTAATAACAAGTCTCAAGTAAGTAAGATACGACAGCAAGTCACAATTTGCTTTATACAGCTACCTCTAGCGTGTAACATACTGCAACTATCAGCAATAAGTCAAGTTTCACAAACTGGAATTAATTCATTTCTTTTTAAAATAAATGAGCACAATTTAATCAGGAAAAATATTAAAATTAGTAATGATTTTAAATGTATAATAAATAAATTCAGAATTAGGTAAAGTTAACTGTTTCGACCTGAAACGCAGTATCAACAGCTTAAACTGTCAGTCGCTGGTTCTGATGGAAATCGAGACTTGAGTGATTGCACGAATTTCTTAAAGACAAAACTTAAAACATTCAACATTGAGCCCTGCAGAACTGCAAAAAAAGTGACTGTAAAGAGGAATGTAATATATCATTTATATAGAGCCTCTATATGAGGATAGAATGCCTTTTTCACGATTCGATAAACAAGTGTATGTTTGTGTAGACGTACATACAACATACCATAATACCATGCCACAATAAGTAGTGCTTAATAAATGAGTAATAATAATTATAATAATAATGATAATGATGGCAATGATAATAATAGTAATAGTACTAAAATAATAATAATAATTTTGTTGCTTTATTTATGATTGATATCTCAAAATAAAATAAAATAAAGTAGAATAGAATTGAATTGAACGATGATGATGATGATGACTATGATGATGATAATGATGATGATGATGATGATGCTGATGATGCTGCTGCTGCTGCTGATGATGATGATGCTGATTAAACCTTAAGGAGTGGACACAGATAAAGGATGTTCTTCACCAAGGCCAAATACAGAGTGAACATGTACGAGTGAATGTCTTTTATTAACTTCAGCGTCTACAAAAACAATGAACAAATTTCAGGATGAAATAAACAGTTTTTGACACAAAGGCAGATAGACAATGTAACCAAACAACACAAAAACACAAAAGAAAACTCATAAAGAAACAATAATTAAACCATATCTTAAAAACCTAAAAAAACACAAGAAACACAGTCAGCTTGATTTACCTGCAATCTAATAATATCCATATTTAGAAATGTATAAAAACTTATATAAACTGAAATAAAATTTAAAAGACACCCAAAGAATAATTAAACCATCACTTTAAAAATTAAAAAACACCACAATATCACCTCTGTTTAGATTTAGATTCAGACCATGTGACTTTGCATGGAAACTTAGTTCTTTAAATAAACTAGCTAAGCAAATAAATAATGGGAAGATGAGGTATGATAATTTATCTGGACCTTAACCCTTTATAAGCGAGAAGCGCCCAGGGCAGGCACAGTTACTATAAATACATATTATGTATAGGTAAGAGAAAGTAATCAAGCATATAATATTGTTGAATTGAAATCAGTAAAAAAGTAAGTGGTGGCAATATATATGCCACTAGCCAGGGCCGGATTAAGACTTCCGGGGGCCCTAAGCCAAGACCCGGATTTAGACATCCGGGGGCCCTAACACCAAATATGGACGTCCGGAGAGGGAAGGGAGCGTTTGCGCCCCCGGATTTTGCAAATAATATTTAAAAAATTACTTATAATCTTGGGTTTTAACAATGAATTGCTATGATTTTTCCCACAGTTTTATTTTTTATCCAGACTAGTCTAGACAACCTGAAAAATTTAAAATTTATGAAAACATTAAAACTTTTAACAGTTTTGAAAGAAACGTTCAGAAAAAGCTGAAAAAAGATCCCAGAACGCTAACAACTGGCTCTATATCATGTCAAATGTTTCCAAAAGCATTGGCGGCTATTGGGATTCCCGCCAGACCCCTAATTGCGGGAGCGAGTAGGCTACTGATGGCGACGTGATGGGTTGCTTTCGGCACCCTCGTTAGTTCCTCTCCCCTCCCAACAATTCAAAACTTTGACCCCCTAAAAAGAATGCTTTGCCCTCTAAAATTCCTGTGGACCCCCATGATTATGCCCCGTTATACTAAATGTAGGTAATTTCAGAATTTTTCCCGCTTGTGCCCGGTCACCATATCAACAATGTGTCAATAATTATGGTCGACACAGAGTGGGAAATATTAGAGTTTTTTTGAGCCTTTGACGTCTGCCGTCAGTCGCTAGGGGCCCCTGTAACCAGACTGAGAGTGTGAATCTGCAACTAGGGTCAGTATTCAGTAAGTAGTAACTAAAACTTACTAGCCCTAAATTATTTTAAATGATACAAAATTAGGATTTGCTGCAACAATTTTGATTTAATTTGCCCGGATTTTGGGGGCCCCAAAACCTTGTGGGGCCCTAAGCCATGGCTTATTTGGCTTATGCCTTAATCCGAAACTGCCAAGCTGTTTGGGGTACACGATGACGTGGCAACATACTTGCCACTAGCTGTTCAGACACCCCAAATAATTGTAGACTGGTACCCTGTTTTGATTTTTGTGTGTGCTAAAAAGGGTTAAACAGTATCTGGTAGTGACATCTTGTGAATCCACATGCATTAGGTTAGTGACAAAAACTGTACATTAGTTGTTTAAATATACCGCATGAAAGTGATGTAGTGGCAAATATATTGCCTCTCGCTTATAAAGGGTTAACGAACACTGCCTGAGAGTGAAGTGGCTAGCGTGTTGGTCTGTCAATCTAGAGGCAGAGGGTTTAAATCTCTTCAGGGCAGAAAGTTGGCTTCAAGATTTCTGCTCCACCTGTGCCCTCTACCCAACTCAGCTACAATGAGTACACTGACCGTACACTGTCTATGGGAGGATGAGACGGCAAGGGAGAGGACTGGCCACATGCCTTCATATGCCGAGGCTAAGAAAATGAAGTCGCAAACATAATGGCTGTCTTGGGGC
Source organism: Aporrectodea caliginosa (assembly GCA_020284085.1). Classification (NCBI taxonomy): domain Eukaryota; kingdom Metazoa; phylum Annelida; class Clitellata; order Crassiclitellata; family Lumbricidae; genus Aporrectodea; species Aporrectodea caliginosa. The sequence goes on along the minus strand of JACEVL010000326.1, from coordinate 567,668 downwards.
TAGCTTAAGAGATTGATTGCTCATCTTCTTCTTCTAAACGAACATTAGATGTGCAAGTGACTTGTTACCTCCATGGTCAATGCTCGGCCTGTGTCGGCCCACTTGGTCAGAGTGTTCAACCGCTGAAGAATGTTCGACCGATAGGAAAGTAGAACGGAATTCTCAGCCTGTCTGCAAAGTGAAATGAGAATCTGATCAATCAATCAATCAATCAATCAATCAATCAATCAATCAATCAATCAATCAATCAATCAATCAATCAATCAATCAATCAATCAATCAATCAATCAATCAATCAATCAATCAATCAATCAATCAACCAATCAATCAATCCCCTTCAAGATATCTACTCAAAGACAATAGATATCATGGAGACTGCTGGAAAAAAGTTGATAACAAAACAAAACTGCAAAAAAATTATTTGACATGAGAAAAATCATATTTTACTGCTTATATAATCTAATTTAATCAATGTAGTCTAACCTAATCTAAACTTTTCTAAACTAATCTAAATTGATCAATCTAATCTAATCCTTTGCATTTTAGTGCAATATTGTAGTGATATGAAGTGCTTATCACTCATTGGTCTGTATAATGTTAACAAGAACAGCAGTCCCTTAAGCTAAGCTCGCGGCAGCCATGGGTATGAAGTGTTAGCGACTTCATTTTCTTAGCCCTGGCATATGAAGACTGGTGATCAGTCCTCTCCCTTGCCGTCCCATCTTCCCACCGACAGTGTACAGTCAGTGTACTCATTATAACTGAGTTGGCTAGGGGGTACAGGTGGAGCAGAAATCTCAAAAAAATTTCTGACCTGGCAGGAATTTGAACCCCAACCTCTCGGCTGACAGTACAAAACGCTAACCACTGTACTATCGAGCAACCCCGGTTCAACCACAGGAAAAGCGAGTAAATTCGTCATTTTCAGAGACGTAGGCACACTTACTCCTTGCCATCGAAGAACTCCAGCATAGCATTCTTGTATGCCGTAAACATGCTCAACATCATTGCCATCGGAACATTCTGTCCAAAAGAATCCAATCACATAATTACAGATGCACAAGCTCATCAAATCAACTAATTAGTTATCTAATTAGTTCGTTAATTAGTTGGTCAATCATTTGGTTAAGTAGCAAGTTTAATTAGTTTAGTCAATTAGCTAGTTATTCAGTTATAATGATATTCGTTATGCAATTCAAACTGACAAACCGCAGTATGAATACAAGAAATAGTGGGAACACGTTACAACAAGTTAAACAACAGTCAATTTAATAACTGTATGGCAGTGTTAGCGAATCCGCCCAGGTGCTGCTCATTTTACCATCGTCCTCTAGGGAGTGGAAGGCTGAGTCAACCTTATGGGGCTAGCGGGTATCGAACCCGCAAACTAGCGTTCTTTGTTTCTTTGTATTACCATTCAGCCATCACTCCACCCCGTAATTGAAATAGTTAATTAATTAATCAGTCAATTAGTTAGTGAGTCAATTGGTTAGTTAATTAAATAGCTAGCCAATTCGTTACTTCCTTAATTAGTTACTAAATTAGTTAGTCAGGCAAAGAGTAGTTAGTTCGCTAATTTGCTATTGATATAATAGTTCAGTAAGAAGGAAAAGTTGAAAAAAATGCTCTAAAGGCACAAAATTTATTAATTAAGAATGAAATGTTGAAAAATGCTCTCAAGGCAGAAACGCCTCCGTTAGGAGGCCCTCGCATACATGTAGAACCAAACCAATAAGTGTCTCAAACCTCCAAGTTTACAGGCTCAAATTTGTAGATGAGCTCTCGCAGACTTCTGTTGAGATGCATGAGCGAGTAGAGTCGAGCTGCTCGGCTGTGAGTCGCTCGAGTCAGCTCTTCCAGTAACTCAGACGGACTCGACAAGTTGCAATCGAGCAGCTCCATCAGAAGAACGTTGTGAATGATGAGCCATGGCTCCGTCTCTAAATCCAGTCCAGCAACTCGCTTCTGCCAACTCGACCTTCAACCCAACAACAAATAAACATATAAATACACTTGGCTAATAATAATAATAACAATAATAATAATAATAAAAATAATAAAAATATTCGGTTATTAATTCAAACTGACAAGTACACAGTAAGATTACATGATATAGTAGCAACAGATGATAAGTTTAACAGGAGTTGAATTATGACTGCATGGCAGCCCATCTGTCCTACTCCTCATTTTACAGTCGCCCATAGGAGTTGAAGGCTGAGTCAAACTTATGGGGCTGGCGGGTATCGAACCCGCATCCTTCTGATCTTCGTGCCATCATTCAACCATCTCATGTCCCATTATATATAGCTAAATGTACAAATGATCAGCTGTCTGTTTGGACACAATACAATACAATACAATACCATGTTACCTCACAGAAAGCGTCAGACTGCTATCGGACCACCCTAGAACTGTTTTCGTGTGCACAATACTGGTTGCACTCAGCCAGTGCCAGTCCCAAGCCTGGATAAAGGATGAGGGCGGCGCTAATGGTCTTTGTTACTACGCCTCTATGCTGCGAGAGGCGCTCAATACAAATTTTTAGATACGATTTTAGATACGATACACAGTGTCGTTAAACTGGAACTACTACTGTGCACAACAAAACGACAATTACTTTACTGTAACTGTTACTTTACGTGTAGGAATCAACGTTCCTGTACAAGAGAACAACGTTTGGGTCAACAAGATGTGGATTTACACAGACATAATCAACAGAGAGGCAGGATCTCTTTACCACTCTTCAACATTTAACGTCTCTTGTTTATGATGTCGTAATCTAATCTCCACATTTCTTAAGTGCAGCTGTGATCGTGAAAGTCCACCAATTTACTTGTGCAAGCAAGTAAGACTAAAACAAGTAAACCAGCTTTCAGGTTGATGGCCCGCATATGCCTGGAACAGTCTTGCTGCATCTATTCTGGAGGCCAAAATGAGCAGGATCGAGGACATACAGTCACTATATTAAACATGTATATTTACATTTGCATACATCATCAAATATTCGTTTATTAGAAGAAACATCTGACACAGCTTGTTGACTCACAGTCAACAAGCAACAGTGCATTGTGCGGCAGATTCTGATGAGGCTAGCCTTAGCTGTCTGATCACCGTGTTACTTCATAGACACCTTGAAATGAAAGAAGTTTCTTGACCTGATGGTATTTTTTACTTCATCACAGTCGACGTCATACTCATCGGGCTGAGGTTGGAATCCGTCGATAAGTACTTTCGTATTTCTTCGCCTGCCTCCGTTGCTGTTCATCTGATGCGATACCTGTGGAAGCGGAGATGGAGGAAGGAGGATGTTGTCTCAGAAGAGATGCTCCCTGCTCAGCCTCATCAGCAGCTGCATCTAAGCACACAGAAGACAGGTAATATAATCATAAAAAGGTAAATAAATTATTCGTGAAAAAGGTAAAAAAATTATAATCATAAAAAGATAGAAAGAAAAAGAAGAGAGGCAGGCTCAGGCAGCCATGGGTACGAAGTGTTGATGACTTAGTTTTCTTAGTCTTGGCATAAGAGGGCAGGTGGCTGTAACGGGTCCCCTGCCTCTATAGGGGGAGCTTAGAGTTGGATCTTACTCACGTTACTTTATTATCTCCCTATGGCGAAGGTAGCAATGCATGTAAGGCCCATCATTATAGTAGAATTCAATGAAGACAGTCTTGAGTTTTGAATATTAATTAGTTCAACAAATGTCTGATTTAAATACAATTATATTATAATGTTAATGCTATATTTACCTATTCTAGAAAGACTAGTTATTCATTAGGCTACAATCCTTACTTAGAACATTAGTTCAATAGGCTACAATCCTTACTTTTTTAAGAGGTTCTCAAGCCTTATCCCTGCATTGACTACTTAAAATTATGTTTTATAAGGCCCTAAGCTAACCTCCCCAAACAACTCTTTGTGATGAAATGTTATATACGGTATTCACTTGAACTGGCGCTCGTCGTATAGTTACGGTAGAGCGTCATCGATCTCCCTCTCGGCTGACTTGGCTTTCTTCAGGCTGACGAAGTTCTTTTCGATGGTTCTTCTTGTTGTGGCCATTCTGCTCGAAGTGATTCTTCTTGTTGAAATCAGCGCTTCTTCCAGATTATCTTCTAGCTAGATCTTGATGATGATTGCGTGGCAAATCAAACACCAAAGTCAGAGTTCGTATAATTCGCAAACGAAACGTTCTACGTTGGAATTATAATCGCACTGTTGATTTGATACTAACGTTAACTATCAATCCCAGTCGATCGCAAGTTGAAACGACGTGACTTCCGATAGTCCTCTGAAGTTTACAACGTTCGCTACTCTATAACTCAACGAAGTGTGTCAGCGGACACCTCCTAACATTACTCCCTCTACTGATCGTCTTTCGATCAACAAATTACCAAAACTTGTTGTCCGATCAGGAGTTTGTTTGTTAAACTGCCTCGTACGAACCGAAGCCTTCGCAGTCAACAACAACACTCACTTGATTCTGCATTCGAGTGTGAAGCTTAACGACACTCTTTATATATAGATGATCAGCGTGAAGGCGCCAAACCGCTCCACGTTCATTTGGCAGACGACAATTCTCAACCAATCACGTCTCGACAAGCATCGTCACGGATCAATTACCCAGCACCATAGGTTATCCCCGAATACTAACTAAATATTATTATTATGAAGGTTCTGACACTGGTTCATTTTAATTAAATGAATAATTAATCCTACACACTACAACATCCTAACGGATTAACTGCACCACCTTATCCCCGAACCTGTACATATGGGTAATCCTGGGAACGGTCGTAAGGAGTGAAACACTGTTTTTATATGGTGTGGTACTTCTTGTTCCCCGTGCGCGAACTGCTCTTAGACAGCATAGGCCGCTTTCTTATGTTGCTGTGCCCCATGGTTTCAGGAATGGGCTCCTAAACATTACAAGATTATTTTCATCAATCCAGTTCATTTAGATCGCGTTTTAGTTTCATCCTTAAACCAGCTTGGCTATCAAGCTTTATTTACGGAGACTGGCTTATTTTAATCAATTCAGCTGGTTACCACCACAGGAATTCGTGTTTGGTTTTACATATTATAACTTGTAATATAGCATTGGATTCAGCATTCATTTTTGCATCAATCCAGTATATTTAGCGATACATTATGTGAATCCACCTTCGAAATTACATCACTTTTTTCAACAACGGAACCCATTAATTAGCAATATTGTATATTATTGCGTACATTTTAACTTTTGGATAAACAAATATAAGATTATGTGTGTTTTGAAACTAATCTATGTATAAAATGATACACAAAATCATCCCTACAACATGTTAATATAGTATAAATGTACATCCATACATATATATCCATACATATATATCGGTTTACGTTGTAATGCTGTATTAAGCCATTTTCACACAGATTACGCCCGTATTATTATTTATTTTAATGGCAACAACCTATTCAAAAGACAACAGATGTAGGTATGCAAATGAAGCCCTTCATTCCCTCTAAAAAATATGGAATCTTTGTTTCTCTTCCAGGAAGACAAATGAATACGCTACAGACAAAAATTAAGGGGGAGTGCTTCCATTCAGCCATTTTTCACAAATATTCACCTGTATTATTATTTATTCCTTGAGCACTTCCGGTTGTCTCAGGTCAACTCAGTGACCATAGAAATGTAGCCCCACATTCCCTCTATAGAATGGTATAATTTGTGTCTCTTAATATTAAATGACGGATAAGATATAGTCGAAAATCTAGGGGACCTGGTATATTATTACCTGCAGTACAAATGGGTATATTTTGGAACGGTGAACTGTAGATAGAATCTCACATTTAATCTCAAAACGTTGTGTAAATGAACCCCCTACAGCTACCTAGATTTAGGTACAAAGTTTTAATTTCCATACGGAAAAATTTGAGATAAAAAAAACCTAGAGGGGGGTGGCAACCACCCCTTTAGCCCGCCTTTAAAACCATCCTTTTCAGCCGTGGGCAACAACTGGTCAATAACGCTCCTGAGTAGTAACCTGGCAAAGGGGCGCTATATAAATCTTTGGAATGAATGAATGAATACAACAATAGGTTGTTGCCGGCATTAATATATATATAAGAGCATATATCTACAGCACCTAGTTATATGATTTGTGTGGGGTCTCAAGGACATTCGCTACAGTGGCCAGTCCTCTCCCTCACTGTCTGATCTTCCCACTGGTTGGGGCAAAGATGGAACAGAAATCCCAAAACTGGTAGGGAATTAAGCCCCCGACCTCTCCGATGAAAGTCCAGCATAATAACCACTAGACTACAAGGTAGAATGTCAAAATTTAAAAAATTAATTAATGTCTTTCTGAGTCAGATTTAAACTTACTAACCTTGCACATATATTAAGTGCTCTAAACAAATAAATATCTGGGTAAAAATTAAAATAATAATAATATAATAATAATGACAATGTATATGGCGCCATAACACAGCCATACCATTACAATGGCCCCTCAAGGTCAACAAATACTATTGAAAATACTATTCAGCCTTTCCACCTGGAATTGCACCTGCCGGATCACCTCCATTTTCCACTTCTACAGGAATTTCCTCTTCATTCAAATCGTGACGGTAAACCGTAAGATATGACTCGACATGACTCTGCTGCGTAAAGATGCCTTCGTAAAGCGTAACAAAAGGTAATTCTGAAAAATGAATGATTCTGTAAAAAAACAATAACAGTCAGTACAGGGTTAGGTAGGGAAAGGTAGCCCATTCAAATAGCTTTCATTTAAAAAAATATTAATACATGAACCAAACTGTACTATATTTAATATAAATTACATATACATTAATAATATATTAACACAAACTTTAATAAATGCATCAACATATATCATATTAATTATATATTAGAAACAGAAATAGTAAGAAATGTTAAAGTAATTTTATTAAAGGTTTCTTAAAGGACCATAACACATTGATATGAGTTATTGAAAGAGTTGCTGAAATGAGTTACTGAAAGAGTTATTGAAATGAGTTATTCAAACGAGTTAATGAAACGAGTTATTGAAACAAGTTATTGAAAAAGTTATTGAAAAGAGTTATTGAAAAGAGTTATAGAAAAGAGTTATTGAAAAGAGTTATTGAAAAGAGTTATTGAAATGAGTTATTGAAAAGAGTTATTGAAAAGAGTTATTGAAAATAGTTATTGAAAAGAGTTATTGAAAAGAGTTATTGAGTTATTGAAAAGAGTTATTGAAATGAGTTATTGAAAAGAGTTATTGAAAAGAGTTATTGAAAAGAGTTATTGAGTTATTGAAAAGAGTTATTGAAAAGAGTTATTGAAAAGAGTTATTGAAAATAGTTATTGAAAAGAGTTATTGAAATGAGTTATTGAAAAGAGATATTGAATACAGTTATTGAAAGGAGTTATTGAAAAGAGTTATTGAAAAGAGTTATTGAAATGAGTTATTGAAATGAGTTATTGAAATGAGTTATTGAAAAGAGTTATTGAAAAGAGTTATTGAAAAGAGTTATTGAAAAGAGTTATTGAAAAGAGTTATTGAAAAGAGTTATTGAAAAGAGTTATTGAAAAGAGTTATTGAAAAGAGTTATTGAAAAGAGTTATTGAAAAGAGTTATTGAAAAGAGTTATTGAAAAGAGTTATTGAAAAGAGTTATTGAAAATAGTTATTGAAAAGAGTTATTGAAATGAGTTATTGAAAAGAGATATTGAAAACAGTTATTGAAATGGACCGGATATTGAAACTCCAGAAAGCTGCTGTTAGAATAATCACCCACTCTTCTTACTTATCTCATTCCAATCCTTTATTCTGCACCCTAAGCATAATAAAAATTTATGAGTTGTCTCATTTATCTAAACTTGTGCTCATGTTCAAGTTTGTACATAATATGTTACCAAAAAATTCTCCAATTATTTCACAACAGTTGATCAAACTCACTCCCATAACACTCGCAGCTCATCCAACTTTGTGGTTCCTTATGCACGCACTGCATCCAGAGCGGGCAACCTCCAGGTCTTGGGATCTCGTTTGTGGAATTCATTGTCTGATGAACTTAAAGAAGAGAAATCTCTGTCCACATTTAAAAGAGAACTGAAAATAGGCTACCTATTAAAATACAGTGAAAACTAGCTTTGTTAGAAATAATAGGTCTTTACTGAACAAATTATCCCTGTGAATTCTGACTTGACCAACTTGGATGCAAACATTCCTTAGTTATGTAGTATTATTTTAAATAGTGCTTTACTTAGTTTTACTTCATTTCATCTTTGTTTTGTTCTATTTTATTTCATTTTTATTTCATTTTTCATAATCTTGTCATAAAATTTGCCTCTGTTTACTTTGGTTTTGATTTGTTTGCTCTATGAACTTGCTAATGATTTGTTTAATGTGTAAAATGTCTAATGTATAGTACTAAAACTATTTGGACTCAGCTGCCTGTTAGCATAATTTGTTCTCATAATTTGTTCTGGATCTGTGTGACACTAAACGTTGACTGAAATGTTAACCAGGTACTAGGGGCCAGGGTGGTATAAGCTTTTAGCTTTTTCCTGGCTTCCTGTTGCGCAGTGACTGATCTGTTTTTGTCATGATGTGTACTGTTATTTGTTCTGTTTCTGACGCAATAAATAATAAATAATAATAAATTGAAAAGAGTTATTGAAATGAGTTATTGAAAAGAGTTATTGAAAAGAGTTATTGAAAAGAGTTATTGAAAAGAGTTATTGAAAAGAGTTATTGAAAAGAGTTATTGAAAGAGTTATTGAAAAGAGTTATTGAAAAGAGTTATTGAAAAGAGTTATTGAAATGAGTGATTTACTGATCTATTGAAATGAGTTATTTAGCAGTGTATACATTTCTCAAAGGACCATAATAGATTCCTTAAAGAAATTATATTTATGTATATTAATATAAAGTATACATAAACCTTTTTGATGTCTGGCACATTATCGTTACTCTCACTCACTCTACTCTCATACTGGCACTATACAAATCACCTCAGTATGCAAATAACAAATAGGATATACAAAACACACTTACTGATAAATAATCCTCATCAATAATGGTCAACGCAGTCACCACAATCCATGAACGGGAGCTATATAAATGAGAGATATAAAGAACATTCGATCATTCCGCTTACTTGTCTTCTTCCTTCACTCGATCGCTGACCTTGATCACCGTCAGCAGATACTGCTTCTGGCCGTGAATGTAAGTGCTGCCATCTTTGTCGAGGCTGAACAGACACTAAAAAAACATGTTAAATCTCCCAGCGTCTCTTACGAAAAAACACAACGAACTAGAAGCAGTTTATTCAAAGTCCTGATTAAACATATTTTTTAAATCATCAGGACATTTGGATTGTTCCGAGCTTTCAAGTCGCCAAAATATCTTATGATCTTTTAAGTCGTTTACTGCAATCTGGCTATTTTGTTTTGGCTGTGATTGCAGTTAACTCATTTATTACGTCTTTGCACACGAGACTGTTATTTAAATGAGCAAGATAGACAAATTTAAATAATAATAATAATAATAATAATCAGTAATAATAAAAAAAATAAAAAATCCTAATAAAAAAATAACAATAGTAATAAATAATAACAAACATAATAAACATACTGGGGCATAAACACAATAATAGCGATAGTAATGATAATAATAATAGCAAGAATGAACATTCTTGCAGGGCATTGACTATTGTTCTATTTTCATTCACCCATAAAGCAATGAATAGACAGAGTTCCTACTTCAGCTGTGATCAGTTGCCGATTGTTGACTGCAATTCCTAACAAACTTATCATCTCTTCCTAGAAAACACAAAAAACAACCAATTAAAAGTCTTAAATTTTGGATTCTCCTGCCCCACCCCACTCTGAAAACCGTATCAAAACTTTCATCCCTGACGATTACACTGATCAGCAGTACCCTAGAGCATCAACTGAGTAAAGCCAATGCAGAAGAATACAACTGTAATTTAATACATTCCGTAAAGGACCATAATACATTCCTCTAAAGGACCATAATACATTCCTTAAAGGACCATAATACATTCCTTAAAGGACCATAATACATTCTCTAAAGGACCATAATACATTCGTTAAAGGACCATAATGCATCCTTAAAGGACCATCATACCTTAAAGGAACACTCCTTAAAGGACACATTCATTCGTTAAAGGAACATAATACATTTTCAAAGCACATTCCTTAAAGGAACATAATACATTTGTTAAAGGACCACAATACATTCCTTAAAGAACAATAACACCATCCTTAAAGGAACATAATACATTCCTTAAAGAGTTCAGTGCTTGTGAATAAGCTGGTGCCCTGCGCTTGGCTTTCAAGCGGAACTTCAGAAATTTAGAGATTAGATTATGATTATATAGAGCATCATAAACAAGAGACATTAACTGTTCCAGAGTTTCATGAGATCCTACCTCTCTATGGATTATGTCTGTGTAAATCCACATCTTGTTCACCCAAACGTTGTTCTCTTGCACAGGAACGTAGACTCCTACACGTAAAGTAACAGTCACAGTAATGTAATCGCTGTTCTATTGTGAACATGAAAACAGTTCTAGCCCAACTTAACTGATGGAAGTAATGTAACATTACTCTGGTATGGCTTATAATAACAGGTCCTTAAAAGGTGCTATATAAATGTCCAGGAACATAAATACAGATCTAGCAGTCATTGATTCATCACACCTAGCGATCGAATGATCAGAAAGTTCACATTAGCAGCAGAAGCAATGCTAGTACCTACTCAGCTGAAACAATGTTAAAACCAATTCTGCTGAAGAAATGCTAGTACCTACTCAGCTAAAGCAATGCTACTACCTACTCAACAGAAGAAATGCTAGAACCTACTCAGCAAAACATGAAGATGGTGTGTTTCTACTTTCTGGATGTCGTTTAGAATTTCTCGCAGAAATATGTCGATCGCCTGCAAAAGAAAATGAGAAAAATGAAATGAGAAAACTTATATGCTAGCATTCCCAACCATCACTAGCCAAATAACAGTCACATTATCAAGAAGCTAATCATGATCAGCACCTTAATCATAATAATCCGGCTCATGACCAACATCTAAACTGATCAGCTTATCCCCAAATCCACATCATTTGGTTCACATATGGATTCATGATCAGCAAATCATCAACTTCAAACTAATCAAGATCAGCATCCTAAATCATAATCAAATGGCGGTACTGTGACCCACAAACTACTGATACTACTCACGATCATCAGCATAATCATCAATTTCAAAATCATAAAGATCAATACAAAAACATGATCAACATCCTACTCTTGACCAACATCTTAACCCTGATCATTCAATTTTGATCATAAGTGACCAGCTTCTCTACGGTTCATGACCTTACCTTGTGAGGTACTGAAAAGGAGCTATGTAAAAAATAAGCCAGATACATGCAAACCTTATCGATGTCACGTCCAACGATGACAAATTCGAACTTGAACTCTGTGCTGTAGACGTATTTGTAGAGGGTGCGGAAGAAGACGGTTGGACCAACGATTGCAGGAATGATCTGGCACTGGAACACACACACAGACTCAAATATGCACACATACACACAGACATACACACATACAGACATACACACAGACATACACACATACAGACATACACACAGACATAAACCCACATACACACCAGACACACTCAATTAAATACAGTGTTGCAAAGTGCTCTTAAATTTTTATTATTCATTTACTCATTTATTTATTCATACACTGACTGACTGACTGACTGACTGACTGACTGACTGACTCAGTAAATCAACATGCTATAAAAAAAATTATTGCTAAAAAACAGTGCAATAACATATCACTCATATATACAAATATATTGTATATATACACACACATACATACATACATCCATACATACATTAAATGTGTTGGACCTGTTATCTGGAATGAGTCACCACATGAACTTCAATATGCGTACAATTCATCAATATTTTAATAAAAAATGCCTGCATTTTTAATTAACCATGTAACTAACTGAATCTCTGGACCTTATTATGCTACAATTTTTATTACTACTGACATAATGAAAATTTTTATCATCATCTAGCTTTATCGATTTGCACTGAGACAGTTCATACGTTTTGTTTTCTTCTATATGACCTCTTTTCTTTCTCTTTCTGGTTTCACTTTCAGTTTATTGTACTTAATTGGATGCTAAATTGCTTTAACAACTGTCAGCAATTCGCGTATCATATATGGTGATGTACAGGTGGCCCTAAGTAGCGGGACTTTGGCCCCGTTTTGGCTTTCCTATTGCTGTACCCTATGATGCTTGCTTACTGTTTATATGCAACTGTTTAACGTTGTGTACAATGGTGCAAATAAAAATTATGGCTATAGTTATACAAACACACATAAATACATATATACACATTATACATTATACATACATACACATATATACATACACACATATATCAGAGCTTTTATCAACCTAATCAGCAGTTTTACTACTGGTGATCAGCTTTATTACATTATGGGCAAACGAAAGCAAGACAACGTACAGTGTAGTCCTTAGGAAGTCGACTTCTTTCAGGATTTGGCGTGATGTCTCTTAGCAACCACAGGTATCTCCAGATCTCGACGCCATTCGCCATGGCAACCAGACTCCGCAGTCCCCAGATGAAGTCACAGCTGACAGGCCGAACAACAGCGCCTGACAACCGACTCGCAACCTCAAAGCATGTCCGATCTAAACATTTAGCGCCAATGTGCTAGTAAAATTTAACATATCCCAAACGCAGAAGTTTAACAGAAAGTTTAACATACAGTGTAACACAAAGTTTAATACAAATTTTAGCACCAACTTTAACACAAAGTTTGACACAAAGTTTAACACAAGGTCTAACACAAAGTTTAACAGAAGGTTTAACACAAAGTTTAACAGAAGGTTTAACACAAAGTTTAATACAGAAGTTTAACACAGAATTTTAACACAGTTTGACACACAAATTTATCACAAAGTTCAACACCAAGTTTATACACAAACCTTATTACAATTACTTTTAATTAGTAACTTCTATAGCGCCAATGTCTAATGCACAAGGGATCAACCTACGGTCCACAAAAGCCAAATGGTCCGCAGGTCAACAACGGCTAAAGTTCTGTACTGCATTGTGAGGTTCCAGCTGGATCTTGAGTGAAATTTCTTGAAAACCAGTTCCCATTAGAAGTTCAGCAGGCATATCATTGTTATCATTATTCATAATTCATTAAGCACCACTAT
>JACEVL010000326.1:391877-549377 GCA_020284085.1 Aporrectodea caliginosa | reverse complement strand
ACAATGGGTAGCATAACAGTTTGTCCTTCAGACAGTGGGTTGTGGTACATGGTGCCTGATTGGATAGAGTGCTTGTCATGTGACTTGAAAGAGTACAGATTCGAGCCTCCTCAGAGATAGTCTTTGCGTAAGGACCTTGAGCAAGTCCTTCACTCACAATGTAAATGTAAATGTACTCGATTTCATATAGCGACCCTATGACCTCAGCCCTGCTAATTTTTAAATGAATTGATCAGGTGAGATCCCTCACCACCGCTGCCCGTTTGAATAGGCGTCACTCCATTTAAGGTCACTGTGTATGGACTGTGCTAGCCTGAGATTTAAATCTCTGAAATAAACCAGCATTGGGAACCAAACTGTGATCCGTGTGCTCTCTTACACAGGAGAGTATGGTATGCAGCCTACGCTCTAACCAATGGGCCAGTACAATTGCTCAGCACCCTCAACTGATGCTTAGCCATCAGACAGAGGCATTTAATAAATGTGCAACTGATGCTTAAGAATAATAATCTTCTTTGTTTATTATTTGAAACTGACACACGACAGTATGATTATAATTCATTGTATGAACGGATGATCACAAGTTTTTACAGGAGTCAAATTGAACTCTTTGGCAGCCATGCAAGGCCCCATTCCGTCCTACTCCTCATTTTACCAACACCATCTGGCGAATGAAAGGCTGAGTCGACCTTTGGCCATCAGACAGTGACATTTAATAAATGAGTAATTTTAATTGAAATAACAGTATTTTCTCTTGCAAATACAGTAGGGATAATACTTGTGGCACATTAGTATCTGCTATTATTCGACCATTATGTTGAGCAGCATAATGCTTTCGTTCATAACACTCCAGAAGATTATCTTCAGCCTGAAGTTCTGCCATGCCTTGCAGTCTGCACTGTAAACGCAATCTTCCATTCTGCTGATAATAAATATGCCGCAACCATTACCAGAGCTTTTAGTCACAGACGCATGTAAAATCATACTTGGTGAATGAAACCCTTTATGCTTCAAAACATAACGGCAGGTACAAGGAGTAGGTTGCAAAGCGGAAACAGAAGGCAAGTCATGGGTAAGGTATGGTAATAGCTGTTGAAGCTTTATTACCTATAAAGCACTGCTTGATTGTGTGCTAGACTATATCTCTGACTTCTGCATTCGGGTAGAAGACAATTGGAACTGAGTCAGTTATAATACTCCTCATCTCAAAATCAACTACAGGTCCCACGGTCTTCAACAAGGCTTGGTGACTGTTCCTTCTCTCTCACAAAGTGAAGAATAAGAATGCACCATCTCTGGAGACATGCGCTAATACATGCATAACATACATACATTGCTGCGTAGACAAATGCACCTTGAATTTGGAGATGTACATTTTTTATAGTATAATTTGGCTCAGAGTATTGTAAAGGCCATCCAACAGTGAGTGCACACACACTGTCACACACAAACGTGCCAATACTCGCACACATACACACACACAAACAGACGCACAAAAATACACACACACAAACAGACGCACAAAAATGCACGCACACACAAATACACACACATGCACACAAATACAGACACGCAGACACACACACACACACACACACGCTGACTGCAGTAAAAAACGAATTTCATTGATTGAATATTAATTTTGTAGTAGCATTTAAAAATTGTTAGTTCCTGTGACCCTCTTCTCGTCTGTATTGTTGTAGCATTCAGGACTAATAGAATCTATAGACAAGGACAATTGATTCCTGCTTTATTACCTGTGCAGGTATCCCAGCTATGCTGTCAATGTCTGCTAAGAGCAAGCACTAAGCGTGTGTAAAACGCTTGAACGTATAGTAGAATGTCTGGTTTCAAGAGACATTCGTTGTCAGCTGGTGTTAAAATACTTTCATTGTCAACTTCATGGTGTTAAAACACTTCTTTGTGAACTTTTTGGTATTTGCACACATTCACTGTCAACAGTACTGTCTGGTGTTAAAGACATTCATTTTCAACTTTCTGGTGTTAAGCACTTTTCATTGGCAAGTGTTGACAATGAAAGTGTTTTAACACCAGACAGTTGACAATGAAAGTATTTGAACACCAGATAGTTGACAATATAAGTATTTTAACACCAGATAGTTGACAATGAAAGTATTTTAACACCAGATAGTTGACAATGAAAGTATTTTAACACCAGATAGTTGACAACGAAAGTATTTTAACACCAGATAGTTGACAATGAAAGTATTTTAACACCAGATAGTTGACAATGAAAGTATTTTAACACCAGATAGTTGACAATGAAAGTATTTTAACACCAGATAGTTGACATTGAAAGTATTTTAACACCAAACAGTTGACAATGAAAGTATTTTAACACCAGACAGTTGACAATGAAAGTATTTTAATACCAAACAGTTGACAATGAAAGTATTTTAACACCAGACAGTTGACAATGGAAGTATTTTAATACCAAACAGTTGACAATGAAAGTATTTTAATACCAAACAGTTGACAATGAAAGTATTTTAACACCAGACAGTTGACAATGAAAGTATTTTCATACCAAACAGTTGACAATGAAAGTACTTTAACACCTGACAGTTGACAATGAAAGTATTTTAACACCAGACAGTTCACAACGAAAGTGTTTTAACACCAGGCAGTTGACAAGGAAAGTATTTTAACACCACATCATGGTCACATGTATGGGTATCACAATATGAGACAGTTTTGTCTAGTTCACTGAGGACTTAACCTTAGAAATAACATCGTTGCTACTATGTGAAAATAAAGTTAACGTCGTTGCTTTTATGTGAAAATTAAGTAAGTTTATTTGCACTGCATGATATGCAACAATAATTACATATATCTTAAGCAATAAAATTACAAAATAAACAAATCTAATCGACTGGCTTGCATGTCTCGATATCATTGTCCAAATGTGACATCGTAAGAAGGTTTTGGTTCAGGCAGTTAGATACACTGTGGGTAGGTACATAATTGTCTTTGCTGCAAGAAGGTAGAGGATGGCTGTGGCATGATTTCTGTCTCTTACCTGTTGGTTCTCAGGTGTGTCTTCAATAGGCAGACAGGTATGAATATATAGATCGAATCAACATGTGCACACACACCAGGTCTCACCATTACTTTGCTTAGGGCAGGTATTCTCTGGAGAGGTATAATGTCTCCCATGAGCAGGGACTGAGGGACTAATCTGGCGAAAATGTGCCTAACCCTCTGGTTGTTTTCTGCATGTGTGTGTTTATGTGCTGATATGTGTGAATATGCGCTGATACGTGTATATGCTTATATACATATATATGCACCTCTGAGTAGGTGTCTTGAAGAGGTGCTATATAAATTCTCGAAATGAATGAATTAATGAATGAATGTGCTAATATGTGCTGTTATGTGCTGGTATGTGCTGATATGTGAATATGTGCTGATATATATATATTGTTTATATGTGCTAATATGTGCATATGGGGTGATATGTGCTCATATCAGCACAGTTTGGCACATGTCAGTGTATGTACTAACATCATATTATGTCAATAGTGTATGTGCTATCATAATGAGGGCATTTCAGCACACATGTGCTGAGATGTGTTGATATGTGCAGATGTGATGTATATCTGTGTCTGGACTTTTGTAAAGTGCATTTTTAGGAACCCCTGAAAGTGATATGTTTGGATGTGATATGTGCTAATATGTGCATGTGTGCTGAAATAATATGTGCTGAATGTGCAAATGTGCAATGTGTGCTGATATGTACTAATATGTGCTGATATATGTGCAAATGTGCTAATATGTGGCTTTCATGTGTGCTGATATGTACTAATATGTGCTGATATGTGCAAATGTGCTGATATGTGCTAATCTGTGTTGATTTGTGCCAATATAGGCTACAGCAGCATGCCACTGTTGGCTCTTTGTTTGTGCAGAAATGCGCCAGTGGCAACTTTTCTAGTTATCTGGTTCTCTGGGACTCACTGTTCTTACGGGCTTCAACACCACTTAGGCTGGTGTACGCAGCACTTTTGTGAGATACCGAGAATCAAGTGTCTAGATACATTTATGCATACATACTTTTGAAAGTCATGTCTGGTAATCTACGTTTCTTAATATGATGGTGGCGATGATGATGAATTGTGCTGATGATGGTGGTGGTGCTGATATGGTGGTGATGATGATGAATGATGAAGCATGATGATGATGATGATGATGATGATGGTGGTGGTGGTGGTGGTGGTGGTGGTGGTGGTGGTGGTGGTGAACACCACTTATAGGCTGGTGTACGCAGCACTTTTGTGAGATACCGAGAATAATTGTCTAGATACATTTATGCGTACATACTTTTGAAAGTCATGATGATGATGATGATGATGATGATGATGATGATGATGATGATGATGATGATGATGATGATGATGATGATGATGATGATGAAAGCTGAGGGTGATGATGATGATGATGATGATGATGATGATGATGATGATGATGATGATGATGATGATGATGATGATGATGATGATGATGATGATGATGATGATGATGATGATGATGATGATGATGATGATGATGATGATGATGATGATGATGATTTAATATTAACTGGATTGTAACGCGTTAAAGCCAACATGTTTTTACATGATATTTCCATAGAAACTCCTGAGGAGTGAAGGGTCTTTGGATGGCGAAGGGTCTTTCGGCTTAGATGTAAACATAACCGTCTTAGGTGTAAACATGACTGGCTTAGGTGTAAACATAACTGGCTTAGGTGTAAACATGACTGGCTTAGGTGTAAACATGACTGGCTTTGGTGTAAATATGACTGGCTTAGGTGTAGACATGACCACAATAATCCAACGGCAAGTGTCTGCCGTAAATAATGATGTCTGAAAGTGCTAGACACCAGAAACACACAAGTTTCTGGTCATAAGCATGTTTACTGAAGCTCATAGAATGACAGTTGATATGGCCCTTGGCGCCCTTGTAACGGCATGGCTGTGTTACGGCGCCATATAAATTGTCACTATTATTATGACCGTTTGAAATGGACAACACTGTGACGGTAGGCCACAGTGAAAGTTCTTTGAAGAGAAAACTTTGATGTCAAACAAACCTAGTCACGTTAATTTCTGATGTTAACCAGACATTGATGATATTAGTTTTAAAAGTAAGCAGACATCGCAGTATATATATAGGTCAGTGTTTGGTGTTTATACAAGACGTTATGCATTTGGCTGTTGCTACAAGGTTAGCGCTCTTGTTAGAATTGGGGTCTCGTTAGTAATTAGTGACCAGGACCACCATGCTCATTAGTGAGATTGGTAATGGCTGGGTCCGGCTTAGGAGGCTGCTGGTATTGTCACACAGGGCTTAAATGGGGAAAACCGTTAGGGTTTGGGGATGGGTGATTCAACCCATGACAGTCTACAGTGACACAAAATGATGATCTCCAGAAAAACAGCCTGTGTGAAACTTTCCGAAATGCGAAAGGGTAGAGGGGATTTAACCAAGGATATGTAATGAAGACAATTTTATAGCATCATCATTAGCAAACTACTTCTTCTAGGATGCTTGACACACATACACACACACCCACACACACAGAAACACACCCACACACACAGAAACACACGCAGAAACACAAACACCAACACACACACTCGCACACACACACACACACACACACACACACATGCACTGTCAAATGTATAAGTATGTATGTACTGTATAAGTATGGAGAGCTTGTAGAGTATATATCATAGTCATGAGAATCTGTCTGTATATTATACAGTATATAAGTATGTATGTAAAAATATGTAGTAACTGAAATGCACGTGAATGAAAGAATTTTTAGGTTGATAATTAAACACCTTTAATTATATTTTTGACGCCATAATTGAACTAGACGACACAAACATAGGTTGATTTAAAAGTGATGTAAAGTAACTAAGTTTTTGCATTACTGTTAGTTACCTCGTAAGAGTAATCAGTTACCGCTGTGCATTACTTTTGGCTGAAAGTAACTAGTTACCCTAAAAGTTACCATAAAGTAGTAACTACCAGAGCTCGAGGGTACGCGTACCCTAAAATAGAATACGTTAAAATACGTACGTACCTTTCAAAAATAGAATACGTGTATGGTACATATCATACACGAAAATTTTATTTATGGTTTTCTCGGTGACCCATAGCCTACATATAATCTGACATTAGTGCATTAAGTGCAATGTATGCTGGATAAACATAGACCTACAATATAGCATTGCAGCAATTTACTACACTGTATACTGGGTTGTGATTGTTTGCTTAAATTAAATTGAACATTCTTATAATGAGCAATGACGTGGGTGGCGTATTTTTGTATTGTTTACGTACCCTAAAATAGGGTACGTTAAAAAACGTACGTACCTTTAAAAAATAGAATACGTATGGTACGTACCCTCGAGCTTTGGTAACTACCGTAGTTACAGTAACGTGTTACAAGTAATGCAGTAACACACAACACTGATGATAGATACGAAATACAGGTTGCAGGTGATATTGAAAACTGGTAGCATCTGATAGCAGAATGGGCTGGCTATTGATGGTAAAATCAGCATTTAACAGTCAGTTGAGAGTAAAACTTGTTAAAGATGGACAGTAAAGACAGTTTGGATGTGATGATGAATTCATTTAGTAGCTGGGAAATACGTTTTAGTCACGTGAGCAAAGTGACACGGATTTATGGCAGAGGTAGCTCTGAGTTGATTAAGCTGTCAAAGCTCTATTCATGCTGGTATTTCCTTCAGTTGATAACACTTGATGAGAATCTATTATAAGAGCCTACTGCTACCTCCCCCACGCTTTATAGAAATAATTGTGTGGGTTGCTGCGGGAATAGTTGGGGTGGGTGGGTGGGTGAGTGGATGGGTGGATGGATGGGTGGGTGGGGGGTTGGGTTTGGATGGGTGGGTGGATGGATAGGTGGGTGGGTGGGTGGGTGGATGGATGGATGGATGGGTGGATGGGTGGGTGGGTGGGTGGGTGGGTGGGTGGGTGGATGGATGGATGGATGGGTGGGTGGGTGGATGGATGGATGGATGGATGGATCATGGATGGATCATGGATGGATGGATGGATCATGGATGGATGGGTTGAATGGATGGATGGATGGATGGATGGATGGATGGATGGATGGATGGATGGATGGATGGATGGATCATGGATGTATGGATGGATTGATGGGTTGAATGGATGGATGTAGACCTGGGAGTCGACCCCAATAAGTCGACCCCAGTCGACTTGGGCATCCCAAGTCGAGTCGAGTCGTTTCTGCTTAGCGCAACTGACCCCCAAGTCGAATTTGTACAGAAAAGTGACCTCAAGTTGTTTTCTACACAAGTCGACTTAAACCGACTTGGGACACAAACAAATCTAAATTTATCTCGTCACGCTAATGATCGTGAGACCACATGGCGTTTAAGCAGTTGTATAGTGTTTTTAGTGTGAACAAGCGTTTTTAAGACCTATTGTGTGTTAGGGTTGTGTCATGACAATACACCTGTATATATGTATAAACATGATCTAGTTGAGCGGGGGGTCAGCGCCGCTTGTCTTACGTAAACATTGACTGAATAGCCTATAGCTTGTACTGAGCACGTGCTAATAGCGCGGGAAAGGTTAGAAATTGCTCATTACAGTCGATTTGAATAATGCAGTTGTCTTATTAAAGTAGATAGAGCTGTATATTGAGAGTGAAGTGTTAAGAAATATAGTTGATTTATGTTGACGATGTACACTGAATTGAAGTGTTGAAGATACAAGTTGATTTTCATCTCATTTGAAAGAGTAAGAAGAAATATTCAAAAACGCAGAACGGTAGCCTACTGCGATATTATTTTGTATTATCGACGCCGGTTGCGGCGGTTGGGCTAAGCAGCTACTTAGACCTCGGTGTCGATTTCTCTATATCATGAGTTATTATATGTTAAAGCGTCACTCGTCACACGTTTAATAAAACTGGTGAATCGAAATGTTAATAAAAATGTTAGCACGTCTGCCTTTTCAAGAGCTGAACCCGCGCAAATCAATAAACTTTTAGTCGTCAGTGAATTCGACCCAAAGAAATCTGGATCGCATACCAATCAATCGATCGTTTAGCACTACTTTGGTGCACTGCATTAGTCCTTTGCAGACGGAGAAACTGTTGTCTGTTGTATTAGACAATGATCGACTATTATTGTCGGTGAGTGGTAGTACTGTGAGATGATGCGCATGCATTGCTATTTGAATGACGTTAGTGGCCAAATAATTATGACAACAGAATTAAGCTGTGTCATTATAACACGCCATTCAGTGCAACCAGTCCGCGGTCCGCTGCAGATTCTTCTGTTAACCCATTAAAGCATTAAAAAATTGTTCAAGGACAAACACAAACAGCTTAAAATAGGCCTACTAAGCAATTTTCATTCATCAGGTGTTGAGATCTCATTACTCATTAGTATAAGAAATTAATGCTTGGCAGGCAAATTGGCATGACATTTTTGTATTATTAGCCGTACTTAATCGTAATTACCATGTCAGAAGTCGACTTTAAGTCGGAAGTTGGTTGTTTTTCTGCCAAGTCGGGTCAAGTCGTTTTGACTCCAAGTTGTCGACTTCAAGTCGACCTCAAGTCACTTTAGGGTCAAGTGGGGTCAGATTGGCTGACCAAAGTGACTCCCAGGTCTAGATGGATGTATGGATGGATGGATGGATGGATGGGTTGGATGGATGGATGGATGGATGGATGGATGGATGGATGGATGGATGGATGGATGGATGGATTGATGGGTTGAATGGATGGATGGATGGATGGATGGATGGATGGATGGATGGATGGATGGATGGATGGATGGATGGATGGATGGATGGATGGATGGATGGATGGATGGATCATGGATGTATGGATGGATTGATGGGTTGAATGGATGGATGGGTGAATGGATGGATGGATGGTTGTGTGGATGTGTCTGATGTGTAGATGTATTGATGATTGTATTTATGGATGATGGATGTGGATTTATTGACGGACGTATTGATGGATGTATTGATGGACGGATGGATAAGTGCATGTATGGATGGATTGCTAGATAGATTGATTTATAGATGAATATATATTGTAAGAAGAGACAGAGATGGATTATTGGATTTCATGTGCAATGTTGATAGTTAAAATCTGAATTAAGATCCAGCTGGGTTGTACTTAAGAACAAAAGCATTGATATCCTTTAAAGTAAACCAAGCAAACCAGTCAACCGATACACAGACTCAAGGATTCCACAAAAAAAGTTGTAGAGAAAATTCCAGAAACGTGTTCACTGTGAAGTTGAAACTGTAAACTTCACTCAAACCCCATCTTCTCTCCCCTGGGGTGGAAAACCAGCAACCCCCAGATCACTTGGGAAATAAAGATGCCTCAGAAGATTCCACATCGAATGACAAAACCAAAGCTGTGGAATTCGCTGTTGCATTCATCCATTAATTAATCAATCTAGCAATAAGATTTTTCCATGATCTATCGGATGTTTCTGTGATCTATCGGATGTTTCCATAATGTATGTATGTATGTATGTATGTATGTATGAGCACTTGTTATAGCGCCCCTTCAAGATTTCTACTCAGAGGCGCTCCCGACTACTCGCTGAATCGGAGTTTCACGCCGAAGCGCATGAGCAATTGCAGAGTGAAGGACTTGCCCAGGGTCCCTTCGTGACGGCTTGAGGCGGATTCGAACCCGCAACCCTCCGGCTGCAAGGCACCGAACATACCCCTACACCACCGAGCCTCATAATGTATCGGATATATTCCTGATCTATTGAGTTTTTCCCTGATTGGTCAGATTTCGACCTAGCTTCTCCAGTGGATGATTCATTCATTCATTCATTCATTCATTCATTCATTCATTCATTCATTCATTCATTCATTCATTCATTCCGAGAATTTATATAGTGCCTCTTCAAGAGACCTACTCAAAGGCGCAATGATGACTGTTTGTTGTTGATTGTAATTTTACTGTAAGCGAACGTCAACTGATAGCTTAGACATTATGATTACGGCGCTATAGAAGTCATTAGATTAGATTGGATTAGATTAGATTATTATAATAGTGCTCTATAGACTGTAGTCATTAGATTAGATTAGAGATTAGGACAGACATTAAGGTGACTAGTCCGCTCACAGACATAAGCTGCCTAAAACAGTGTAGGCCTCTGTGTAGCCTTAAGTAGCTTATATGGTAACATCTGCAGTAGTTCTGGCCCTCTTCTGGTTTCCATGGCAGCCATGTCCATGTAAACTATGGTTATCCATTCTGGTACATCTTCAGCAAATCTGGCCATCTTCTCTGGTTTCCGTGCCATCAATATTCATATCCTCCATTTCTGTGGCAACTGTATCCTAGGCAACAATCTCTTTCCATACTGGTAGCATGCATGTTCGTCAGGTCTTGCCTTCTCTTTTATCATCCATTTTCGTTCCCATGACTACCGTATTGATGGCAACAGTGACCATGGCGTGCTGTGTGCTGCGCTCATTGTTTTCCTTGTCACGATTGAAGCAGTACTTAACTGCTGCTGTTTCCATAGCAACCGGCTCTGCATCTGCTGCTGTACCATGGCCTCTAGCACTCTGAGGTTAATACCTGGTGACTGCAGACACTATAGTGTCGCCTGACGTCTTGAAGGCATGGCATCAGTAATCTGATAACAAAATACAATGGCAGTCGTGGTCTTGAGACAGGTTTTTTGATGTCTTGTTCTCGGTCTTGGGAACCTATTGTCTTGATCTTGAGGTCATTTCTTGACTTTTTTGGAAACTATCTTGAAGCGAAAGTCTTGTTCTCTTGCAGTAGTGGTCTCCATAAGTCTCATGCAAATGGTCTCTAGTTCTTGTAGTATAAAATTGTCCTCTGGAAGATCTGATAATTTATCATTTATTTATTTGGTATGGAATAATTATAGGTGGTTTAAAAATTTTAAACCAATTTTTAATTTTTTTAAATCGTTTTAAAGATTTCTGACATGTCTGAAATATTTAATTTCTTTATACTATTCAGGAGATCGGGTGACTTGTCCTTGTTAGTCTTGAACAGGCGAGAGAAAAATTGTCTTGAACTGTCACTTACTACTCCTCTTGTCTTGGTCTCGGTCTCTGTCTTGGAACTCAGCTGTCTGGGTCTTGTCTTGGTCTTGAAGTTGAAAGTCTTGCATACAAGTCTGCTTTATGGTATCTGAGAAAACGTCTTGCTGCAGGCCACAGAAAGCAGCTCAAGACTATACAGCTCTGCCATAAAGGGACACACATCTATTGTCTGGCTGTTTGCCACATCTGGTGTGACTGTACATGATAACCTTCTAGCATGGAACCTTGTACAGTCTTTGGTTGAATGATAGTTTTACTGGACTGTCAGCCAACAGGTCATGGGTTCTAATTCTCATCAGGCTGAAAGATGTTTGGAAAATTATGCTCCACCTGTGCCTAACAAACTCGGCTACACAAAAGCGAGTACACTGACCATACACTGTCGGTGGGAAGATCACACTGGTCACTCACTCTCATATATGGCTATACGGTTTTTTCTAGACTCTTTCAGCTGTTTGATGGCCATGTGTTCAGCGCCTCTGAGAGACTCTTAAGTGGCGCTTTATAAATGTCTTGTTACATTACATTACAGTACATTACATTACATTACATATGCAGAGACCAACAAAATGAAGGTGCCAATGCTCATATACCTATGGCCAGCTGTCAAGGTTCGCTTAAGGGACCACTGCTCTTCAGTTATACGGAGGTCACAATATGAAATTTTGGGATCGGTGTTTTCTACCGTTTCTTAACAGATTTCTTGTAATGATGAAATGTACGTGAAGGACAATCCACTGTACGTTAAAAGAGTCATGGCCACATTAGTGTGTCTGCTTTCAGGCACTACTCCAAAAATCGTGATCGTGATGGGCGTTGGCTCTCTATTGATGTTTTTGGTCTGTGTGGGAATTATGGCACCACAGCTGGACGCTTCATTTCGACCTTGGTTCGACCTTCTTGGGTTCGACCTCTTTGGGTTCGACCTTTTTGGGTTCGACCATTGGGTTCGACCTTTTTTGGATTCAACCATTGGGTTTGACGTTTTTGGGTTCGACCACTGGGTTCGACAGCTGTTCGAGCATTTGGTTCAACCATTTGGTTCGACCATTGGGTTCGACCACTGGGTTCGACCATTGGGTTCGACCATTGGGTTCGACCATTGGGTTCGACCACTGGTTTCGACCATTTGCGTTCGACCATATAGTTCGACCATTGTTCGAACATTTGGTATTACCATGGTTCGTTGTTCACCTGGTGGCTGTTGACTACAGCTACCTTATGGTGTGCCATTGGTTGATGCCTCCTGCAAGTGTTTCTTTGGTCTTTGTGGATTCGTCTTGTTGGCTGTTTTCACCTGGATTTCTTTGCTTATTGGAAACTTGCTGTTGGCTATGACCAGATCCACCGTGGATGTAGGCGTTCACCGTCTTCACCTGCTCTACACTCGCTCCTTGTGTTAGCCGGAGAAGAATCACGACCGGTGCCATTATCAGGATTCGACTTGAATGTGTTAAATATTTCACCTGCCGTGGTGGCTCTGTATGATTGCCTGAGGCAAATTATGTAGACCTAATGAGTCTACTGGATTTTCCATGGACAATACAATACCTGTTGAGAATATAATACAATAAAATACTATACAATACAATACAATAAAATACTATACAATACAATAACCATGGACAATACAGTACAATACCTATGGACAATACAATACAATACGATACAATACCCATGGACATTACAATACAATACCCATGCACAATACGATACAATACCCATGGATAGGGTTGTTAATATCGGTTTTTTTGACAAACCGATTATCGGTTTTAGAAATCCGATTTTAAACCGATTATCGGTTTTTTATGGGCCATCATAGAAAATTTGATATATTATCATATAATGCAAGTTACTGAAATCCGATAATCGCTATGTACGGTAACGTACATACACGTCCGGGTTCTACTATTACCTCGTTGGCTGTGAAAGACTGCTTTATATACTTTATATACGAGGCAATAATAGGTCCCTGTGGGGTTCTACTATTACCTCGTTGGCTGTGGAAGAATGCTTTATATACGAGGCAATAATGCGTCCATGTGGGGGTTCTACTATTAACTTGTTGGCTTTGGAAGACTCCGCTTTACATATGAGAGGCAATAATACGTCCCTGTGGGGGTTTTACTATTACCTCGTTGGCTGTGGAAGGTCCGTTTTATATATAAGAGGCCATAATACGTCGCTTTGGGGGTTCTACTATTACCTCGTTGACTTTGGAAGCCTTCGTTTTATATATAAGAGGCAGAATTCGATAATCGTTTTGTCAATATTGAAAACCGATTATCGGTTTCGAAACCGATAATCGGATTTCCGATTATCGTTTAACATCCCTACCCATGGACAATACAAAACAATACAATAACCATGGACAATACGATACAATGCCCATGGACAATACAGTACAATACAATGCATTACAATACAACTGTATTTGAGATTGTTTTTCCAAAGTTCATAAAAATGCACACGACACCATACGACAGAACATCGATGGCTCCGATCTGTTGTGCGTGAACGACTAGCAGGTCCTTAGGCAGTGACCACCTGAGTGGCAGAGGCTCAGACCCCGTACTCTTCGCACTATACAGGCCGAGCGCTCGTATATATCCATCCGGCTACCGTGCCACGAGTCGTTGCCTGTTCTCACCTGGACTGGCGGAAGTGAAAGCCAGTGCATCGGCGGATTCAGCGACTGGTTCCCTACTCCGCATCCCGTCTGATGCTGTGATGCAGTGCGTGCGTGCGTGCGCTACTAAATCTGATTATGAGCTGGCAGAAACACAAGCGGCCATAATCCTCCCTTTTGCTCACAGTCCGCTTCGTGTACGCAAAGGAAGCGGTTACACAGAGCGCTTTACGATTGCGGGCGGCCAAGACGACGACAGCGGCTTATGGTAGATTCTTCATTAATAGAACCGACAACGATCGGTGGTAAAACCGGTTGGTGGTGGTGGTAAAACCAGTTGGTGGTGGTAAAACCAGTTGGTGGTTGATAGAAGTAGTTAGTATGGATGATAGTGATTGTGAGCAGTCTTTGATGGTAAAGCCAGTTAGCAGTTGACAGAAATCCAGTTCACAGTGAAGCGCGTGTGTTGATAGTAAAACAGTGATTGATGGTAAAACCAGTTAGTTGTTGATATTAAATGCATCTTGCGGCTGGTAATAAAATCTGGTAGCGTTTGATAGCAGAATGGGCTTGCAATTAATGGTAAAATCACCATTTGACAGTATATAGGCATCCAGTTAAGAGTAAAACTGGCTAGAGATGGACAGTAAAGCCAGTTTGGTTGTGAGGATGAATTCATTTATCAGCTGAATGTTGAGGAAATCATTCTAGAATCGACTTTCGTAAAGGTTGGCGTGGTTTTGTGATAGTCTGTAGGCTGCCTCTCTGTCTCTTATGAGCTGATCTTCTGGATGTTGATCTGATTACGTCTTGGTTTTGATGCGCCATCGGTTGATGCCTTGTGCATTAGACACCAGTGCAATAGAAGTTGGTATTACATTACATTACAGTGGTTAGCATACTTTACTGTCAGCTAAGAGGAGATTGGTTCAAATCAGCAGAGAAAGATAAACTCGTCTGAATGCTGACTGTACCGTGCTGGGGAGGAGCTCAGACGACGAGGGAGAGGACTGGCATGTGCCGAGGTCAAGAAATCGAAGTCGCTGACTCTTCATACCCATTTTTGCATCATGTCAGTGTAAGCTTAAGTGACTGCTGTTCGCTTGCAGTATAGACTTCCCTGATCTGTGGATGGACGAATGGCATCGTATCAACAAATGCGTTAACAGACTCGGCATCTGTTTTCTTTATTGACCGGCGGCAGATTCCAGGAATCGACCAGAGACCCTATCAGTCGTCTGCTACTTCTATGCATTCATTTCTCTGGGTTAACGACAAATCGGCCGCAACTGATCTCCGGTGCGAACTGTATTTATGCGGTAGTAGGGAGCTTCGGGTTTACATCGCCATTTATCTTGGTCTCGTAGAGTTGTTGGACTTGCACTGAAATGTGGTGGAGTTTGCGAGTTGAGCCAAAAGCCTGTGCACATGGCTTGAAGATGGGGGGATTTGAGTGTGTGGTTTTTACATTACAGCGTGGTGTTGGGTGGATGGGTGGATGGTTTGCAGGATTTGTTCAACAACAGAGTCTTTTTTGGATTTGAGTAAAGTAGATTTGAGTCAGTTTAAGGTTTGTGTTTTACACTAACTTAGTGAAATGGTGTTTGGCTTTGAGTTTTTAAGTGGAGTCTAGAAGTTCGAGTCTAGACGACTCGGTGAGTCGGTGACTTTGAATCAACAGTGTTTGGCTTTGAGTTGAGTGGAGTCTATAACTTATAGAGTCTGGACCTGTGACTCATTGAGTCGGTGAATTTGCATCAACAGTGTTTGGCTTGAGTTGAGTGGAGTCTATAACCTAGTCAGTAACTTTGAATCTGTGGTTGAGTAATGGCGTTATTGCTTCGTCACTTAGTCATGATATTCGATCGGATCGAGAATCGTCAATTGTCACCAGATTCTCTAACTTAATTGGGAATTTCGTTTGACAAGACTCGTGCCACTTCTGCCTCTGCATGGTGGTGGTCAAAGTCGTATGACTATTTATTTCAGAGATCTGTTGTTGCGCCGTTCCTGCATGGACTGAACATTTTGTGTACAGGATGTTTAGCAAGAAAGGTAGGTGAAAATAGGATGATTTAGGATGTCGTCTTGTTTCACTTGAGTCCAGTATTTCTAACAATTATTTTTTGCTGTGACGTACGTACGGTACACGTACACGTTATTTGCCGTACGTTGACGTACGTTAACATCAATTTAATCTACCCTTTAACACCTTTTCAGTTACTTGTGATCAGTCTAAAATTTGATTGCATCAGTCATGTGTTCAGTGGAATTTATACCGGGGGGCACTATTATAAATAATTAGTTACGGGGGGTATTGTCCTGCTCCCATTTGCCATACGTTATTTTTACATACGTTAACATCAATTTAATCTCGTGTGCTCGGCAGGGTGCGACCGTACGTTGAGTCCCATAATAAAATACGCGTATCATACGTATTTTTATCCCCGAATGTAAAATACGCGTATTATACGTAAAAATACGTTGACTTAGAAACAATTTAATGTTCAATGGTGTGCCATACGAGAATTTATTGATGTTTCAGAAGAATACGCGCAGTAGATACCTTACAGTAAACTTTGTTAAGTTTGTTTTTGGCAGCTATGTCTTTTAGTAACTTAGTTAACTATGTTGCAACGTTTCGTGTTCAATTTTACAATTATAGGGTACAACGTATTGTAACGTACGGCACGCAAAGTTTTACCGTACGCGTATTATACGTATTTTATCGTCCAAAATAAAATACGTATAATACGTACGGTCGCATCCTGGGACTCGGTGTCACTGAAATCACTGCTACTATCAGCGCAACTGCACTCATAATTCCGCTCAACAGTTGTCTTGTGATAATCCACATTATTTAATTTGTCCAAAAGTTAAGACGATCATTTGCTTGGATGTACACCGATTTTTCCATAAATGTGTTTGTTCATTCTACAACAGTGCAACTGCAATTACATTTTTAAGGTACGCGTAGGCCTACGTTATTCTTTTCGATAACGTAGGCTACGTACAGTAGGCCTACGCGTACGTTATCGACACTAAGTTTGCTGTAGAGGACTTCTGCTAAAAAAGGGTTTAATACAATGCGGTTACTTTACCCCACTTTACAGTACACTAACCAGTCTGCTGTTATGCTAAAAAAGTGTATTAAAAGCGCAATTACTATACCCCACTTTACTTTACACTTGACCAGTCCCTGGTCTACTGGCAACCCGACTTGGACCGCCACTTGGTATAGCTGGACAACCACTCTGACACGAGCAGTGCTCGTGAATAAGTTGATGCCCTGCCCCTATAGCTTTAGAGTAAAGCCTATAAATGTTGAGATTACCAGTACAGTGACGATCTAATTTAATCAAAGGAACTTCTATAGATAGATGTAGCTACTCATATAGTCACCACTCCATGGCTGTGTCGTTGTGTTGAATCTGTTGATAGAAATTCTATGTGATTATGAATTGTGAATGAGGCGTTGATGTGTCGGTCCGTTGGATATGTGACTGTTCCAGCAGCTTTTCCCATTATCTTGACTACCTGCTTTCATAAGCTGTCACTTTTTATATCAATGCGCTGATGAAAAACCTTTCAAACTGTGACGTTTTACTTGATACTCTGAAATGACATTACAAGTTGATTTTGCAGCTGATATTGAATCATTCGTCGCTGTAATTGCATTTATTATGTGTAAATATAACTGTAGATTTTTCAAATATATTCACGTGATATGTTCACTTTGGATAAGTGACTAATGACATATCCAAAGGTGCTGATAAAAGCAATAGTAATAGTAATACTAATGGTAGTAGGATTGGTAGTAGTAGTGGTAGTAGTTGTAGCATTGGTAGAAGCAACAGTAACTGAATATCATGAGCAATGATAAGAAATAATATTTTTACTTATTTTTAAGTGTTTTCTGGAAGAATTCATTTAATTTTTATTTAGTTGTATCTTAGCCTGCAGCAGAAAACTCATTCCATGTCGAAAGATACAATTATCATTTGATATATGGCTATACTTTTATTTCAAAGAGAGTGACACAGAGAGACATAGAGACAGTCAGACATAGAGACAGACAGCCAGAGAGAGAGACACACAGACACACACATACACACACACAGACACACACACGGCCACATAATTTGCTACAATAACAAAGCAACCAACGGTATTTACATGTAACTGGGTCATCGAGTCTGACGTGTATCGGGCATCAGCCAGTGGGCATCGATTTGAGACAAATCTAGGTTGACAACTGACCAATGACACTATAGAAACGAGTCCGCGGCCTTTTATTCAAAATCTCCCAATCGAAATTTGATCCTCAGCAGTTCCGTAACCTTTGAGAGCAGGTCACTTTAAATAATCGAGACCAAAAAATTCATTCCGATACGACCATTCTATAGGGTAATTTTTTCACGAGCTACAGGTCCTGAACCGTATATTTTTGGACTGGATCGAACGGTCAGCAGTCCATCCAGTGGAAGATAGTGGATGCAATACCTCTTCTACTCTGTTAGCCTATATAGCTCACGAAACTTACTTGCTTACTGTTTAACGACCACTGTGTGGTAACAAAGACCATTAGCGTCGCCCTCCTCCTTTATCCAGGCTTGGGACTGGCACTGTCAGAAAGCGAACAGTGGCGGAGTTAACCAGCGCTCCAAACCTTTCTATCCATCCCTTTTGTGATGGAATTTCTTATTAGGCCTAGGCCTACATTTATTCCCCGCTCCTGCCATCTCCACTTTGGCCCCCCAACGAATGAATTAGTTTGTTACAAAGAAACATGCGCAAACACACTTGTATTAACAACATTTACAAGAATTTCAATATTAGCAATTTCTGAAGAAATACAAAAATTGTTTTTGACAGTAGTGTGGCTGATAGCAGTGCAACCAATCTCCATTTTCTGAAATCCCAAGCTCTTGCCAAAAAAATCCCAAGATTTGCCAAAAGTGTACCAAAATCCCAAGGATGGTCACACTGGCTGACAGGCTACCAGCCTTTAAGTTGTTTGTAAAGTTTATCTGTAGCACTCGTGAATAAGCTGGTGCACTGTACATAGCTTTAGGGTAGCACGTTAGAAATTTGAAGTTATGATTACCATAGACTTCATTCATGATGTGAACAATGATAATAATATTTTTACTTATATTTAAAGTGTTTTCTGGAATTCGTTAATTTTTTTGTTCAGTTGTATCTGACAGCAGAAAACTCGTTCCATGTCGAGAGATACTATTATCATTTGAAATGTGGCTAGGCCTACTACTCTTATTTCAAAGAGGCAGAGACGGAGACGGACAGAGACGGAGAAGGAGGCAGAGACACACAGACCAATGGACAGACAGAGATATAAGATTTATAATTTTATTTAAGTACTACCCGATTTTTCTAATAGCATGAAGTTTAAGTTATTTTGTTTGCTTCAGCATCTTCTGATATTTTACTGACCAATATATATATTATAAGTTCTTGCCCTGGTACACCGTGTTGATCACAGAGAAGCGTCGGTCGTCGCTTTAAGCTATAGTCACATTTTGTTATTTAGCTTAGCTGTGACCTGATATATACATATTTGTGTGTTTTGGCGGCCATATTGGCCGCCATTTTGGATAGTAAGATTCCGACACTATTGCCATTATGATAAATCGATTCCTCGACCTTGAAAATATTATATTTGACACTTCATTTGTTATTGTAGCTTACCTATGACTTGGTATATACATATTTGTGTGTTTTGGCGGCCATATTGGCCGCCATCTTTTATAGTAAGATTCTGACACTATTGCCACTATGATAAATCGATTCCTCGACCTTGAAAATATTATATTTGACACTTCATTTTGTTATTTAGCTTACCTATGACCTGATATATTATACTGTTTTCTGTATTGCCCCATCTTTGTTTAAAATGCATTTTTGGGGGTGATCCCGTGGTCCGATTTCGAGAAACCTTTAGTATGTTATTCTCCAGACCTAATACACCAGAAAACCAACATAAAACGTTTTCTTGCAATTTTTGGGGGTACTCCTCATATACTTCGTACTTTGACCCTACTATATTTAACTGCGGCCTTGTAGACATTCGACGCTGACTTGAAAGTCACTCTGCCTAAAACAAACTGAGGAAACATCTTTCGCACGAAAGTCAGTTTGAGCGGAAGACAATGAGCCTTGTCAGTGCCACACAGTAGAGTACAGACGGTTGTATGAAGGCTGTCCCATGAAGCGCTGCCTTAGACGTACAACGGCAAACACGCGTTCTGCTTCTAAACGAGCCAATGAAACTGAATACTGTGTGACAACAGAATAGAATGGAATCTTCGTTTAGGGGCCGTCCATAAATGACATCACGCTATTTTGGCCGATTTTAACCCCTCCCCTCTCGTCACACTTCGTCACAAAAAGTAACGAAAATGACGTCACAAAGCTCTGACCCCCCTAAAACCAATTTCCATGGCGAAGCAAAATGCTCCTTCATGGAACAAATAGTGAAAGCATGAATATTTTAAAATCTAACGGTGACCAAATATTGAAATAATTAGAAAATTATTAATAATGGTGCCCGTATACATTAAAATAATTGAAAAAATAATGAAAATTTAATCCTCAAAATTACTGCTGTTATTATTAAAATTAAATTGTTGCTAATTGTTAAATTTAATAACATAGAACTGGTGTGACGTCACACTACTCAGACCCCACCCCCATGTCACACATCGTCACAAATTTCCGACCCTCCGACCCCTAGGTGCGTGACGTCATTTATGGACGGCCCCTTATTCATTAACACTTTGTCAGAACGCAATGCGATTACAAATTTGCAGCCATGCCTTTCAAGCTTTCTCGTCCTCGACAAAACCCGCCTTAGCCCTTAGCAGCTGCTCTGCCTCGTCTCTCTGGTCTCTCTGGCATCCGGACTCGGACCTCCACTGGACATTGATCTGTGATATGACGCATCGCTCGTGAATAAACTGGTGCCCAGCGCCTAGCTTTATTTAGAGCGATGAATATGATGAGTTCTCTGCCCGAAGTCAGGTCCTTTGGCTTTTATATACGCCACCCGATGATGAAATGAGTGAGGTGATTTCCGGTTGCCTTCCTCACATACAACTGTGGGTGAGCACCTTGTCCTCTAATAGCAGTGGCTTGAGGTAGATTCGAACCTGCGACCCTCCGGTTACAAGGCACAGAACATACCGCTACACCACCACGTCCCGTAGCTTTAGAAAGAGCACTTTAGAAATTTGAGTTTACTAAAATACGATTACATATCGATGAGGGGCGTATTTAGGGGGTGGTTTTACGGGTTCAAACCCCCCGGAATAAGTTTCCGAATTTTGTTTATATGCTTTTACATGCGAAATACCCAAAAACCTGAACGTTTGCGACCATTTCCAATGGAACCCCCCTCCGAAATCTTAGAACCCCTCCGAAATTTTTTCCTGGCTACGCCCATGATATCGATGAGGGGCAGTGTTGTAGACGATTCCGAGCGTAGGACTGAGTTGGAGTCACCCCCTGCTCGCGAAGCTATGTCCAGACCGAGGCCACCAATGTACCATGATCGTATGTAGCAAAAAAGATTGAACTGCATTGACTTACTTTTTATAGAGTGCGATGTCCAGTTTTGGTCCTCCTCCTTCTCCTCCCTCCCTCCTCCTCCTCCTCCTCCTCCTCCTACTGCCCTCCTCCTCCTCCTCCTCTTCCTCCTCCTCCTCCTCTCCTCCTCCTCCTCCTCCTCCTCCTCCTCCTCCTCCTCCTCGTCCTCCTCCTCCTCCTCCTCCTCCTCCTCCTCCTCCTCCTCCGTTTCTATATGCGGTGATTATCCTGATTATACGGCGGCTGCAGCCATCGAGGATCGGTCCGTCTGACTGAGTCGCTGAACAAACATTAATTATGCTGTATAACGTTTGCATAACTAAATTTGTATCAAGTTGTGCGGATTCATTGAATCGTACGACTCCAAAATACACGTGTATATATATATGTGTATATATTATGTATATATATATATATATATATATATATATAAATTATATATATATATGTACGTATATATGTGTATGGTGTATATATATAATATTATTTATGTAGGCCTATATATATGAATAATGAATATATATATATATATATATATATATATGCACGTGTATATATATATATTGTGGGGTGTGTGTTTCTGTGTGTATTTCTGTTTGTGCCTGTGTTGGTGTGTGTTTGTTTGTGTGTGTGTGTGCTTGTTTTGTGTGTTTGTGTGTATGTATGTTTTATATGTGTGTAGGTATTTGTGTTTGTGTGTGTGCGTGTTTGTGTGTGTGTCTGTCTGTTTGTGTTTCTGTGTGCATTTCTGTGTTGTACCTGTGTTTGTGTGTGTGGTCTTTTTAGGTGTCTGTGTGCATGTATTTCTGTTTGTGTGTAATGTGTGTATTAAATGTGTGAATTCCTGTGTGTGTTGTAGTCAACCGGTCGAAGCCTTTGAATAAGACCGCTTCGGCTGATCTCTCGTTCTGCCTGCGCCCCTCCTCCTCCTCCTCCGTCAAGTCGTCCTCCTCATCGCTCGACAATCGCAAGAGTTTCCATGGAAACGAATTCCTGCCTCCTCTGCTACTCTCGGGAGTGGACCTCGCTTCCTCAAGCGACTCTCCTCCTCGGATAATAGGCTTTCTTGCAAATGGTAAGTTGGCAGGTAGGGCGTCACTCTGCCTCTCGAGATCTCTGTCTCTGTGTGTGTCTGTGTGTCTCTGTGTGTGTTGTGCCTCTTTCCGTATCTCTCTCTCTGTCTCTCTGTCTCTGTCTGTCTCTGTTTCTGTTTCTGTCTCTCTGGCTCTCTGTCTCTGTCTCTCTGTCTCTGTCTCTGTCTCTCTCTGTCTCTGTCTCTGTCTCTCTCTCTCTCTCTCTGTCTGTCTGTCTGTCTGTCTGTCTCTCTCTGTCTCTCTCTCTCTGTCTCTGTCTCTGTCTCTGTCTCTGTCTCTCTCTCTCTCTCTCTCTCTCTCTCTCTCTCTCTCTGTATCTCTGTCGTCTCTGTGTCTGTCTGTCTCTCTCTCTCTCTGTTTATCTCTCCCTCTGACTCTCTCTGTCTCTGTCTCCCTCTCTGTCTCTGTCTCTCTCTGTTTCTGTCTGTCTCTCTCTGTTTCTGTCTGACTGTGTGTCTCTCTGTATGTCTGTCTGTAGACTGTATGTCTGTCTTCTCTTGCTCTCTGTCGTAAACATCTAAATATTATGTGCTGATCATTAATAAAAACATTGCACGTTCGTTCCCACCCTCTTGTAAGTTCGCGAGACGTTCTGAGTCCCTGTAGTGGGGGCAGTGGGGCAGGGGCACGCCCCATACTCGCACACTATCACACACAGACAGTCGGACACATAAGCGCGCACATATCCACCCGGCCGCAGCCCTTTTAGGGTTGTAACAATGGGTGATCAGAGTTTCAGGTCGTTGGCCCGCGTGCCTGGAACAGTCTTCCTGCATCTATTCTGGGCTCTGTGGTAAATGGCATGGAGAGTGGTCCATGCTAAAGATAACCCCAATCGGCCCCAGGGCCGGTAAAATTAGCCCATGGACAACTGATGATCCTTGTTCTGCATTTGCTTCTGAAGGCCTTGACAAACTGAATGCTTTGCCGAGACAAATAATCTGGGTGAAGTGCGGCGCTTGGTGAAGGATGTACAAAGTGGACGCGTTTTTGTATCCTATTGTGTTGAGGCGGTTGGAAATCTTTCAGAAGTGCCTCTTCAGAGTGTTTGCCCCATGTAAAGCCATTGACATTATTTATAGTCTATGTTAGTTGTAAAGGCTGGATTAGTTTTGTCTTGTATTGTATTGTATTGTAAAAGAACAATGGTGTAATGAATCTTTAAACTCTCATAGTACTCAATACGATTTGTACGTGTCCAATGCCTGTGGCATTGTGCAGTTGTTGCTGATATACTGGTATTGCATTGTATTGTTTGTGTTGTGTTTTTTGTTGTTGTTTTCTATTGTTTATATGCATTGTACTTTGTTCCGCTGTTTGCTGAGGAGTGAGAAAGGTTACTGGAGAGAACAGAAATGAGAATTCTGCGGTGATACTTGGAGCCTCGCTGAAGAATAGGAAAAGAAACGAGGACATCAGAAAGACGCTGGGAGTGGCATGTAGTACTGGCAACATACGAGAGGCTAGGTTGAGATGGTACTGTCATGTGATGAAAAGAGAGGAGGAAAGCTGCTTGAAAATAATTATGACGGCAGAGGTCACCGGACGCCTCAGTCGGGGATGGCAGAAGAATGTAATGTAATGTAATGTAATGTAATGTAATGTAATGTAACAAGATATGTATGAAGCGCCGCTTAAGAGTCTCTCAGAAACGCTCAACACGGGGCCATAAAACAGCTGAAAAAGTGCGTCTTTAAGAGTCTAGAAGACTAGAAGAGATGGGCAGACATGATACAACAACATCTGAGGTCTCTCAGATTGAAGGAATAAGATACTGGTGACAGAAAAAAGTAGAGAAGAAGAATCCGGGTGGCTGACCCCTCCTCTGAGAGGGTTTAAGTCAAGTCTGAAGGAGAGAGAGTGCTGTTTGTTGTTGTTATGCATTTTTATCCATGCATTGTGTTGCTTTCGATTGTTATCCATTGTATTGTATTGCATTTGTATTGCTTCGTAAAAGACAAAAGCCATTCATACAGTGTAAGCATTGCGTTCAATGCCAAGGTCGAAGACTCGGAGTTGGGGAAGGGTGTAGTCTATAAAGAGGGTGCAATTTGCTGGTTTAGCTGGAGAAGGTCTCGAGTGGCAGTCTCACACAGACTTGTAGAGTTCAACCAACTGCATCAAAAATCGTATGGCACTCCTAAAGGCAAAAATTGAATTTGGAATCCATGTTTGTGACAGTGTTTCGCCAGAAATCATGTCACAATGATGATGATGATGACGACGACGATGACGATGATAATATTAGTAATAGTAATAATAATAATAATAATAATAATAATAATAATAATAATAATAATAATAATAATAATAATAATAATAATAATAATAATAATAATAATAACAGTGATGATGATAATAATAATAATATTATTATTATTATTAATTAATAATTTCTAATTTATAATTAATAATAATAATAATACAGATAAATTTCTATGGTGCCATAACTCAGCAATGCCGCTACAAGGCGGCAACACAAGAATCACTAATTGTACGGCATACAATGGTAGCTATGTGTTAGAACTTATCAGTGGGTTAAACAACAGGAAGTCATTGTAGCACAGTCTTCAGAAGCCGTATATAAAGAACCACCTTATGACGATATCCTTGTTCTTTAATATGAGCCAATGCTTTTATAGCCTTTAAGTAAGTTTGCGAGTCATGGCCCTGAGCGTTCATATCTTGCCAGACATTTTCGTCAAGCGGCTTATAAGAGTAAGACGCTCTTACAATAACGTGCTTTTATTAACGGCGCTATTGAAATCATTACGGGCGGGCGGATGGATGGATGGATGGATGAACGGATGGATGGATGGAGAGAGGGAGGGATGGACGGATGGATTGATAGATAAATGGATGGATGGATGCATTAGCTTACTGTTCCTCGTGTGAGAACGGCCAGGGGCGTAGCCAGGAAAAAAATTCAGAGTGGTTTCAAGTTTTCTGGGAGTTCCACTGGAAATTGTCGCATTTTCTACATTTTTATTTTTTATTACAGTAATACATTTTATTTGGGGGTTTGAACCCGTAAACCACCCCTAAATACGCCCATGAGAACGGTCATGGCCCAATCCCGTTGCCTTTATCTGCATTGGCCCTTCCTTCACTATGGAATGAACTTCCCCTTTGGTTTGCGCCACCATGCTATCTGGTGGCTCTGCTACATCTTTTTGCTAACTCAAAACTTTATTCTCGGGGACTTTCACACTGGGAGCGCCTCTGAATGGTGTGCACTGTGAGAGGCGCTTTATAAATCTTTGAATGCAATACAATACAATCTGAATTCGTGTTCTAACAAAGCAAGTTATAATGCATTAAGATTTGCGCTGACAGTATAGACAGTTTTATAAAACGTCCTCGAAGTAGCTTGCTACCAACTACGCTATATAAATCGTCGTAATTTACGGTAATTACACTTACAATTACAATTACAATGAGTCTTCATTGTCTGTTCTAATGCAGATGACCTTAAAGCAGCAACCTTCAAGACGCCAGAATCGAAGAGCATGTCACAGAATTCGTCGCCTCCGCCTCCCACTTCTGCCATCGTTTCCAACTTACACCAGAGGGCCGTGTCTCTCTCGTCTCAGCTAGTCTTTGCTCGTAAGCTAATGAGTCATTTTAATTGTAAATTTATATAGCGCCACTTCAAGGGAGGCCTACCTATCAGAGGCGCTACCGACTTAGAACAATGAAACCCCGCTTATGTCTTTTAGCTTTGTCTTCTGTGTCGGCACCATGCGTGTAATTAGGATGAGAACATGTCAGAACATGATGTTTTGCTTTGCACGATCCACTGAGATCGAAATAATTAGATATGCAACAAATGCGTCCATGCATACATTGTATGTATGTGTGTATGTATGAGCACTTGTTATAGCGCCCCTTCAAGATTTCTACTCAGAGGCGCACCCGACTACAGCGCGGACACTGAATCGGAGTTTCACGCCGAAGCGCATGAGCAATTGCGAGTGAAGGACTTGCCCAGGGTCCCTACGCGGCGGCTTGAGGTGGATTCGAACCCGCAACCCTCCGGCTGCAAGGCACCGAACAAACCGCTACACCACCGCGCCCCATTATTGCCTGCATAATATACACATATAAAATGTGTGTACACATTCATGCATATATTCATTTATGCGAGCATACATACAAAGATGCAAACTTGCGTTATGCATGCCCTCATACATGCATTAATCTTGATATATCCAATACCTGCAACTGGTTAGTCAATAAACATCCCAGTTTTTCGATGCCCCTAAGTCATAGAGTTCAAAATAATAATAATAATAAGTTAACATTGATTATTAATATCTGACACCTGAGGGATTATAGACACCTCGGGTAAAAATATAAATAAATAAATAAAAAATAATAATAATAATAATAATGATAATAATAATAATATTAATTTAAAAAAAAAAAAAAAAAATAGTAATGATGATAATAACATTAATATTTTATATTAGGCACCTCAGATTGCAACAATGTTAACCCAGAACTGAATAACGGCTTATAAAAATATTGAAAACAGTTAATTTAATTAGTCTGTTTATAAGTTTGTTGCCTTTATAAAGAAATAAATTTGTTCTAGAATAATACTAAAAAAATTAATATAATAATAATATTAATAATAATGATAATAATATTAATAATAATAATGATAATAATATTAATAATAATCAAAAATAATGATGCTAATAATAATGACGTGTCAGATCGTGCAGACGTAATAACTCCGCAGGAAATGGACAATAATTATTGTTCCTTTTTGCCAGTGCACCCAACGACACAGGTATACTTTCTTCAGTTGCTGCATGACTGCTCAAGCAGTGCAGGGCATCGATTTCTGCCTTTTAACGCTTCAATGGTTTCTAGGATACGGTTCGGTGCCGCATGATGATGATGGGTCACTTCACTCGAGCGAAGGATGCAAAGGATCGTCTGCATCGAGTGACTCCAAGACGAAGGTACGCAGCAGGGGTCGCTCCATTTACAAGACACGGCCACTGTCTGAACCTTCTTGTGATTCCAATGTCTGTACTGTAAATGCTAGGTAAAGGTAGCAGGATTGTTTAGACGTGTCTGTAAAGAATTTGTGGAAGTGTAGTCCTAAGGGTAAACTTACTTGCTTGCATGCATATGATGATGATGATGGTGGTGGTGGTTGTGGTTGTGGTTGTGGTGGTGGTGGTGGTGATGGTGATGATGATGGTGATGATGATGATGATGAGATGATGATGATGAGATGATGATGAGATGATGATGATACTACTACCACTACCACTACTACTACTAAAATATTAATAATAATAATAATAATAATAATCGTTTATTAATTCAAACTGACAAGTACGCAGTAAGATTACATGACGTAGTAGTAACAGATGATAACAAGTTTAACAAGAGTCGAATTTAACTGTATGGCAGCCTACAAGGCGCCCTTCTATCTGTCCTACTGCTCAGTTTACAGACACCCCAGGGAGTTGAAGGCTGAGTAAAACTTACGGGCAGCGTTTAAAGTGGGTGGGAACGCAAAATGCTTTGCTTGCGTTCCCACTGCTCACCCTGGTAACGCATGCCTTCCAATAAAACTCTTCTTCGGAGTTCCCGCTGCTCACCCAAACCACTTTAACCACTGCACATGGGGCTGGCGGGTATTGATCCCGCGTCCTTCTGATCTTCGTGCCAGCGTGTTACCATTCAACCATCTCCCTGCCCGATGCATTCATGCATACATAACACACGTCGTATGTAAATACATACATACATGTGCATACATAGATACCTACCTCCCTACTTATATACTTAACTGCACATACATTGGCACCTGTAGTTAGCGGATGGACAAGAACGGTTTCTGTGACTGGCAAGCGCCGGTCGTGGCTGCCAAGCGAGAGCTGAGCGATACGTGACATTTAGAAACACATATCGACTGATGGATGGATGGATGGAGAGAGGAGGGAGGGGAGGGAGCTGTGTGTGCGCAGACAAAGACTCTGTGTGTTGTCGACTCTAATCTAATCTAATCTAATTCTGTCCAGTGCGAATGTCAAAGGGTGCATCGTGGCAAGGAGTCGTGATATTAAACACAAGTCATATGCTTGGTTTTTCGTTGATGGTGCCAGTTTAGTCGAAGGAGTAACTAGAGATGAATGCTACACTGAATGTCTAGGACTCTAGGTGCCTTTCACTGCTATAAGCACATTCAGTAATAGTATTATTGTGGTTGTGATAAAAAAATAAGAATAATAATAATGATGATGATAATAATAATAATAATAATAATAATAATAATAATAATAATAATAATAATAATAATGATAATAATAATAATAATAACAACAACAACACCAACAACAACAACAATAATAATCATCATAATCATCATAATCGTCACAATCAAAATCATAATTATGACAACAGCAACGATAATAGTAGTAATGATAGTACTAATTCTAATAATAATAATAACAGTATACCTTGGTGCAAAAAATTATTAATAATTAATAATAATTACGATAACAATGATAATCAGTGTAATAATAATGATGCAGGTCATTGCTATTATTATGCTGTATGTATATCCAGTATAAGTAATCCTAATTGTGAAATCCAAATTTTTAGTACTGGTGGTAGTGGTAGTGGTTGTGGTAGTAGTTGTAATGGTAGTGGTTATACCAAGAAGTAGCAATAATATTAAATTAATAAATATAATAAAGGTAATAATTATTATGGTGAAATGATTGTCTTTGAGCTTCCAGTATACTTAGATCAATGCTAATGGATTTTGACGACAGCTTAAAAGAGAGTCTAATATAATAGTACTCTATCACACCCCTGGAACGTAATGCCTGCCATGGTGGAGTTTAAAAGCATGAATAGTGTGTGTACTCTGTATGTGTGTGTATGTGTGTAAGTATGTGTATGTGTGTGTATTTGTGTGTGTATTTGTGTGTCTGTGTGTGTGTCTGTCTGTGTATCTGCTGAATGT
Source organism: Aporrectodea caliginosa (assembly GCA_020284085.1). Taxonomy (NCBI): domain Eukaryota; kingdom Metazoa; phylum Annelida; class Clitellata; order Crassiclitellata; family Lumbricidae; genus Aporrectodea; species Aporrectodea caliginosa. The sequence continues at coordinate 519,895 of JACEVL010000326.1, read as the reverse complement.
TATTCTGTGTCTTGTGTTACAGTCTGAGTATCAGTTGTCGAGTTCCATGAACAAGGATGTCTCTTTGAAAATGTCGCAGAGGGAAACCCTTAAGGTTAGTGACTGTCTGTCTGTCTGTCTCTGTCTGTCTGTCTGTCTGTCTCTTTCACTCTGTCTCTCTTTAGTCTGTCTGTCTCTGTGCCTGCCTGTGTGTCTGTAAAGTGGCCTGTCCTATCTGTATGCCTTGTTATGTGCGTCTCTTTGTGTGTTTGTCTGTATTCCTGTCTTCTATCTGTCTCTCTCTCTCTCTCTCTCTCTCTCTTTCTCTCTCTATCTCTCTGTCTCTCTGTCTCTCTATACTCTGTCTCTCTGTCTCTGTCTCTGTCTCTGTCTCTCTCTCTGTCTCTCTGTCTCTCTGTCTGTCTCTCTGTCTGTCTGTCTGTCTCTCTCTCTCTCTCTCTCTCTCTCTCTCTCTCTCTCTCTCTCTCTCTCTCTCTCTCTCTCTCTCTCTGCTCTCTCTCTGCCTGTCTCCTTTCATCTGTCTATCTGTCTCTCTGCACCTGTCTGTTGGTATTTTTTTTCGTCCTGTTCCTCATCACCACTTGTCTGCTTTCCTCAATTAACCCGAGTGTATGTTTTATGCATCCTAGTTGGATCATGATAATAACAACAACAATAATATCTCCCCTCGCTTCGACAAAATCCGGCCTCAGACCATTAATTTTTTCGTCATTACACGCGGACTGTTCCATCGAATAGAAGAGCCTTTTGTACTGGCAAATTTATATGGGGGCTAAACAACAGCTGGAAAAAACTGCTTGTTGACAGACGTGGCTCCAGTTTTAGCTCAACGAAATTAATTATTAATGACAGTCTGTTGATCGGTCGGTCAGCCAGTCAATTGGCCAGTCAGTCTGGCAGGCAGTTAGGCAGTCAGTAGTTATTCAGTACTTCAGTCAGTCAGCCTGTTACTCTGGTTGATAATTAGTCAGTCAGTCAATCAGCCGATCACTTCAGTTGATAATCAGTCATTCATTCAGTCAGTCAGTCTGGTAATCAGCCAGTCACTCCGGTTGATAATTAGTCAGTCAATCAGCCGATCACTTCAGTTGATAATTAGTCAGTCAGTCAGTCAGTCAGTCAATCAGCAAGTCTCTCTGGCTGCTAGTTAATAGTCAGTCCAGTCAGTCAGTGTTTGATAATTAGTCAGTCATCAGTCAATCAGCCAGTCACTCCGGTTGGTATTTAGTCAGTCAGTCAGTCTGTCAGCCAGTCATAGGTCAATTGCTTTTGCATTTAGACTGTGTTCTGGCCTTACATGAAACGAAGGAATAGGAATACAACTATCGAATGACATGTCTAATGTTATATAATTTTGACATAGGCCTAGACTTTATATAGCCACGACAGCGGAAAATGAAGACGAAGATACGGATACTGATAAGAATAAACGAAGATCTACCGAAATAAACAAGCCAGATGCTGTGAACGTGTCCAAGTAGGCCTACTAGAGGATGATACAAATTGGCCAAAAAGTCTGATAAATCACAAGCATGAATTGAATCCACTTCGCTTGATGAACGCCAATCTATAGTCTGTTATCTAACAATAATTTAAAAACATTATTTTAAAACATGTTCAGTAACGAATTTCAATAGCCGAAGTTAAATCCAAACAACGCGTAGCCCAACATCCTGCCGAGTTTATTAGGCCTACCTATTTACCTATATTAATACCTGAACCCTGGAGTAATGGTCTCCACATTCAAGGACGCGTTTCGTAAGTATTTAAATAATTTATTTTATCTTTATTCAATTTTATATTATTTTTAAATTATTAATAATCATTCCCTTGCATTTATTTTGTAACGTAGACATATTATTTTAGTTAATCTTAGCAGATGTTTAGTCTATGAATGTACAAAACGTACACTCTGATAAAATGTAGATCTATGTCTACTTGACCTCGAACGCTTACGCCTAGGCCTACCTTAGACATAGGCCTATACAGACGCTTTCAAAATCAAACTACGGCAGTAAGTTTCATAAAACCGACATTAAGAAAATCTTTTTAGACCTACTTTAGACCTAAAATTGAAGCCAGTAAAAAGAATAACACAAATAAGAGGTCTAACTTGCTTAATCAGAAGAGAAAGTGAAGTCGCGTAGGTCTAAATGAGAAAACCTGTACAACGATGGGAAATTTTAAAGCAGCTGAGGCTTAAATTAACTCTATTATGTTACTTGTAGCGCAATTGTAACTTTAGGCCAAACCCAGGAAATGTAATTGTAGGCCTACATGTTTCTATGTAGCAACCGATCTCCTCGACTCTGCTGATTTTTCAATGATTTGATTGGGTAAAATCCTTCGTCACCGCTTCCCATTGGAATGGGCGTCACACCATTTAAGAAACCCAGGATGAGTTGTCGAAGTAGTAGCGGTAGGCTAATCGTAGTAGCGGCGGTATAGGAGTTATGGCAATAGTAGTCTATCCAGTTTTTAACGACATCTTATGACTGCCAAAGGCATATGATTTCAATTTGCCTTCATAATAAACCTGCGAGTTTATTTAGAATTATTTTTCGAAATAAACATGACGCTATAGGCGTATAGGCCTACTCATCTTCTGTTGCACTAGGCCTACTTATTTATTATCTCTGCGACCTTAATTTGGCTGTTCACTGTTATACAAATGTGCTCAAAGCGATCAGCCGTCGCCTCGTGTCGTCGCTAGAACAAATTTTATTTTATTTCACAACGTTTCCGAAGTCAATTAGCCTACATGTACCTTTACTTCACTGAGGAACCCGTGTCTAATGTACCTACATATGCCTTTTAAAAGTCGTTCTCTTAGTTGATCAACATACTCCAAACTCTTCAAATCAGCATCAAGACTAAAACTACATCGTAATTGATTGTTGCTAATTAAGTTTTGATGCTTCTATGCATGTAATAAAGAATAGGAAAATGGTAACATTGAGCAGTTTGAGCTGAACGGTTAAACCCCGGTCCTTACCGTATTGAAACAATAATGATTTCAGCCATCTTAATATTCATTCGTTCCAATGGGAAGTTGACGAGGGAATGAATGAATATTAAGATGGGAACAATTCATCTTCTCTTCAAAATTATATCTAGCGGAAATTATATCTCCAGTGGATATTATTGATCTCAACGAAACTTGATGCCAACTGAATAACGCATAACGCAAATAGGGCTGCTGCTCGTTCTTCACTTCTCACATAATTCCTCCATCATTCTCTTTCTTTAATGAAACTCTGCTGGATAGACTTGACGGAGGAGTTACCTTCCTTCATAGGTCATGTCCGACATTGTCTTCCTTTCTTTTATCTATTCCAAGATCAAAGTCTTTTCAAAGCCCAGTAGGCCCTATTATCCTACCCTCTAAAATCGACATCTCACTTTTGATAATATAGCCTACACCATCCTCTTTCTCGCTCACTTTCTGACTTTCCTCTGATTCGATTCACTGTTTGAAATGTCTCTCTTCTCCTACTGAACTTAAATAACGGGCGATTTCAATATACACATTGATGCTCTGAATTATGCTTCACAAACTTCTGAGCTAATACAGCCTATTTTTCCATTAAAATTTTGTTCGAGATAAAAATGTGGTCGTTATTGGCTAAGCTGAATCTTTGGGTGAGGGCTAGATTTTCGCTTGGCACAGGACTCAATTATAGCTTGCGACGGTTCTATCGATATGTTCTAACATTATAACTATCTCTTCTGAGTCATACTTGTCTGAACATACTGCTATCATTGCTCAGGTTATATTCCATACAAGTCATCACTTACCTTCCTTGGATAGTGCACAACAAATGTTAAAAGTTCCATACTTGTTTCCCCTCTGTGGCTGCGCCCAGCACAGACTCCATCCCAACTTGCCGTCCAGCAACACTCGACTTCATCTGAAGTCCTAGACAAACACATTCAGCTGAGTGAAATAGGGCTGCTGCTCGTTCTTTCGAGCACTATAGTACACCTAAGATACTGCCACTGTTGCAGCCGGCTTGAGAGGCGTTGACGGTGGTCCCATTAACCTTTCCATCTCCTCAAATTAAGGAGGCAGTGTGAGGCACTTAGCTGCCCTTCTAACAGAATGCTTCGTGTTGTCCGTAAACTTGTCATGGCCAGGGGCGCAACCACAGTCCAGAAGTTGGGGGACTTACTAAAATGTCTGAGTTGGGGGAATTGCGAATGCCGAAGGCAAGAAGCCCCTAACGACTAGGGGGGTATGGGGAGCGTCGTAGGCTCCCAATCGGGGTCTGGGGCGGAGTCCCAGAAGCCGACGCAATTTTGAGCATTTGATGTCAAATGGAGTACATTTTCGGCTCTAATTTACCTCAAATTTGTCATCGATGATTTCGGTATAAAAGTACCTAAACCATCTACAGCTGTGAAAAATATGACTATTATATGAATAAACTGAGATTTTAGGTTTTAGAAGAACACCACTCGCAGTCGCAGCATTAAAATTGAAATGTCCTCCTAAGCTTCTACCACGAGCCTTAGTCGAATTTTAAAAAGCGAGATAAGTAAAGTTTTAGAGTGAAATTATACAGCAACATTCTGCACTGAATTCTGAAAGACTTGAGTTTAGCGGCTTTAGCCTGAGCTGCCTGACCCTTTATTTTATCGGCAGGGGGCCTGAGCAGGGACAGCGATTTGTTGGGAGATGGACCTACTAGAACGTCCGAGTGGAGGAAACTGCGAGTGCGGAATCGTACAGCCGCGATTAAGTAAGTAAGTAAGAATATTTTTTATTCGACTACCAGCAAACGCACAGTAGCTTACAGAAGAAATAAATAATACAAACATTTATGCATAGTCAAATAACATTCTCATAATAAAACTTCTTTTTGCAAAGGCATCAATTCCAGGTAGGGTGAGATCATGTGGCCTGGGTCGTGTATTGTATGGAGTGACCTTACGGTGAGGGAGGAGGTCGTGAAGGACGGGACAAGGGTTTAAAGGAATTGAACGGAAAAGAGTAGAATCAGCTCTAGAACAGTGTTTGTCAAAACTAGGAAAATCGGCAGGGCCAGGGATTAAAATTCACCTTTTCCGTTTTGTAAAATTGGAAATTTCAAAATTGGAAATTGGGGTTTGAGTATTGTGACAGTTTTCTTACAGTTGTGCACGTTTTTCGAGTGTAAGACATTGTACCATGGCTACATTTGGGTCAGATACACCGGTACCAGCTTCTTCGGTGACTAAGCCTTTGAGGTTGGACGACATCTTTGATATGTCGGCCGAAGAAGTAAGGCTTGAACTGGAAAACTTAGACCAAGACCCTAGAGGCATGAGTAAGTCTCAAATGCAGAAAACTCTTGCTAAATTGTTGTCGCAGGAAAAAGAGGCGTTCCAGTTTGGATTTAGACAGCTAGAAATTGGGTCTCGGGAAGAGATAGAAAAGAATGAATTGAGGAAGTTAGAGAGTGACAAGGGAATTTCAATATAATTAATTATAGAAATTGAGAATAGAGAGTGAGGAACGAAGGCGAGAGGCTGAAGACAGAAAGGCTTAAATGCAGGAAAAATTGAAGATTAAGCTGTACGGTATCTGATGAGTGAACCAGTTTACGAGATGCACTTTATCCAGGGCCAGGTTAGACATCCGGGGGCCCTAACCGCAAAGCCATGCAAAAATAAAATTATGTGTCTTTGTACACAAAGTTCGATCCGTAGGCCTACATAAGCGATTTTTTTATAATGAAATATTGGCTAAATAATAACACATGCATTTACCATTGTCATTTTGTCCAGTCCTTTTTTTCTAGAAAAACAGGTTCCGGAACTCAACAAATTCAGAACAGTTATAGTGGCATATTTTATGGTAATATTTCTATTTCATATAATATCAATATAAAAAAACACTGAAAGCACTTAGATTAAATAAAGATATCTAAATAATTTACGAAAATTTTAAATTAAAAATTTAAATTAGCTAAATTATTTTTTAATAGCTGAAAAAAGGTCCCGGAACGGCGTTCCGGACCGTTCCGGCTGAAAAAAAGCACTGATTTTAGTCAATTAGGACCTTGGTACAATCTGATTTTATATTTCCTGATAGTTTGGGCCCTCAAAACGTTGTGGGGCCCTAAGCCATGGCTTATTTGGCTTATACGTTAATCCGGCTCTGACTTTATCGTGGACTCTCCGATGTTGCCTGTTTGACTATCAGTTAGCGAATTCTCTCACTTCGTCCAATAGCAACCTCTTTTACGTCCCCCTGCCAATCACCAACCTCTGCCCTAACCACTCGCCAATCAGTGGGCCCATTGAAATGACCTTGGTGAACGCAAGGTATTTGAAGGTCAAAGGTCAAAATCAAGAGAAATGACCATTACACAGAATATTGTTTTATTTGGGTGATTCTGTGTTATGGCAATTTTCCATTTATTTTGACATTTTGACCTTGAAATGACCTTGGGTTACTTCAAGGTCATTTGAAGGTCAACGGTCAAAATCAAGGAATAATGACCATTACACAGAATCACTCAAATAAAACAACATTTGGCTGAGATATGGTCATTTTCTTTTGATATTGACCTTTTGACCTTGAAATTACCTTGGATTATTTTAACCTATAGGTACTGTCTTCTGGAATGCCCTTATCGGCACGAGCAAATTGGTAAAAGAAAGTTAAAATTTAACAATATTTGTCTGAGCTATGGCTATTTCCTCTGATTTTCCTCTGAAATTGACCTTTTTGACCTTAAAATAATATTGGATCGCCTTACATTTAATAGCCTTGTTTCTTATCCCAGGTAGCCCTTGTCTAGGAGAGAAACATAAGAAAGAATTATCTGATTTCAAGAATTATTGGCTGAGATCTAACCATTTTTCTCTGATTTTTGCTAGATTTCATTTTTTTCTTACCTTTAAATAACCTTGAATTATCCAGAATTTAGCGTCAATATTTTCCCCCGATATAGCTCTCGTTGAGACAAATAGAACAAAAAAGTTCATGAAAATCGGACTATTCGTTCATTTTTTGTGATAGAAAGTGTAAATTGAGAATGGACCCAAGTTCCAAGTCCCGAGGCTCAGCAACTACAATCCTGTAATTTAAGGGGTCTATGCCTTAAACAAATCGCATTGCATCTTAATAATCAAATTAAATACCGAATCGTCACACGGGCGGACAACGGAATGAGGAAAACTTTTTAACAAGAATGCCTTATTATGCTTTATGTTATGCAAAGCAAAGTGCCGTCTGCAGTTGGATAAATAAAGAATATACTTACAGTAGGCTACTTAGTCACTTAACTGTAATTGTCATCGTAAACTCTGAATTTGTAAAGCGCTACTCTAAAGCTAAGTTAAGGCGCCAGCTTCGTCTCGAGCGCTGGCACCAGCTTATTCACGAGCGCTAAAGTCATGGATGAAAATGCAATTCACTCTGAACAATATCCTGCAACACGAAATAGTCCCATGGCATAGCCTACTGTAGCGGGTATGCCTATTACACGCAACAGCTAAATCAGAAGTCTCTTTACTTTTAATAATAATATATTTTGTGTAGTTATTATTTATTAACCTTAGGCCAGTGCCGTTTTAAGGCCTAGGCACGCGAGGCACGTGCCTAGGGACCCGCGCAACAGGGGGCCCCAAAACAAAAACTACATACCACGTAATAACAAAACGAATACGGTAAAAGTAGACCTAAGCCCTATCTTCTTTTTTCAAAGTCAGAAAGCACAATCATCATTGCAGTCCGACATTGGAGTCTTTGAATTTCGATGATAATTATTATAAGAGACTTTGCTGAGAGCAAAACACGAAAGCGATGTTTATAACAAAATGTCCTGATAATCCATGTATAGCAAAACCTTTAGGGCCTACTCATTGCAATCTCACTTTCAATTTATAGGCCTATAACAAATAATAACAAGAACTTTAACGTATGCTAAACTAAACTTTTATTTTACACTTGTAGTGCAAAGATTGCTGTGTTAGCTGTGTTAGCAGTTAAGTACTATATTAATAAATTTAATAAAATGACACATTATGCACATTCAATGCATTAATGCAATACTATAATATCTGAGACTGCGAGATTGAGGCGGAAATCGGGTTACGCTTAAGGTTGGGGTTTGTGCCTAGGGCCCCCAAACATTTTAAAACGGTTCTGATTTATATGTAACACAATATTATTATATACTGTTAATTATGCTTGTTTGTGAGGTTAGAAGTTCATTTTGCACTTGATGTAGCCTTTTCCCATAATTCCATAATAGTCCAACTGTCGCCAGTTATCCACTTTCGTTTTCATTTGGCGCAGTTGTACTGTCCAAAGCCTCTCTGCTTGCTTTTATAGATGGTAGGTCCATCCATCATGAGGCCGCCCCTAAGCAATAATAGTCACATAAAACACAACACTGTCATGACGTTATAAACGAAATCTCACAATTTTCCAGCATCCAAAATAGTTATATTATCTAAAATAGTTATGTAATAACAGTGATGGGCAATACTTTTGAAAAGTATTTTGAAAATACAAAATAAAATACTTTTGAAAAGTATTTTGAAAATACAAAATACAGAACGGGATTTGTCAGAACCAATCCGCCCTCAGCTATGACCTCGTCCTACATCTTTATATTATAAATAATCTCAAAATAGTCTTATATATGTTAAATAAACAACAGGCCTATTTTCATTTACATAATTGTTTACAACTTAAAGACATAAGTTATATTATCTAAAATAGTTATGTAATAACAGTGATGGGCAATACTTTTGAAAAGTATTTTGAAAATACAAAAAAAAAAAAAAAATTTTGAAAAGTATTTTGAAAATACAAAATAAAATAGTTTTTCAAAATACTTTTGTGAAATCAACATTTCATATTTTTATTGCTACTCACTAGTGTATAGTGTTACATCGCATTAGTAATTGCCATTAGTAACTTCTATTTTGTGATGGTGTCTAATGTACGAGGCATCAACCGATCATAAACTGATCAATTTATTTAAGTTGCTATGGAGTGCCAAGTAGCAGAAATTCTGTCTTCGATGGGCTAAGGAGGAGTTTATTGGTTGCCATCCAAGACTGTACCTGCAATTACGCCACCTATGTGACACTGTTAGAATAATCAATGCCATCAGTATGACCACATAAAGCAGAAATAGCCTACGCTGAATAGTTTGCTCTAAGCTTCTGGAAATATTGCAACATTAAATCTTAATCGGAAAAATTCTTATATTCTTGTATTGACTAGGGTTTGTTACAAATACCTGATTATTTTTATACTGAGGCAATTTTAGAGACAAATCAACAAAACACTGCATACATAGGCCTACATACATACATAGTTTGCATGCATGCATGCGTACGTGCGTGCGTACAATCGTACATGCTCACCAACGTATGTACTTTATTACTTATATCCTTAAGTATATACCGGTACATACATACAATTCACCACAAAATTAATTACTAACAGTAGTTCTGCCAAGTTCTGCCACAGAACGGGATTTGTCAGAACCAATCCGCCCTCAGCTATGACCTCGTCCTACCTCTTTATATTATAAATAATCTCAAAATAGTCTTATATATGTTAAATAAACAACAGGCCTATTTTCATTTACATAATCGTTTACAACTTAAAGACATAAGTTAGTGTTTTCATTTTTTAAAACATTCAGTCAAAAGTCAACTTCAATACATAATAATGAATTACTCCCTGTCGTAAAACAGCATTTCCAAGTAGGCCTAATACTGCGTGAACTAGAATTTTACTGCAATGCGAATTACTTGGTTCTACAGAAGAGCTCGACAGTACTCATATTTCTGATGCCAAAGTCACGGATGGATTTGCCTCTTTGACGATCCATGTCCAAAGGATCTTTAAAAATATTACATCAGTTTAAAGCGAATTTCAAAGGCAGGCTAGTTCAATAGAAATATTTAAATTCTAGCACTCATTCGCCATAAAATTGGCAGAAATAATAAGAAACGAAAACAAAGAGGATCAAGTACATTAATATAACAGACCTATATAGTTTTCGTAAATACCATTAAACAGAGCTATGAGAAATTGGTTCCGTGACAACTCGTCTACTGTAACAGACTTTTCGTCTACGACACTTCGTCTACAGACACTTCGTCTACCGACATTTCGTCTACAAGTGTATCTGTATCCATTATGGCTAATCAACAGAGGCCACTTTCTTATAGTTACGCTAAAACGTGCTATATATTCTCAGGAATCCAGCTTCTAATTACTGAAAAGATTATTTTCATCAATCCAGCTTCTATTGAATGGAAACTTAGTTTCATCCATGCATCCAGCTTGGTATCCAGCTTGTATTTACGGGAAAAATTATTTCGATCAATCCAGCTTCTATTTCAACACAGTAATGTTTTCATCAATCCCACTTCCATTTAGGGAAACTGTTTTTCATCAATCCAGCTTCCATTTTAAAGTGACAATATCAAATACCTTTGTAAACGAAATGTCTGTAGACGAATTGTCGTGACACCGAGAAAAATTGCTGTTTTAAAAGACGGCATCCGTTCACGCGATTGCACTTTCTAGTCAGTCTTATCTCAATTCTCAATGCTTATTTTCTTACGTCAATCAGGGATCAGTTGGTGGAAAGCAGACGAAGAATAGAACAGAAATCTAGACAAAATCGCCTTTTATTGAGCTAACACTATAGGCCTAATGGTTCTGACAAAGACGATAGCAATCACAACTACTAACGAACCACTATTACTTTACTTAACATTACTTTAATTTATATTATGTTACGTTCCATAAATTAAAGTAACATAACGTAACAAAAAGTATGTTGTGTTATTACATGTTACTTTAAGTAAGTTGCATTTTCTTGCAATGCTGAAGATCTAGATCGAAGAATGCAATCCACGTTAGGCCTACTGTGCTAAACCATTAGCTGCAAGCGTCTGTGACCTTGTCCGTTTAACCTAGTCACCATTTGTGATCTGAATTCTTTATCAACGGGTCAGCAACTTTGAATATGCGTTTGTAAAGTTATTTTTTCTTCATGTCACGGTGTTGAGTTATAAGGTTGTTGACTTGTTTCTAGGCACATCCGTGTCACGTGTTTCTGATTGCTGGATGCGTCTAGTTGCCAAACATCGTTCGCGTGCCTTCGATTGATAGTTGAGTGGCAAGCGATGGGCATGACGTTCGTCTGACGTCAGCGGTGACTCATAGGCGTGCCAAGACAAGTCTTCCTAACGCGACATGGTATAGCGTAAATAGATTTCACCAGGCGTCCAGCATTTGCGGTTCGTTTCAATGAGTTGCATTAGCGACATCACTGGCTGGACGAAATACAATGGACTGCAAGTCAATTGAAGCAAGTTTCTCTTATGCTCGTCTGCAAGTAGGGTGGAAAAACTAGATCACAGATCACAGCCCTTTCGTCGTTGGTACGCGATGCTTTTAAGTCAAAGAACGAGGTACAGATCTCGGCCTTTTCCCTGACATAGACCTATCAATGACGCCTCGTGCTACAGCGCCGGTGAATAGGCTGGTCTCCCTGACGAGGCTTTTGTGGGTGCTGAGAAATTTTCGAAGATTTACGTTATATTACAGGAATTGTGAGGACCAGCTTCGCAATCCTGAGACAGCTGAAGTATGCTTCTCGGTCTCTCAGCCAAGATTTGACCCGCACCCTCTTGCAAACTTTAATCCTGAGTTTAATAGAGTACTGCAATGCCGCATTTGCTGGCTTACCAGAGCGCAGCATTATATATGCATCTTCAGGCGGTCGTGAACGCTGCTACTCGTCTTGCCGTTCGATTGCAAATGTTCGACCACCGTGATGCAAGAGCAGCTTCAGTTTCTCACGACAGATACGATAGCGTAAAGCTCAAGCTTTGCGCGTGTGTGTACTGTGTCTGATCAGTTGCGCACCAGATAGCATCAGGCCGATATATATATATAGGACTACCGGACGACCCTTAATACTAACGATGCTATATAAATTGTCGTAATCGCAATTACAATTGCAAGCAAGTCAATGTTGAGATATCAATTGATTATTATTGGATTCACAAATGTGGGTGCTTACTGCTGACAATGACAATTTCGAGATTCGTGCTACAGAGCCCGTGAATAAATTTTTTAGTTTGCGACAAAAGTGTGTTTGCTCTATTGACCGAGTTGCGAGCTATTGTGGCGACCCCCTTCCTATCCAGGCTTGGGTCGGGCAGTTGTGGGAAAATCTCTTTCTCAACAGACTTCTGATCCCGGGTTCGAACCCCTGGCGTAGCAATGAATATGCTGCCAGTTTCACCAGTATGAGGTAATGAAACTCTAAGGGTTTTATCTCTGAGTCTAGCGCTTCTACGCAACGTCTGTTGCGATGGCGCTACAGAAGCATTTGTACTTTCAATGTCACTATCTACCAGGGTACCTTGGCCAGGCGCTATATCCGCGGCTTCTGCTGTGGGCAGACCAATACCTCGCAGGGTATCTGGGTCCTTCTTTCCCACAACTGCACTTTCAGGAAACCGTGATCTGGTTTCTATGCTTTGTATCTTACTTACTAATGATTTCAATATGGCGGCCTGTTCTTGTTGACTATTTATTAATGCCTCTAAAATCCTCCGTGTATCAAAAGGTTCTTCAAATGATGACAAGTCAGGTTCCATTGTTACATTTAATTATCAAACCTGTAAATCTAAGAAACAATTATATAGCGCCAACAGCTCGGTGCAATGTCACTAATCAAGGTTCATCAATGTGCAGTCATTAAAACAATCACCGATAATTAATTACTTACAAGGATCATCATTAGCGATAAACAAACAACTCTACTTATTTAGCGCTTGAATTAAAAACAAGATACAAATACGATACTCTGTGTTTCTAACCTTACACCAAACCACGAAGGTGAAGAAACACAACAAAACCACTGGCAATGTAGAACGTCTTCGTCGCACTGCAGCAGGCATCGAACCAACAACCCCAGGTTGATGAGCGGTTGATGTTCTCTCCCTTTGCGTTGCGCTTACTACTTAAGACTCAGCCACACAGAGCGCTGTCGCTCGCGCCACTCTTTCGCGCCAGAATCGTGGCGGGCTTTCTCACTTGCACGACTCAACTGCAGGCCGGCAGGCATCGACCAACGCTGACGACCGATCAATATCGACTGAGCTGCAGACTGACCGATGCGTGCCAGCGGACCTCCTTTATATAGGCGTCGGCTCCCGCCTAGAAAGCACGCGCTCAGCCACCAGCGATCAATAATTGCCGCCTTTTACAGCGTTGACCGACAGCAGAAATTAAGGCGCCAATCTATTGCGCAGTAGAAACTTATTGGCGCGAAACAGTGCCAAGCATAGTTCGGCACACTATATATTATTTATCATTTTACAAAGCAATAGAAATCAAAAGACCATGCACGTGTCTTGTTTAAGATTTAGCTACAAAGCGAACAAATCTCTAATTCAACCTCGATCGTTTCCAAACTGCGGCAGGTCACTTATATACCCTGTTTAATCTATCAAGGATCATTACATGATTGCCGAAGGAGAGAAATAATGCAAAGTATATTTGAATTAAGCAAAAATTTCACATACGGCCCCCATGAAGTAGATAGAAATCCTCAGAGTTTGCATTGAAGGCGTCAAATATGATGTCAATCAGATGTGCTACACTTTGGTTCTGTTGAAGCACATTACAATAGCATACTAAATTTAAATTAGAGTTCTGGAAGAATTTCAGTTAATATCTTGATATTTAGTGTTATTTTTAATATTCCACAGAAATAGTAACTTAGAATGTTGTTTACAGCAACTCCGCAGTTATATTCTGCATTCCACATCAGAAAAGGATAATCAGTTAATTCTGATGCTGACATAAGTAGGATACTAGTGAAGAAAGGATTCCTTGAATTTAGACTTTGATAAAGTGACCATTTGGCTGTTGAATGAAACTTTTAGGTATTGTTTTGGATAAAAAATATTTGCAAGTCAGATCAATATACATAATCAGTCTTTTAAACTGCAGCTCTGCTGATTAAGTGAATATTAATGTTTGCAGCTTGTGTGGAAGTTCCTATGCAGCAATTTAAAAAGAATGTCTTGATAAATGCCTTTCCACATGATTAAGATTAGCGCAATCGCTTTATTAAATATCACTGCAATACGTACATCGTCAACGCGTATAACCTTAGTGTTATTTCTTGTTCCACAGAAGACAAACACCGCGATTACTGCAAACAAAATTGAAGGAAATTGCAATGTTATTTTACATTCCAGTTTGCACCTCTGATGTCATACGGAATTCAATGCAAGTGACAAAAGCGCGTCAACTTTATAGTCTGGCTACACTTAATGTCGGCTTTGTAGCCGGGCAACGAGTGTTACCCCCAATCAGCCACCTCATGAAGTATGCCTACATACCGATGACGTGCGAAATTGTACATTCGCTACGGTTGTAATAATTGGAGACTGCAGTGAGTGGTTGCAAAACGGACATTCGGCTTCGCATTTAAAGTAGGTAAACCATAGTTGACGGGCCAACTACTTTACCTACTTTACCTACTTTAACTGCAAACTCAACTTAAGTTAACTTCCACAGAGTAGCCTACTCCATAGAGAAAAAGTAGCTTCAGAATTTCTCTGTAACTGCATTATGGAGTTGTTCTCCTACGTATGGGCAACGCTATATATAATCTTTACAATGCTCTACATGTTCACAGAGTCTGATATGAATTTCTAATGTGCCCGTGTTTCGTGGCCCGACAACATGTCGTACCGCCATAGACTGAACACGCCAGTTAAATATGGCTATATATAATCCTAATAGCTGTTGAAAGGTCTGTCAAGCAACATCAGGGTCCTGGGTGTTAATGGCTAGCTTTAAAAAAACTGAATTCGCGGAAATTTTGATCACTTTACGTGTAAGAAGAGCACAATTTAGCTCAGGAACAAATAATTTATATATACTTACTGGAATCAAAAACTTGATAATCAAGAACGTGTTCTGCAAAACGTAAAACAATCATTGTTATAAATAATTCATCGAAGGACCCATTCTTAAATGGTTGCACCGTGACTGAAAACAGCTACCATATCATATAATTTTATAAGAAAACACTAGTTAGACACACAGCTAACACTTTGGTTCGCTTTTAGAACCTCTTCTTCAGTTCATAGATAATAGTTGATGCCTACACATTTCCTCATATAAAGGTCCGCACACGTTATAGCGGTAGGTAATACTGCAAGGTAATGCTAGATTTAAATAGCTAGTAAACGAAATATTAACTCTCTTGTAATGACACAATGTAACACTAAACAAAATGAATATTTAAGTCATCTAGATTGCATCCAGTATGTAACAGAAAGTTATAAAAGCTGGAATTGCCAAATATTTAATGAACTGATAATTATAATTACTTAAAGTGAATCTCTTCTTCTCATCATTTTCCAGTAATCCACGAATAAGCGTTGCAAAATCTGCTGTGGCATTCTTTGGGACTCTGAAATAAAGTTTTTAGAAGGGAGTGTTAAGTTAGTCTATTTGTAACAGTCCAAATTTTTTCTGGCATATGACACGTAAATAAATTCACTGTCTATTGTAATTACTCGTTTATACAATTATAGCTAATAGCCACACTTTGTTTTGGGCGCCCAGTACAGTAACTGATTACAACAGTTCTACATCGCAATTTGCCTCGACAAAGACTTACTTACATGTGTACACAGGCAAGAAATGGCGCAAACACACACGCACACACTTACACGAACAGCCATATATGCATATATAATACATAAAGAAGTTCCTCGATATCATTGCTTGTTCTCCATTTTGTTCTATATCCTATAGATATTCATCTTAAGCAAGGCGTGAAGTACCGTGCGTGCTAAAATATGGAAACGTAGCTTTTATGCAGCCTCATAATTTAAAAAAATTGTCTGTAAAAAATCAACTATTGAAAATGAAGCATGTCGATTCAACCTACTGAAATCCGTTAATGGCAATTGGGCTCTTTGGCACAGATCCGACAAGGCATTCGTACGCGATCACTCCAACACTCCACAAATCGACTTTGTAATCATAGCCACCACGTCTTTGCATCAGAATCTCCGGGGCCTAGTTTGAAAGAAAACATCTTTTACTCTTGTTACATCTATCGCCTTGGAAACAGTAGTTCCTCTGTTGTGGGTTAAACTGTTCCTTTTGCTTACTTCCATGCTTATCATGTATTGCGTTTTTAGTGATCGGCAATATTGATGTGTTACTTAATATATCGATTAATTAAAACTAATAATATAAACTGGTAATAGGCCTATATTATGTTTCTAAAATCTGTCATCGGTTAACTTAGCACTCACTATCTACACATTCTGAACAGATCAGACATGTTAAATGTTGCTTAGCATTCATGATAATGTATTGATGTTGCACAGTTGTAACTGCATCCCAGCAGATAATGGGATGGCAGCCATTATGTTGGTAGGTGTTGAGCCTGTCATGAAACTCAATATCGACACTGTCCTTACAAAGGCACTCATAGAAGTATGGAGGCTGACTGCAAGAAAGCAAAGATTCCCCTGGGACGAATATACAGACACAGGTCAAAGGAGATTTCAGCAGGCTGTAGTGGTGTAATAAGTCACACAATAACACTTCTAAACGCTGCATGAATCTTATGACGGAGCTGTGGCATGGAGGACGAAAGCCGTCAAGGCCCGCCATAAAATAGGCCTGGCAACCAGTGCCCACTGCCCATAGCCTAAATTGGGTGATCTGGGGAGGGGAACGAGTCTATGGGAGACAACTAAACTACGATTGACAAATTACGGCAGGGCGACTTGTAAGATTTTGAAAATCCCGCAAGTAATCTACCCCATACTTTATTTGCTAATGGCTGGGAAAGATACCACAGGTGAGATTGCCGGAAACATATCGTGGAAATGGCAGCGATCCCGAAGCACTCCATGGATCATTGAAGTGTCTTTACAGCTATAGAAATGATCACGTAGCAACCCAAGAATAGTAGCCAACGGATGAGGGGACAGGAATTACATTTCTTAATTGCTTTCTGCATATGGCGAGAGCATGAGTGAGAGCTCCCAATTGAATTGTGCGGTGCAGCGTCGTGAAAGTGTGACGCTTGCTACAGTAAATCACCAGAGGAATATGTTTTTCTACAAATATAAATTGGTTTGATAGATCTACCCACTTATTGGTTTAGTCACTTGTTTATTTACTTAGTCATTTTCGTATTTTCATACTCATGCGTGCAATGCTTTTTTAGGTACTTTACGGAGTTATATTGATTGTCTTGTACATATAATATATACAGTGTTATCTTTATTATGGATACTTCTGTCAACATTTGATAGCCAACAAATGTTGCATAGTGCACTAATTGTATGATGCATAACCCTACAAGAAAATACGGCTTAGGCATACCATATATTGCAGTGTTCCACAGTTCGTGTTCGCCATCTCATCAGAATGAAGAAATCTTCCAATTCCAAAGTTCGCTAAAAAATGTATGCCTACATTGATTCGCACAGTAGATAGGCCTATGTCTAGTATGTACTAGAGAGTGACATGGGGGAGACAATCTCGTCCCCATCCCCGCCCCTGCAACAAGTAAGTCTTCCCCATCCCCACCCCATCCCCGCAGGTTTTCTCCCCATCCCCGCACGACGACAACACATTCCCCGCAAAACTTTACAACAATTAAAATTTAAAAATAAAATATTTTAGCTTGCAAAGCTATTTGTATTGCTGACTGCATTAGTCTGTTATTATCTTATCGACAGTTTGAATTAACCAAGCCTTGACCATTACTGACTAGAAGGCTTCAGGAAATAAGAAAATCTCCTTATCAGTTCTCAAGTTCTTAACATCACCCGGGTTTCTTGCCGGCTCATTCCCCATTACCGCGGTATTACCGCGAGAGTAAACCCCATTACCGCGGTATTACCGCAATTGTTGTCCCCATTACCGCGGGATTTACCGCAGTTACCGGGTTTCCCCGCGGGGAAATTCCCCATGTCACTCTCTAGTATGTACATGCATGCACCTTTTTATGCACACTGCACAGGCTAATTAAAGAGCATCATGAACTTCAAGGTATTTATGTATCTCTAGGCTATTCTAGAAATGCTTGAAAACCATTTTGTTCGACCGTAGTTTTGTCTTGACAGTTAGGCATTGTCTCTGTTGAGTCTTCTTAAAGAGTCGCAATACTATTAATCTGTGATTTCACTTACGAAATTACATTTTTATTCTACATTTAATACATGAAAGCTGCGTGATTGACAATGATGGTGAATTAACCAAAGATTTGCTAAATTCAGAGGCAAGATCGTTCCAGAGACGTTGTGCAGTGTGCGAATGGCTCGGTTGGAGAACTTGAGATGAGTAGTAACCGGGGTCAAGAAAGAGTGAGACCGGAGGATGATCGGGTAGAGCGGGTTTGCTGGATGGTGAGCAGCTTTATAGGGTTCGAACCTGTAGTGTAGGCTTCGTATAACGACCCTTGGGAAGTTAGGCTGTAAACGCATATTCTTCTGCTCAACCAAACCACTTTAACGACTGAGTTCACACTAAATGAAGTGTACAGGGTGCGAATAAGTTTTGGGTCGCTTTTGTACGTCATTTGGAATGATATCTGAAGTTCTGAACCGATTTGACATAATAGCTGCTTTTTGGAATTTGCAGAAGGTAAAACAGCATCTTTCAACATGCTTAGTCAATAGTCATGTTGCCGTTAATACCTTTCTATGCTATTACGAAAGCTTGTGATATGTAAATTTTAATAATACTCTAAGATCAAGGTATCCCTTTTTGAAACAATTTTAAGCCCATTTGCACTAAGAGTGGTTTAGTTAATTTATCTTACATGAAAGAAATGCAATTTTGTCCGCAACTACTTTTATCTTGTCTAAAACTTAAGCATTATACAATACAGTACAACTGATCTTTGATATCGCCCTTCTTACTAAGGTTGCCCTAAGCTCAGAAGTGCCACACGCCTCGACGGCGCAGAAGCAATTATATTGCAGAGCAATTGTGCGCGAAGTGCTCAAGGTCCTACGCGGCGGCGTTCAGGTGGATTCGAACCTGCAACCCTCCGGCTGCAAGGCACCGAACATACCACTACACCACCGCGCCCCACCTTATATACCAAGGTAAGCTAATATTTAGTAATATTACCTATTTTAAGAGTTATGTTGTCCGCACTTGGGTATTTAGGACCAGAAAAGCATAAGAGAATATTTTCTGGCTTCAAATCACGATGAATGATGTGCATGTCATGTGCAAACTTCAATCCAGCGGCTACAAAGTCACAACATATCTAATTTAGTAGTAGTAGTAGTAGTAGTAGTAGTTACATTAATGAAGATATCGATTTCCTAAATGAGGGGCATCAAAACTAAAAATTATTGTGGAGCTAAACTACATCAAACCACAACAAGTTTAACTACAGCTCTCGGCAAAAGTTCTTGGAAACTGCGGGCAGTCTACACCGATTGACGTGTTTAATTTAAGTTGAGCTCCCTATAGTAAACAGCAAGAAATGTAAATACTGTTAGATTTGAAGTTAGGCTAGGTGTTTGGTCCTATGAGGTCTTTAGTCTTTGCCAGGTTCTCAATTAGTTGATGTTTTGCTTTAGCTGAAGGATGACTTCTCTTAGCTTTCGAATCATCTACGTGTAGGCTACATGTACGATTGTACGTGTTCTCTTGAAGTGTTTTACTGGTTTTGGGTCGTGGATTTAGTCCGACCTATTTGATATCGTATGTGTAAGTCATGTTTTGCTGTGTTAAAAGTGAGTGATAATTCGTCATCTTCTAGGCAAATGAATAACAACATGTAAATGGCATTTACAAATTAAAAATAATGCATCAATGAACTCTTACCAATCTGTTGCAGAAAAGGTATGACCGTACATTCGTCGAGTTTTTGTTTGCCTTAGAAAACAGAAGATATTTTAAAATAAACACGTTTCAATATTTAGCCTACTATGCTTTGAAGAAGAGTCTATCTTACTGAATTTGATAGTCAATCAATAAATATTCGTTTATTCAAAAAGTCATAATTGACACAGACGCAACTTGCGACATAGAGCAAATAATATAAATGTTAGTATTAATGTCAGCGGAGGCCAACCTCAAGTTCGACCAAGTATAACAAGTAGGTATTTCAAGCAATCATCAATTGTTATATAGGCCTACACCAAGTTATATTGTATGAAAATTTCTGCTATTCCTACACTTAACAGCTTGCAACGCTTACAGCAAGACAGCACTTTTCAGAATAATTTTAACATTTATAGTAGCTGTTGTTGATCGAGGTTCATATTACTTGCATAACTGTAAATACAAAAAGAGTCTTGGTTAGTGTACGAGTTAGGCCAGATAGGAACTTTCAAGAAGCCACTGAGGCTATGAAGCCATATTTTGTGTTTACATGTAATTATAGCTATTCCTACTAATAAAATTAAATAAATTACTATATTTTTAGTTAGTGCGTTTCTTCGTTATTACTATCAGTGCGGATTACATGTTGTAGTCGCCTTGCGGTACAGTTTTTGCACAAGTATTACATTCATTTGACTATAGTATTCATGCATGGGCCTAAAGTACGAACTGTGAAAAACTTACTTTTAAGATATTCTTTTAAGCTTCCTCCATTGCAGAACTGAAATTAGACAGAGATAATTTCCAGTGTCATTTATTTTGACCATTCTCATTTAATCTTCTATGGAGCCGATCGATGTTCCATGTGTCGAAAGCTGCCTTCAGATTAAGCAGAGAAATCGAGAAAACAAGATTTTGAGAGCGAAAACAGAAAGTGACCTTGCAAGCGGCGAATGAGTATGGAAGTGAAGTTGACTTTTCTTTGTAGCGACGGAAACCAAATTTTATTAACTACAGACTAACTTACGAATGATGATCAGAATCTTGCATGGAATATCGGGACACCAGTGAGACAATAATAAATAATTACAATGAAAGTTGCATTCTTAAGTACAGTATGATCCATGGTAGGTTCCTGAAGAGCCTCTTAAGCATTTTCATGCATGACCTACCTCCATGACGAAATACACATGATGTGTTTGTTTCTAAATAACAAAAGAAACAATTATAGTCCAACTCTTAACCAGAAGAAGCTTTCGCTAAAATATAGGATATAACTATTTATTTATTCTAAAAATGGCCTAAACAATTTACGAAGATCTCAAACAATAAATTCTTGAAATATCACTATATCGTAATCGTAATCGTGAACTCCAAACTTCAAAGCGCCACTCGTAAGCCAGGTTAAAAAAATGAGAGTGTTAAACGTTATCCTCAATAATCCATAGTTCAAGTCACATTAATAGTTAAAGACAGAATAAGAATACAACCGAAATGTAATGGCCAATTTGGCCTGTGGCTTATAGACTAGTTATTTACACTAACACTGTTAATAAGAAAAATTTCATATTCAATGAAGAATCAAGAGATACATGCACAGTAGGCTACGATAGTCAATTATGTTTCTAGGTTACCCAGATGAGTGTATTAAGTGATGAATAGTTCAAGGGATATTTTTCAGAATAATTTTAACATTTATAGTAGCTGTTGTTGATCGAGGTTCATATTACTTGCATAACTGTAAATACAAAAAGAGTCTTGGTTAGTGTACGAGTTAGGCCAGATAGGAACTTTCAAGAAGCCACTGAGGCTATGAAGCCATATTTTGTGTTTACATGTAATTATAGCTATTCCTACTAATAAAATTAAATAAATTATATATTTTTAGTTAGTGCGTTTCTTCGTTATTACTATCAGTGCGGATTACATGTTGTAGTCGCCTTGCGGTACAGTTTTTGCACAAGTATTACATTCATTTGACTATAGTATTCATGCATGGGCCTAAAGTACGAACTGTGAAAAACTTACTTTTAAGATATTCTTTTAAGCTTCCTCCATTGCAGAACTGAAATTAGACAGAGATAATTTCCAGTGTCATTTATTTTGACCATTCTCATTTAATCTTCTATGGAGCCGATCGATGTTCCATGTGTCGAAAGCTGCCTTCAGATTAAGCAGAGAAATCGAGAAAACAAGATTTTGAGAGCGAAAACAGAAAGTGACCTTGCAAGCGGCGAATGAGTATGGAAGTGAAGTTGACTTTTCTTTGTAGCGACGGAAACCAAATTTTATTAACTACAGACTAACTTACGAATGATGATCAGAATCTTGCATGGAATATCGGGACACCAGTGAGACAATAATAAATAATTACAATGAAAGTTGCATTCTTAAGTACAGTATGATCCATGGTAGGTTCCTGAAGAGCCTCTTAAGCATTTTCATGCATGACCTACCTCCATGACGAAATACACATGATGTGTTTGTTTCTAAATAACAAAAGAAACAATTATAGTCCAACTCTTAACCAGAAGAAGCTTTCGCTAAAATATAGGATATAACTATTTATTTATTCTAAAAATGGCCTAAACAATTTACGAAGATCTCAAACAATAAATTCTTGAAATATCACTATATCGTAATCGTAATCGTCAACTCCAAACTTCCAAAGCGCCACTCGTAAGCCAGGCGCGGGGCACCAGCTTATTCACGAGCGCTTATTCACGAGCGCTTATTCACGAGCTTGTTCACGAGCGCTTATTCACGAGCGCTTATTCACGAGCGCTTATTCACGAGCGCTTATTCACGAGCGCTTATTCACGAGCGCTTATTCACGAGCGCTTATAATTCACGAGCGCTTATTCACGAGTTATAAGTCAATGATGGAATCGTGACTGTCCACCTGCGCAGAATAGTGAAAATATAAGTTGAGGTTTTCGATTTCTGTAACGGTGTCGGAGAATGACTGAAGCAACTATAATATAGGCTTACATGTAGTTAAGATCTTCTTTCATAGGAGAACTTCAATAACTTTCGCTCTCCAGAATTAGTCAACTATTTTTGGAATTAATTAAATTTATGCTATAATATTGTCTTCTTCGTTTATGTTGTTATTAATAGATATAATAATTATCAGCTTTCGTCATATATGACGCCACAATCTCATAAGGCCATGCTAAATCAAGTGTAGGCTGCTATGACATAGTAAACTTCTAATTTTCATGTCTTCTAGAATTTAGACTTCTAACTGTAGTTTTAGCGAAACAGGTATTCTAAAACAATAATTTATAACTTTCAATCAACTCATATTACATTATCGACAATCTTATTGAATATAATCTCTGTATCAAGAGCACGAACGCCCTTCCACGAAGAAAATGCATTGGGCAAAGGCGCGACGGAAGATACTAACAATAGTAATAAAGTAATTTCCAAACGTACAAATGCATGAGGCTTAATTAAACTGACACTAACCTCACAGTGCAGCAGAGTTACGATGTTTCTGTGTCCTTCATTTGACAACGCCTAAATAATAAATAGTACAGTCAAAATAGTATTCTACACCATGATATGTTGGAATTCTTAAAATGTAATTGAAATAGTTTAGGCATTATTGGGTAATTAAGGTTTATACTTTCATAGAACATTACCCTTATTCACCAACATAATTAGTGTAAGATGTATATTAGGTCTACGTTTTCTATGCCATCTTCTGTTTGCGTTAAATAGAAGAGAGATTGAAACACGGTAGGCCTACCTTGAGAATTTCAATTTCTCTGGTCATCGAAACGTTGTAGGAATTAAGAACAGCCTCTTTGATTGCTACGACTTCGTATAATTTCTAAAGCAACAAAAAGAAAAAAACAGGCTAAATAGGCCTATAATTTCAGAAAAAATTAAATTAACTTTAGGCTAATAAACAATTAAGCTTTATGTGATGCTTTATGAAATGCAGAAACGCATTATTGCAAAACCTCGCTCAAATTCTTTTATTTATATAACCTCGTGTAAATACTAATGATGCATTGCTAAAAAAACAGCTAATTTTAATTTATCAAAATACTAGATGAACGTTATCAGGTACCATAAGACATATATTATTATTGCTGAGTGTTTCACTGGAATCCAGGTAATAATAATAATGATAATTACGACAATTTATATGGCGCCGTAACACGGCCATGCCGTTACGATGGCATCTTACAAAACAATTGAGGTAGCCTACAAGATTGGTTTACGATCTTCCTTATAATTTATACAGAAAGGTACAAGCTCTAGGCTTCCATCAACGATATCAAGATGTTGCTGAAGTTGCTGTATCTGTCAGAATGATATCAGTGCAAACTGTGTGCCGCGGCACACTAGTGTGCCGTGCGAGATTTCAGGTGTGTGTGATCTCGTCAGTGCCTTTGAAGGACTGCAATAATCAACAACCGATGATGACATGCAGCAACTGTTAGATATCTTCGTGGACAATTACGACGTGGACGAGCACCACCTCTCTTCTCTCACGGCATTTGGAGTGTACACAACCGTGTTGAAAATGATTTGCCTCGTACCAACAAAACGTCTAAGGTTGCAATCGAAATATGCAATCTGCCGTCGCTGCTCAAAATCCAAATTTCTGGCGTTTCTGATCATCCTTCATCGGGTGCACTCGCTTGTTAACACTCGCTTGTTAACACTCGCTTGTTAACACTCGCTTGTTAACACTCGCTTGTTAATACTCAGCGACTTGGTGGGCATC
Source organism: Aporrectodea caliginosa (assembly GCA_020284085.1). Taxonomy (NCBI): domain Eukaryota; kingdom Metazoa; phylum Annelida; class Clitellata; order Crassiclitellata; family Lumbricidae; genus Aporrectodea; species Aporrectodea caliginosa. The sequence continues at coordinate 495,266 of JACEVL010000326.1, read as the reverse complement.
AGGTTGAACATAAACGGAAGAAATATCGTCATTGTGGAACACGAATTCCTAACATCGGTAGTGATTTTTCCAACAGATACGTTTTGGAATATTTACGTGGATTTTCTAAAAATATTCAGTTCTGAACATATCTGACAATAACTTTTCATTCAGTTTTGAACATATCTGACTGTAACTTGGCATATTTTCCATATTAAAGGATTTTATTCTGTTTGAATTGATATAAAATTCCGTTCTATCTTCTCATATTTTTCAAATTAAATTAGTAAAGGAATTTGGGGGGTAATGGCAGAGGTAATGGCAGGGAAAAATATCCATTGGAGTAATTGCAGGGGTAATGTCCGGGGGTAATGTCCTGCTACTCATTTAGGGACACACATTTATCCATCTGACTGATAGCCACTTACACAGCGCCTCTGGCTCTCTTGAGACTCGCTACACAAGTAAGTTTATTCTGTTATATTACATTACAATTCAGCTGTTCCGAATATTATAACAATATTCTGAACGTCTGTATTAATTGGTTAGACGATGAATATTTTCAAGTTAATCTTTTGCTAATTTCAGCTTTCCAACGTCTCTAGTTTTATATGTGACTTTCTCCTTTAAAAAGGAGAACATCAGAGTGCAACGCCACATTAAATACTTATTACAATGACAATAAATGCGATCTCAAACATGTTTTTATTATCAAAATGGAAATTTGATTTTGGGGCAGAGCTTTGGAACGTAATTTTTGAGGGTGTTACTTTTTGTGACGACGTGTGACGAAAGGGGGGTGTAAAAAATTGGCCAAAATCGCGTGACCTCGTTTATGGACAGCCCCTTATCTAAAATCGAATGACTTTATAACGCCGATATAATAAAGCACAAGCCATCAATCGATGGCCGCTTTTTATTGAACCGTGGTTAGAAATTAATCGTAATTCGTAATGGCGAACATTTAGTTCAAGTAAATTCATGGTAGTTGAGGGAAATCAGAAGTGAGGCCATAATAAGTAAGCAAATTCAGACCAATGACTGTTAGGCTTGAAAGTCACTAAAGATTCACATTTCGGTGTGACCGAGGTCATAGAGCGCACGTTATAAATTTAATAATAATAAAATAAAGAACTGACTGAACGAAATGAACTTAACAGTGAATATATCAAAAAAGAAGAAGAAAAAGAGCAGTCCCTTAAGCTGGCCCTGAGGCAGCCGTGGGTATGAAGTGTTAGCGACTTCTTTCTCTTAGCCTAGGCATATGATGGCGGGTGGTCATTCCTCTCCATCGCCGTCTTATCTTCCTGCCGTTAGTGTACGGTCAGTTTTCTTAGTATAGCTGAGGGGTGCAGGTGGAGCAGAAATCTCGAACCAAATTTCTGCCCTGGCGCGGATTTGAAACCCCAACCTCTAGATCGGCAGTCCAGCACGCTAGCCACTACACCATCGAGCACCGCATACCATAATATATAAAAAGGCCTTTCTTTATTTATTTGCGTGTTACTGTGCATGGCGATCAAAAACTAAGCTGGCGCTTCTTACACTGATTTCCAAACAAGTGAAGCAAAGATACAACTTTCTCAATTAGGCTTACATTTATGTGCATTAGCTCTAAATACAATTTTAATCATAAAACATATCTGAGTAACATTTTATAATGTGATAGAACGTACCGTCCTATTACATCCTTTGTAGACTACACCAAAGTCACCCCGTCCGATTTCATTGTTCACATCATATTCGTACTCTCCGACGGTTTTCATATTGTCACGTAAAAACCCCTGTGTATTCTGTCTCAAATCAGTTTAGATAGTTTACAGATTCAGTAAAAATTACTTGTTTACAACAGCAAAAAGCCTAAGATAACTTATCTTTTAATTACGAGCAGCATTGGTGTCCAGTCATTTTTATTACACGATAAAGGGTTAAAGATAGTATGTGATTCACTTCAGTCAAAGACAATGCGTGGTCAACCCTTTAAAGAGATGCTCTTATTCGTCGGCTCACCTATGTTGCCCGCTTGACCGTCAGTTAGCGAATGCCTTTTTCTCCCTCCGTTCCCTCTTAACCATTTTGACCACGCCTATCAATCAACTATATCTGCCTCAACCACCGTCCAATCAGTAGACATTTTGTCAGTCCTACACCGTACACGTCTCCCTTCTCTGTCTGATTTTACGACAGACTTTAATAACCTACATCATTGTTTTTTACAGTCAGTCTGAGACTGTCAGTCTCCAACATTGATAAACTGTAGTTTAGAGTTTAAACAAACAAACAAACAAACAATTAAATCTACACTAAATCTATTATCTTCATCGTTGCCCATATTTCAATGCAGGTACCTAAATAATAATACAAAAATCTCTTTATGCACGACGCATATTATTTTCTGTCCACAATTAATATTTTTGCAATTCGACTTTATTAAATTTCGGCTCAAACTTACGTCTTTAACGTGTATCATCTTCGACTGATTGTCTGATCCAACGACAGACACCGGGCTAGCTGCAGTAACGTTGCAGGAAAATGTTACAAAGTGCTACATTTCAATTTGCAACTATAAACTAATAAAAAGAAGCATCCTTAAACGATTTCTCTTGTGTTACGATGCATAATAGCACTTGCAACCGAGAAATTTTGAATTCGGTGAAGATTCGGTGCAAATCGGACTACTGGTTCATTTTTTGTGCTAAAAAAGTGTAAATTGAGCATGAACCCAAGTTCCAAGTCCCGAGCAGAGCGCCTAGAGTCCTGCAATGTAAGTAGTCTATGGTCCGAGCGAACACGGGGGTGGTGATTTTCTCTGCTGTTCGCTCTTGAAATAAAGTGAACACTATTTATTTATTTATACTGATAAACCTTTATTCCTGTTAAACCTAAGCACCATTCCAGCCGGCGTAAGCACCGCTTTTATAAGTTACCTAAAATGCGCTGTCTATATCTAGACGACTAACTAACTAACAAATTATAAACAAACACATTTTACTGTTGCATATGACTGTTTCTGAAAAACATCGATCAATCTTTCAAAGATTTATATAACTTCATAATAATGCATTACAAGTTCACCAAGTCTAGTGAAAGTCGTTGAATTTTTGGAGGCGCAAGACTCTCCGACATAATATAGGCTATAGACTGACCAGTGACCACGACATGGGCGCCCACATAGGGCAACATGGGGAACATGCGCCCTCCTGAAACATTTCTGGTGCACACCAGGCCTCGATGTCGTGTTCTGATATTCATAGTTTGACACACTACGCAAATTTCTGTTGACACCATGGACAACGCTAATTCAATTCGACGACACACTTCAAATAGGTTTTGAAAGTTAGCGTGACCCATAGGGTAAGATTATCTGGTTTTAAACTGAATTGCGTTAGAAAAACGTTTTAGCACTTTACGTAGGCCCTATAAGTTATTTTGGAGCTTGAGTAGGCCTACTAAAGATTTAAAATTACTTACTGGCAGCAAGAAATTGATGATCAGAAAATTGTTCTGCAACACATAAACCAAAATAATATTTTATGATATTCTAGAGGTTATGGAACAGTGTCCAAGTTGTAGGTCAAAGAAAGGGCATTTTTGCAAGCTTGTTGCAAGCAAACACTTACCTTATCCATACATTGTTTATCTGCAGAAGTTAACAGACAATACCAGTTATCTAACGAGTTTTGCGTTATAATATCAGCACTTTTGCAAAAAGAAGTTTTCTATGAGAATGTTATATGACTTTGCATAAATGTTTGTATTATTTATTGCTTCTGTAAGCTACTGTGCGTTTGCTGGTAGTCAAATAAAGAATATTTTTACTTACTTACTTACTTACTGCAAAGTGTTGCAATATTACAGGCCTACAGGATAAGTAAAATTTCAATTTTCAACTATGCTAAATAATACAAGAAAAATGTTTTTAATATCTCCAGATTCCATAGTCTAATAGTACAGACAATTAGAATATTACAAAATCATGTAAAGTAGAAAAAAGTAATAGTACTCATGTTGAATCTTTTGTTTTCATCTATTTCTAATAATCCGTTCAGAAGATTCGCAAACCCTGGGCTGGTATTTTTTGCAATTCTGAAATAAAGTATAATAAGGCAGTGTTGACTGTTGAGCTGTAATTTTTTATTACTTTGTAATAGCTAAACCTTTCTGATACATCAAAACTTGATAAGCAAACAATCGTGATCATCTCGTTCATGGTCGTTGCACGCCAATTGTTCGCGTTAAAAATGTATGTTTAATAATAATGGACTAATGGTAATAATATTAATAGTAGTAATAATGGTAGAGGCAGTGATACTGGTAGTGGTGGTGCTAGTGCTGAGTGGTAGTGGTAGTGGTAGTGGTAGTAGTAGTAGTAGTAGTAGTAGTAGTAGTAGTAGTAGTAGTAGTAGTAGTAGTAGTAGTAGTAGCAGTGCGGAGTTCTACCCCTTGGGGAAACATTTTGAGGCAAAGACGCCATATTGGCTGTGTAGTGCTCTCGTCTCGCCTTCCGCCATTCTGCTTTGCTCTGCTCTTGTTCTTGCTCTGATCGAAAGAGGTGTAGGACTAAGAATAGGTATATGGTTTAGGGCCTACAAAAGAACTCGGCGAAGACAATCAAAACTGGCGAGATATTAGTGAGCAATAAAATTAACATACTCAACTGTTTCTGTGGCTGTGTTTTTCAATGTTTTTGGTGATTTTTAAGGGCTTTACAACGTATCTCTTTATTTCTAGGTGTCATTATAATGGAAATATTTCTATGTGTCATTTATTTAATGAAAGTGCTCTAAATAGCCATGATGCTGATGCAATAATTATTTTATATACCGGGTAGCGAGACTGAGGAATAATGCGTTTAAGAGATTGAGTGTTGTTATATACGCTCCTCTTTAAAAAGTATTCTATATGGAGTCCCACAAGGATCCAATCTAGGACCCCTGTTGTTTCTGCTCTACATGTATATTAATGACCTCCCGATCGTTTCCAATCGTCTGTTTTTCATCTTGTTTGCTGATGATACGAACGTGTTTTTATTCCCACACCTGCATAAACACCCTGTTTCATATCGTAAACGTGGAGCTTACCCTCGTTGCCGAATGATTTAGATCCAATAGATTGTCATTAAACTTGGAGAAAACTAATTATATCTTGCTTAAATCACAAAGGAAAAAATCCCACTGAGACAATTCGAGCTAAAAATTAATAATAATTCTCTTACAGCTGTTGACTCTACTAAATTCTTAGGAGTCTACGTTGATTGAGTAGGCTTCTTGAAGGGGCACTATATAAATGCATGAAATGAATGAATGAATGAATGAATGAATGACATGAAAAGAACACATAGCCTACATTGCATCAAAAATAGCGAGAAATATTGGAGTGGTAGCACGGACTGCATACATTTTGCTCTCTAATATTAGGATTAAACTGTACTATTCGTTAGTAGCCTACATCCATACCTTTCTTATTGTAATATAGTATGGGCTTCCACATATGCTACAAGATTACACAGATTAAAAGTTTTGTAAAAGAGAGCTGTCCGTCTGGTTGCAGGGGTTCCATATGGCTTTCACACTGCTCACATCTTCACAAACCTTAAAATTTAAAAAAATTTAAAATTGGGGAATTTATGTAGGCCTATCGTTTTGACCGAAACCTTCTGCCTTCTGGGTATTCAAAAACAAATTAAGCACCTACCATATACAATGTACTGTATTATAAACGACCTTGTCTGACCTTTCGCTTTTTTTGTGCATGGTAGCAGGCCTATCTAATCTCTACTTAGTAGTTAAGTATTTTTGTTTAAAAATTGTATATTGACTCAACAGTGTTGAGCAACTGTTTCAGTTTCGCTTTTCTTTCCTTTCCTTGTTTTCTTGGGTTGGATTCATTTAGTTTCTTTTCTGTTTTTTATGCTTTAACTTTTACAATTCCCTTGGTCACTGCAAGCATGTTTGCAATGATAATCTTTCTTTAAAGGCCACCATTAATTATGTAATGTAATCTGTAATTGGTGTCCCTACTTAGCGGAATTCCTTATCCCTTTAGGGCCTCCATTTTGTAGCCGTGTTGAAATTGTATGTAAACCTGATGATTTTGTTTATTTGATTGCAAAATAAACATTTTGATTGAATGATTGATTGATTGATTGATAGCTAATATGATTATCGTAAGGGTATTTCATTCTTTATTTTTAAAAGTGAAAACAATAATTCAAAGCAGGGTAGTAGATCACTCTGGAATGGCTAGCTACATAAAGGCATGTTTACACGCACCAGGGATGGGCAGATTACTCGGAAAATGTAACTGAATTACAAACTACAAATTACTTTGGGGCATGAAATATTATTTCAAATTATAAAATAAAAGGGAAAATGTAATTGAATTACAAATTCCAAAATACAAGTAACACAATTTCAGGTAATTTCAATTACGTAATTTCAATTACGTAATTTCAATTACGTAATTTCAATTACTGCCCATCCCTGACACGCACACATAGGTATTAGGGTGATTCAAAAATAATTTTTTGGGAAAGTTAATGAGCATACTTGCTAACTTTGTTCCTTTTGTGTACAGAATAAATTCTGTATAAAAAATTTCAAAATCTAATGCATTTTAGAGGTCGCTCAATGAGCACAAAAGTTTCCATACAGTTGTATTCAAGTTTCAAATTGAGGTGATGGCCATGTGATATATTACACACAATAAAGTTGAATAGCATGAATCATAGATTGATTAGTAACTCAAGGTAGTCACAAGAAAACCGATATTCATTCACAACATCCATTGATTTAAACAGTCTTTAAAAAGTCTACTCTAATTGTAGACTTTTATTGTTGAATTATTCACCAGGAATCCTCCGCTGCCTGATCTGCTTGTTCAACTGCAAGTCATTAACTGGTGTATCAGATGCCACCGGACTAGCTCTTCATGCTCTCACGTTTATATTACTTGCAAATAAACAGAATGCAGTGACAAATCTTCTCTCAGAGGCAGTCAGTTGAGATTGATCTATAAAAATAGTGGTCTCCAAGTAATAAATGACATTAGTCATCCACGTGGCCAAATGCACCTGACTGTCTGAAACGATATATCCCATCACCGACCGTCTCTCCTCAAATTTCACAATTCCATCACTTCCTTGTAATTGTCTCTTGAAAGATAATCTAGTCTTGCTGACAGATGATTGCATGCGATGAGCAGTTGAACATTACAATGGGCCTTCATCCGCATATTAACAGTTTGCTTAAGTAATGGCAGCTACCAAGATAGCGAGGTCCGACAAGTTTATGTGATCCAATGCAGATTCTGCTTTCAAAAATGTAAGGTTTTTTGTCTGCTGTATCTTCTTGTAAATCTTCAGGAGGGGTATTCAACTGTTTTTGTTGTACAATGGGATCTTGATTTCATAGCCAAATTCATGTTTCCATCGTCGTCGTCGTCAGCCAAGTTCATGTTTCCATCGTCGTCATCATCATCATTATCGTATTCGTCATCATTCACGTTGCTGCTCTTGCAATCCTAGTTGCCCGATTACTTGAACTAGACCCTTCAGCTGATTTTCTTAGCATTTCGTGCTTCTACCTGCCATGGGTTCAAGTCTGATCTTGTGTTTTGCAACTCTTGCCTCTTTCTTACTAAGATCCTTGATCCTTAAGATCCTTAAGAACCATGCTCATCTTTCGTGGTTCTCGCTGATCTGCCAAAAACCACTTATTCTCATCAATTTTTAGAACATGCTCAGTTTGCTAATTGGCAATACCAAAAATGAGATGCACTTTTCAACATATGCATCTGGCTTTTCTGTGACTCAGAGTCCCTGTTTTTACTTTTCTTGATCAAATTATACTCCTCCACTAGACCCTTTGCTTTTACGCTATGTTCGGCTAAAATGCTCCAAATTCAGATTAATTTGATAATCATTGCATTCTAACTATCTGAGAGTCTTCTTCAAAATCTTGTGATGATAAAAAAAGGAGAAATGTGTATAGTGTGTGGCCTCCTGTAGGCAATACATTAATAAGAAGGGTTGCTTCTGGTTTCCCAATTAACGTGACTTCAGTCTTCACTTGTCGCAGAAGTGCAAAAGTTTTCCTCCATCTACACTGCTAGCTGTAATGCAGTAAATAAAGCCATTATCTATATTCTATTGCAGCTAGGTCTATAAGAATGACGCATACACGAATAAACTGCTGAAAGCCAGTTTTCAGTATCTTTGAAATCATACTTCGAAAAATGGGATTCTCACAAAAATGACATTTATGAAATGAAGATTTTAAAAACTTCAATTTCAGCATAAAGTGTATTAAAACAATGCTTTAAATTTTCTTTCACACACTGTCTAATACAAATTCTATACGGCTAAAAACTATGCATTTGTACCTTTTGTATATAAATTTGTGAAATTATTCCTACTTCTTAACAATGACGTCACAGCTTAGAATAAATATTATAATTCAAAATGCTACATTGTAATATACAACAAAGTAGGAATTCATTGTTTATGTATGGCCTATGACTATGTACATAATTTTTGCTTATAGGATTGTTGCCCAATGTAATTAGGATTGTTGCGTTCCATGCAGTGTCTCGTCAATGGCAATTTCGTTGTTTCTTGAAATAGACCCCTCTCAGATTGCAGGGCATTGAGCGACCAGTAAACATTCATAGATTACAGTAAAATTTTGCTGAATTGTTCAGAAAGACCAAAGGAACAAAATTATCTACTATGCCGATCAATCAGGAAAAATAATTTTTTCCCCATTGTGACGTGAATCACCCTAATAGGTATTAAGCCTCTATAAATTTGGATTTATGAATGCTTATGCGTGCATAAAACCAAATTTCATATTTTATCAAGATGTAAAAGGCTGTGTAAGCATTGGCATGCAGGTTCTATTGTTCTATGCCAGTCTCTTTATTTAAATATTTTTAAACAATAAAAATCAACTATCAGAAAGAAAAGAAAGGAAATTAACCTACTCAACACCATGCAAAGCAATGCTCGAGTTCTGTGGCAATGATCCCATAAAGCATTCGTACGCCATTACTCCAACGCTCCACAAATCAACCTTGTAGTCATAAGGTCTTCCAAAGAGAACTTCCGGGGCCTGGATTGAGAAAAAGTACATGAAATAATTACATGAGCCGTAAGTCATAAAGCTTATCAACGATAACTTCTGGGGCCTAGATTGAAAAGAGTACATGAACTAATGCTATGGAGCAAGAGACTTCGCTTATAGCAGCAGTACAGCAGTATGAGCAACCCTTCTGTTATGCATTAAATCTTATTGTTGGTCATCGGTTATAATGGTGCATTGCCTAATTTATCTATTAATTACGGCTAATAAAAAAATGGTTATATCTGATGCGTAGTATTTCATGTGTTACACCTGCAGATGTGTCACGAGAGATCCACGAATTTATACGATCTACAAACTCACAATCTAAACCGTTTTTGATCCATCGACTGTCGATTTATTGATTGGTTGATTTTCATTGTATTAATACTATTGTTTCCTTTTTCAACATTTGTGCAATCAACTGTTGCATTGGGCGCTACTGAATTGCAGAATCCAAAAGGGGAAAACATAGCTTAGTCATACCATGTACTTCATTGTACCACAGAGTGTGCGCGCCATCTCATCGTCATTTAGAAACCTTCCAATTCCAAAGCCATCTACGAAAATTGCACATCACATTCCTCTTAATATTACACGGTTGCTTGTCAAGTCTTAATGCATTTTAAGAAGCATGACTTCTAATGTAATGTGCAGAAGGTTTGCGCGATCGCTTTTTAGAACTTATACAGGGGCAACACACTCGGTCACGGTCTCACGGATCATGCGCTGCGAGTTCGACTCAGCGTAACAACATGGGCAAGTAGTTTGCGCGCACGTTCCTCTGTCACCAAGCGGTCTCATTTGGTACCGACATGTCCAGGTCCATGGGATTCGTCCAGTGACGGCTGAAGGGCCGAGTGAAGGAGGTTAGCGCCACCCTGCGTACCACGTGGGATATGCCTCTGGTCATCTCTTTGCTGATGATGTTCAAGCCTTTGTTCACGGTCCTCCTGTCAATCCAATCAACTTGTCCTTTCTCAATTCATTGAGTCTCTCTCCTCTGACCTTCATTGCTGGATGTCATCCAACCGCCTTTCTCTCAATTCTTCTAAGACTCAGTTGATCTGGTTCGGCACACGCCAACAGCTCCTTAAATTAGACTTTACTATTCTTGCTCAGCGGTTCCCCTTGTTTACCTTCTCTAATGCTGTTCGCGACCTGGGTGTTACTCTGGATAGTACTCTCTCATTTGCTGCCCACATATCTAACCTTTCCCGGTCTAGCTTCTACCATCTGAGACGTCTTCGAGCGATTAGGCGATCTGTTTCCTCATCTATTTTCACTACTATGGTTCATGCATTCGTTTGCACACGCATTGACTATTGCAATTCTCTACTTGCTGGTCTTCCGAAATGTCGGTTGTCTCCACTACAATCAGTTCTTAATGCAGCTGCCCGCTTGATAGCCCGTCTTCCTCGCTTCTCTCACATTTCGACCTTCATGACGGAGCATTTACATTGGCTTACCCTCATCGCCCGAATTCGGTTCAAAATTCTGTTTCTTACATCCAGGGTGCTCTTAGGTCTGGCCCCTCGCTATCTTTGTGATTCAATTCGCCCTTTCGTCTGCCTCTGGTCGCTCACTCCGCTCCTTAGACCGGCATGACCTGCTCGTACCTCGGTCGCGGACTGCTACTGCCCAGCATCGTGCTTATGCATCTGTTGGTCCTATGCTCTGGAATGACCTTCCCTCTACTACTCGATCTGTGATCTTAACTGGGGGTGTTTCGGTCTCTTCTCGTTGTCTTAAGACGTTTCTTTTTTCGCAGAGTTCTTCGCACTGGGAGCGCTTCTGATTGGGTATTACTGTGAGAAGCGCTTTATAAATTTCTAAATACAATACAATACAATACAATACAATGGAGGCTTTCATTTAAATTAATTTAAACATTTCGCAGTCTAAAATTAGTCTTAATATCAATGCAATAAAAAAGCCGCATGTAAAACAAAAAATTAAAATGTCAGTAGGCTATTTACCAAGTCTTATTACTGGTTAGCGTTTCCAAAGTCTTACTGCTGGTAGACATTTTCCAAGTCTAACTGTTCCAACTATAGTAAGCTTTTAAAAGTATTGGCGTGTAATTTTTTTTGAAACTATTTATAACTGAACACACAATAATGCGCTATTCAAAAAAGTTATCTAATTTCTGAAAACGTTGAGAGTTTCCAATATCTATTTACCCTAAATGTACTGAATTTTTCTAACCTCTAAAGGACGTAGGCCTATTTATTCCTAGCAAATGCACAAATGCTGAGTCAAAAAATGTCTCAAAGTTCATAACTTAATTAAAAAGGTAGAGAATGCATTTAGGTTGGTGTCGCTTTCAAAACCACTTGGATGAAAATCGTGGCAGCATAATTGGTATTATAGCGGGATTAATGCATGTTACAAGACGCTGTGCGGCTGCAGCCAACGTATTACTGTACTCCCTTGACAGCCTGCTTTATTTTTATTTGTTTAATGTAGAAATTAGGCCACTATCACTTTCTGGAACGACTCAGTCTCAGATGCTCGTCATTTGTTTTAATGAATACACGACACACGTACATAGGCCTACACGTCATTCATTCCAGTTCTGGCTTTTATAACTATAGTCTGTCTTAGGTAGAATTTGAGCTGTTTATACTAAGAGATGCTAATATTCAGTTATATTACCTATTTTAAGAGTGATATTGTCCGGATTTGGGTATTTAGGGCCAGAGAAACATAAGAGTATATTCTCTGGTTTCAAATCACGATGAACGATGTGCATGTCGTGTGCAACCTTCAACCCAGCAGCTACACAATCACAAAATATACAATTTAACTGCGAGATTTCATTTAATCAAGAGTTCGGTGGGCTGTATTGGTCTGCTTGTGTGGTCTCATTTCTACAGGTCATACAGCACGAAGTTTGCTAAATCCACAAACTTAGTAATAGTAGCAGCAGTAGTAGTCCACAAACTTAGTAATAGTAGCAGTAGTAGTTGTAATAGCAGCAGCAGCGAGCAGCAGCAGCAGCAGCAGCGTATGCATAAGTAGTAGTAGTAGTAGTAGTAGTAGTAGTAGTAGTAGTAGTAGTAGTAGTAGTAGTAGTGGTAGTAGTAGTAGTAGTAGTAGTAGTAGTAGTAGTAGTAGTAGTAGTAGTAGTAGGTAGTAGTAGTAGTAGTAGTAGTAGTAGTAGTAGTAGTAGTAGTAGTAGTAGTAGTAGTAGTAGTAGTAGTAGTAGTAGTAGTAGTAGTAGTAGTAGTAGTAGTAGTAGTAGTAGTAGTAGTAGTAGGCCTAGTAGTAGTAGTAGTAGCTAGTAGTGAGGCCTAGTAGCAGTAGCAGTAGCAGTAGCAGTAGCAGTAGCAGTAGCAGTAGCAGTAGTAGTAGAAGATGTTATAGTAGTTTTAGTATTAGTAGTATTAGTAGTATTAGTAGGAATAGTAGCATCAGCACCAGCAGAGCAATAGCAGTGGCTGTAGTAGTAGTAGTAGTAGTAGCTGTTGTTTCTATTGGTGTTGTACTCATGATTTCGCGTTAATAAATGGTAAAGTTAACAAATGACAAAATGTTTTGGATGTTAGGCAGTATTAATACGCAACAAATTTCTGTTGGCCTTCGGCTCATAACCAAATTCCGATGTTCTGCGACACTTGTGGACAATAACAATATGCAGTAATAGGCCTACATGGAGAAGACCTAAAAAAATTCATAGTAATAATAATGCATTAATGAACTCTTACCAATCTGTCTTAGAAACGTTCTGATTGTACTTTCATCGAGTTTTTGTCTGCCTAAAGAAACAAAAGATGTCTAATCAGCACTTCTGCAGGTTTATTTTACTGTTCCTAAAGAATAAGCTACAATCATTTACCCTATAGTCAAACTTTTCTTTATGAAAATTGCTGTATAGGCCTACTTTGACATTGTTACCGATTAAAATATTGCAACAGAAAATTCAATATTTCCAGAAATATTACTATATCAATAACAGTTCCTTCTAATCAAGGTTAATATCTCCTTCATGATTATCAGTATAAAAACAATAAAGTTTTAGTTTGCCTACTAGCAGAACCAAAGGAAACTTTCAAGACGAAATTTAGGTTGCAGATTGTGCTGAATGATCATAGCCATTACCTAAAGAGACTGTCTATCTATATTAAAATTTAAAAATTACTTTCAGTTAAGACTGTGGCATCATTGAAGGTTACATATCGTGGTAGATTTGTAATAAAACTGAAGTTACAAATTTACATGGATCCGATTTGTTATTATGCACTAACCTAACAGGGACGACACGATCTAGTGTACGGGAAAATAAAATCACTAGAAAAGAAAAAGAACAGGGGAAAAGGAAGCACAATCAAGGATAAGGATGGCAAGCTACTAGAAGACACAGGAGAGATTAGGAGAAGATGGAAGGAATATGTGGAAGAGTTGTACACAGGAAATAACGGCCTTAAGGAGGAAATGGAGAAACAAGCACGAGAACAGGAGGAGGAACAAACAGACGACACCATTGGACCAGAGGTGATGAAAGAAGAGGTCTTAGCTGCAATAGACGACATGAAGAACGGCAAGGCAGAAGGAATCGACAACATCCCAATAGAAATGCTGAGGAATCTAGGAGAGAAAGCAATGAATGAATTGGTGCAACTATGCCAGGACATATATAATACAGGAGTATGGCCAGAGGACTTTCTTCAGACCATAGTTATACCGATACAGAAGAAGCCGAATGCAATAAACTGCGAAGACCATCGCACTATAAGCCTCCTTACCCACGCATCAAAGATACTACTAAGAATAATAACAAAAAGATTGCAGACCAAAGCGGAAACGGATAATTGCTTAGGAGAGGAACAATATGGGTTCAGGAAGGGAAGAGGGACAAGAGATGCAGTGGCAGCGCTAAGAGTAATAACGGAAAGAAGCATCCAGCATGGACAGGACATATACATCTGTTTCGTCGACTATGAAAAAGCTTTTGACAGAGTGGACTGGAAGAAATTGATGAGAATATTGAGACGAATAGGAGTGGACTGGAGAGAAAGAAGACTGATAGGCAATCTATACATGGGACAAAGAGTAAAGATAAGAATCGATGGAGAATACTCAGAACCCGGAAAAATAGGAAGAGGAGTGAGGCAAGGATGCCCACTATCACCAATTCTATTCAACATCTATATAGAAGAAATTGTTAGAGAAACGTTAGAGGAGCTGGAAGAGGGGGTAAAAGTGGGTGGGAAAATGGTGAAAGCATTGAGATTTGCAGACGATCAAGCGATGATGGCAGGCAGTCAAGAAGGTCTACAACTAATGATGAACCGCTTAAACAGCATATCAATGGACTATGACATGAAAATAAACATAAAGAAAACAAAGGTCATGAAGATGAGTAAGAGAGGGGGAGAAACAATAAACATCACATTAAATGGGGAAGAAATAGAACAGGTGAAGAAGTTCTGCTATCTGGGAAGTGTGGTTACAGAGGATGCAAGGTGCCATGTGGAAGTGAAAAGAAGAATAGCTATGGGAAAAGATGCATTCTACAAAAGAGGGGAGCTCCTCAGAGGCGGTCTAAACAGGAAGCTGAAGAAGAGAATGGTAAAGACACTAGTGTGGAGCGTTGTCCTATACGGCTCTGAGACATGGACAATGAGGCAAGAAGACATAAAAGGGACCAGCTTAAGTAGCTATCGTCGGCATATTTAGGGAGACGGTTTCTACTGTATTTAGAAATGGCTATGACAATATCAGTAGGTCCAAGGCCAGAGCCTTGTAGTATACTGGCATTAATGGTACACAGGGGAGAGATTGCAGAAGGCAAGAAGTTCCTAACGACTAGGCGGTATGGGAAGCGTCGTAAGTCCCCCCCCCCCCATCGGGGTCTGGAAGCCGACGCAATTTTGAGCATTTGATACCAAATGGTGTGCATTTTTGGCTCTTGTTTGCCTCACAATTTTCAAAAGTTGGAGGGGACCGTCCCAACCTGTTCGAAAGTTGGGGGGACGCGTCCATGGCCGTCCCAACCTGTTCGAAAGTTGGGGGGACGCGTCCCACGGGTCCCATAGGGTGGTTGCGCCTATGGCTGGGTCATCAACCGATAGGTCGAGGGTTCAAATCGCTGCCAGAGGAGAAATTTCCTTCGACGTTTAGACTTCACATAGACCTCCCTACCCAACTCAGCTGTAATGACTATAGGGACCGTACGCTACGCAGTCCATGAGAGGATCAGACGGCGAGGGAGAAAGTTGGCCGAACCCGTTTAAATGTCACGATTAGGAAAAGTGAATTCAGTGGTATTTCATACTGCTTCGTAAGAGACTGCTCTTCTCTTTTTCGTTTCACTGTAACTCTAATTCTAACTAACATAGCCTAACTGACTGACTAGCTACCACGCAGTTCGGTATCGAAATAATTACAACACCTGTCCGTGTTACCCATTGATTTACGGCATCATTTCAGTGTGATTAAAGTTTTTGATTTATTTCAGTTTCCATTTCAGTTTCAGTTAACTGGAATAGCCTCATTCCAGTTTCGATTACAGTTTTTCGGACTGATTTCAGTTTCTATTTCAGTTAAAGTTTTCATTGAATTTCTATTGTAGTTTCAGTTTTCAGCCAATTTCTATTTCAGTTTTTGACGTTGTTAAGCAAACTTATGAGCTAATGCGTGATATGAACATGTTCACACATGTAACTTCTTATTGAAAAACTGCTATTATGTATTCATAATTTTATATAAACACAGAACCTTTCATCATAAAGTAAAATAGCCCCAGCTACTGAATATTCAGTAATTAAATATATTTACAAATATTACAAGCTACTAAGGTTGGGTTAATGATGGAAAACAACTATTTTTGCCGGAACAGTGGCAATAACCGGTTATTGCCAGTTGTTGCGCGTTTTTCCAACGTAAAGATACGGCAAATGAAAATCATATTTCACTGCACAGACTGCATAGTTATAATAAACCAAACTAAACTACGGGTTTACCCACTTTACAATAGGTCGAAGAAAGTGACTCATAGATAAACTACTGGAATTGTTGAGATTTGATCCTGGTGCTGGCTGACTTGGCTTTAGGCCCTACTTTCTTTAGTAACGCCGACTCTTTAGAAATTAATTCTTCATAAGCGTCCTTGTGTAGCGCTTTCAAATGGACTCGAGCATTAGTACAGTTGCGCCCTGAGATTTTGCGACCACTTGGCTTGTTGTTAACCTGTACAGTACATACGGAATTGTCGTTCAAAACGTCTTGCAAATAGTAGTCCCACACTGGGCATTCTCGTTTTCTACCACTCATACTGAATACTCATAGCGAAATATTATGATATATTTAAACAGTCTAAACTATAACAGAAATTGTTCATTACAGAAAGACAATTTCCAAACAAACATTCGGTAACTTCCGTCCAATCGATAAAAAACTATTAATAGATATCACTGGATAAAACATAAGTTAGACTTTATATAATGAAATCATCATCGAGGATGGCAAGAAAAGACATTGATATATGAATATCAATGTATATATACATATTGATAAGTAAGATTAGGGCCTACGCATTGATCTAAATAAACTTTCTTTTAAGTTGGCAATTTAATGCATGTAACTATCAATTTCAGTTTTTGAATTTCAGTTTCTATTAAAGTTTTGGCCATTCCAGTTTCTATTTAGTTTCAGTTTCTTGGCTATTTCCGTTTCCGTTTCAGTTCCAGTTAACTGAAATCAAATAAATCAGTTAACTAACATTTCAGTTTCAGTTAACTTGAATCACACTGCATCATTTTCTGGACTCAAGACTTATTTGTTCTGTAAGGCCTACCCTGCTGTTAGTTGACTGTGAGGCGCCCTTGTAACGGCATGGCTGTGTTACGGCGCCATATAAATTGTCACTGTTATTATTATTATTATTATTATTTGTTATTCGTCAATTCCTTCGCAATATAGCCTAGTTATCACGAAACGTTTAGTATATCAACAAGTACGAATTTACAAATAAATAGATCTAAACTATATACAAATGCTGAAATTAAACGAAAAATAGAATTACCAACCAGACCCGAAGAAATTTACACTGGAATTGAAAACGAAATAAGTAGCATTAAGGCCTATTCTCGGGAAGTTTACAACATACGCTGATACTATAAATAGCAGCAAAACGCAGCAGCAAAATTTACCTGAATGTAAGACGTAGAACGTCGTAGACCAATTCAAACTTCGATGAAAATAGTTCATTGTTATAATTATTACAAACAATTCTGCTTTTGTACAAAAGTGTTTCTAAAAATAAAACCGCATAGTCCAAGAATCAATATGATTATGCCATTATATTAAAGTCAAAGAAATAATTAGCTGGTTGTGGTAGCTAAGCATAGGTCATAATATTATAGGCAGGGATTGGTTGGGACCGGAACACAAATTCTGCACTTGCGAGAATTTGAACGCCGACCCCTCTCGATTGACAGTCCAGTGCGCTAACTACTAGACTATCGCTCACCCCTTACCTGCATCAAATTGCATACAACCATAGACTCTGTCTTAGCAAAGTGATCTGGAAAATGACCTGGTAACGGTTTGGTTTTGGACCTTTTGGTGCGCCATCGGTTGATGCCATGTCCATTAGACAAAGGCAGCATAGAATTTACTTATTTCAATTGTTTTATTTTCAAATGGCTCAATCAACAGCACCATGGCATCTGTAGGATCTAAACGACGCCATAGTCATATACATTCATACATGCAATCATACTATGCAATGACTTTAGTTGTAAAAAAGATAAAAGTCAAAATGTAACAGGCAGAAGTCTACCAAATTACATACCTATTATGTACTCTAATAAAACTCAACAAAACTGCATTGTTTTTCTATAAACAGTCAATTCGATGCTCGAGACATGTCACTGATTATAAACAGTAAATAAAAAAAACATTTATACATTACATTTATTGTTTTTCAATTTAATTCAGTTTATTGCTCCCAAAATGTGTACACCGTAGACGTTATGAACAGCAATATGTACATGATATTATTCATAAGGACATTATAACACAGCATATTGGGTAGCAATAGGAACCCAAAATACACGTAGTCCCACTAAGAAGGGTCCTATTTAGCTAGAATAAAATAAGGAGACGACAGCTAGCCCGACAAGTCAAAACATGTATCCATAATATTTACATAGGCTAAATCAAAGAATCAATACTGGGTAAGACCTAACAATGGACAAATTAATGCTCGTCTTAAACCAAGGAATCCTTGCTTGTACACTCAGTGTTCGAAAATAAAATAATTTTAAACAATGTATCAAGCATCATGATAAGATTACATAACATGTCCAAAAGTATTCTTTGATTTAATGAATAGGCTACATTTATTGTCATTCATTTAACTATGCCGGTTAACGATATTGCATCATAAATACCATCATGCCTATTATTGTATCACATAATTACGTGATGCAATAATAATATTCCACACTATATTATAGTGTGGAATATTCTAGAATTGTGTCACAGTCGAAAAACATCCACAACATGCTGAATAATTATTTACATTTGAGAGGAACTGATAGTTCTATTTTTTTCTGTTTAAGTTGTGCGATTTGTATTGTTTTGAAATTAGTGTCCAATGTTAAACTGGTTGTTACATTACTTTTACTACTCAACACCAAAGCACATAGAGAAAAAGCATTAATTTTATCACCTATACATTATGATTTCTTGTTTAGTTCCAAGGAACTGTGTTTTGAAACAATGTCAGTATGCAGCTTGTAGTTCCGTTATATAATGGCCATCAAACTATGTTAAACCATTAAATTATGAAGCGATATGTAACACAGTCCAACTCGCAGTTTATGTAGCGCCAATCATTCAGCAGAAATTGCTGAACGTGGAGTAAGAAGATCTGGTCGAATTCCGCCGGGCAATCGTTGACAGAATTCAACGGTGCTGCCATGGGAAATTCCCGAGTCTTTTAACGAGCTACCGCTTCCGTATTCCAGTTGTCTGCCTACAGTCAACAACATGACGTTCAACCAATTACAGTTTGACAACAGCTTAAATTAACTTCTATTGTTTTGGATCTTCGTTTATTTTAATGAAGACAATAGTAACGATAATATATGATATTTCAACTGGTTAATACAGTATTAGAGTAGCAAACGACAGGGTGTTAAAGAAGAGTCCAATTTAGTCTCATTAAGCGGCAGGTAAGCAGACGTCCTTACAAATACATAAATTATGTAGAGTGCTTTGCTGGTTTTGTTACTACTTTATCGTTAATCTGGCAACCGGTTTCCAGTCATTGTATGGTATGACTTGACAACCCCTCTGACTTGACGTTGTGCCTGTGAGTAATCGTCCCTTACTCTTGGCTTTAGAGTAGCGCTTGAGAAATGTGCTGTTTAGAATTACGATTAAAATTACACAGCTAAGTTACAGATGCTTCGATACACGAACAGCTGCCAGTTATTTGCATTTGAATTGAAACAGGCATTATTTTGCAAGCTTTTCTGAAGAACGTGCAATACGTTCTCAGAGTCGCGGAAATGTGTTTGGCTGAGTCTGTTTTCCTTGGAAAGAAGAGGACTGGGAGAAATGATCCTACTGAGACCAACACAATTCTGCATAGACTCGAAAATATAGATGAAAAAACGTTTTTCTGCAGGGCAGTAACTGGAAATCTGAGAGGACACAATCTGAAACTGTTTCATAAGGTTGTGCGATTTAGAGATTAGAAATTTCTGTTTTAGCAATATAAATTGTGGATCACTGTAACCGGCTACCACAGGAAATAGTATCAGCACTAAGTTTTAGCATTTTCAGATAGAAACTGAACAGTTGGATGGAAAGATGGAGGCACTAAAGGCTTTATAGCTTTACTAGTCTGTTAGTTGTAACTGTAAGTGTACTTTTTGGCGCTTTGAAGGAATTAAGGAAGGAGGAGGATGTGTAGGTGTGTGGCGCGGAAGCTGAGGAAAGAGGAGGGAAAGAGACAACCCTGCTAGCATGCCCAGACAGAGCCCACTGGAAACTATATCCCTATGTGGGACATCTATAGAGTCAGCATTGGTCTCATTTATTGTCCATGAAAATGCTAGCAGAGTATCGCTCATTATATGTGACGAGCTTCTTTCTTCTAACAGTAGCTAATATAAGTTACGTTTATAATATATGAGCCATTGTGTTAGACACTTAGAGTTGTAACATTCTTGGTAGAATATGTTACAAAAAAGATACGTAGCACATGAGTTTATGAATTAGAAGTAGTAGTCAACACCAAAAAATTCCTTCTTGTTTACCATCCAAGTTTGAGGTTTCACTCAATTGCTTTGAACTTCACAGAGGATTCGTTTCTCTTCTAAGCGATTCTTAGATGAAATGCCAGGTTAGAATATTCTTATGTACTGAATGAGTACAATGAACAGCATAGGCCTACTAAATCATAGGGTTAGTAAACAATGACTTTTTCTCTGTAAAAATTAATGCTCATTTAGTACTTAGCAGATGTACCAAGTGAGCATTAATTTTTATAGATAAAAGTCATGGTTTTAGAACTTTATGAATTAGTATGCTGTTCATTTTACTCAGAATCACTTTTGAGTTAAGCTGTGAAAGCAAAGATTATATATTAGTAAATTAAACGAACAGCAATATATAAATAAATTCACCCACCTGCAATTGCGTTAATATGATCAACTTTTAAGACATTTAAGATCTTGAAATTTTAGTATGAGAATGGATGCATGCATAGATAATACATTTACACTTCCACAGATACATGTAAGCGTGGATTGCTCCTGCCATAGCTGATGATGACCTACCTTCATAAATAAGATAGAGGGATCCAGGTTCACTTGCCAACCCAAAAACGGACGAAACGCTTGATATCAAGACATCAACGTTCGCATTCTGTACATTCAGACATGGTAAAATTAGTAACGAATACAGTATGCAGACGTAACTTTCGGGTTAGATTAGCCTAGAACCGTTTGAAAATAGGAATGTGTTAGTGACGAATGTGTTAGTGTTTTTCAATGTATTTAACGCAACTGAACATTCTAGACTCTAGAGCACCTTTAAAAAGTACCCATATCATCTCAGCATTAATTCAGATCTGCAAATTTATCTGTAAAGATATGCTACTGAAATAACTAGAAAGTCACCACTGTGGGTGGTTGTTGACAATAATTCAAAGAGAAATCCTAAAACCTCTTGCAAACGCACCACTCTATGACTATCTATAAAGAGCAACTTAGTTTAATTAAGAGAATATACGTGTTTCATATTATGCATACTTCGTTAGTTTGGATCATCTTTGAACCTCCTGGACCGCGAACAGATACTCCGATGGCTAAAATAGATCAAACCGTGGTACTGTCGGAATCATTGTTTGAATGTATATCAGGCTAATATTAGCCACAAAATCACAATTAACTCAAAACGTCTTAGATTATTTTCCTAGATTACCATTAAAACATCGAACATGATAGTAGACTGTTATCGTTAAGTTCAGTGAAAATACGCACGGTTGAGTAGCTAAATAAACTTTTATTCTGACTAAGTTAAGCAAGCTTAAATGTGGTGGTCTGATCACATGGAATTGAGAAAAGTCCCTCCACTTTATAATACAATATATAATAATATTATAAAATATTATACTATAAAATATAGACTATGGTACCATAATAGTGAAGAACACAACGCACTAACTCTTGAGCATTGGATCGGTGAATCCTCGTATACGTAAAGTAGAATTGCCCACAGAAACAAACCTTAACATCTACACATTAAGATCATTAAGATCTAGTATGTTTCTGAATTGCGATTACGTATCAGTGCAGAAGCCGAAAAATCCACACAAAACTCTCAAGAGTTAAGAAAACAGGCACGCTAATAACGACCATGACCTTTTCTATTCTAATTGAACCCAACTGTAACGGGAACTATCTGAGCCTTCCTGAATTCCGCCTTCGTCAGCTTCAGCTCGTTCAGAATGCGGCAGCTAGACTTCTGGCTGACCTGCCGAAATAAATATTCGCACATATCTGACTACATGTGACGTGAGCTCCACTGGCTTCCAGTTGCTGATCGGGTGCAATTCAAGCTATGACTGGCGCTGCTCTGGAACACATTGCCGAACTGTGCATTCCAGTTGAAACTCAAACCGGTCGGCGGACGCTCCGGTCTGCCTCGCGAAATGACCTGATTGTACCCAGCTGTCGATTCACCATCCTTGCTCGTCCTGACTTCTCGATTGCAGAGCCACGGATCTGGAATGCTCTTCCGCCCTCTGTTCGTGCCACTAATGCTGCATGTGGATATATGGTTTTCTCTAGTCTCTTAAAGACGCCCTTTTCCAGCTGTTTGATGGCCACGTGTTGAGCACTTCTGAGAGGCTCTAAAGTGACGCTTTATAAATGTCTTGCTACGTTACATTACATTCTAATGCGTCGCATTATTACACAATCATGTTATTATACTTACTTTCTCCAAAAAAGCCATGATTCAGGAATTTGTCTGTGAACAGAGAATAACAAAATACCTTACAAGATAAACTTATTAAGAACAACTGAAAGCCTGACAGTATCCATGAAACGTTTTTACAAGTATGACATTTGAAACTTAGCTCAAGAAGAAAAATAAAATATAAACAAACATTTGGCAAAATGGTAAACAGGGCATAATATGAGTCCTGCATATCATGAGTTGATTAGTTTGATTATATGTAACTTATTGTCGCTAGTTAAAGGATAAAACAGATGCTTAGTTTGTGGATAAGTATGCACACAGTATTCGTAAGCTACAAGCATATTATTCATTAATTTCACAGTGATATTCAGGCTCGCAGTTTGAAATTATGTGATTGAGACATTAAAATCTTTTGTATTTCAGTCTTACATTTCCAACGATGCATAGTCGTCTATGTTACGTTAACAATGGTCTAGGCCTACTCTTTGGAATTTTTGTTCATATTAACCTCTGTTAATCCGAAACCCTTGATAACCAATGACTTAGAAATCGTTTTGGAAGACTGCTTTTTGACTGCTTCCTTGGCGTATCATTTCTCGCAGTAATATTTTCCTGGATCATTTTAACATAATTAAACGAGTTCCTAGCGAATAATTAGTAAAGATGACTATACTCACCGCAGTCAAGTCTCCTTCGTGGGTCGTGTACTAGTAAACTCCGCAGGAGATCGGATAACGATTGTGATGTATTGGTCGGCAACCTGAAACAATTTTATGCCTCCTTTTCATTCATGTCATTGCATTATATCATTAGAATAAAGGTGCGTCAATATCGGCTAAGCTTCACGTTAGTAGATTATGGCTTAGGCTATAGGCTACTATCAGGTAATGTAGGCTAGATGTGACCCAAGAGATCAAAATAAGTCGCATGTCGGAAATTTTAGAATATGAGTATTTTGCATATTATTAAAGACCAAATTTTCTGCTCTAAAATGACACCAAACGTTTGGTTCTACCTTACTTTTTGACAAAGTTACGAATGATTATGCGGTTTTTTTGAAAATTTCTTTAATTTATTTTGTAATGTAATGTAATGTAATGTAATGTAACAAAACATTTATAAAGCGCCACCTAAGAGTCTCTCAGAAGCGCTCAACACGTGGCCATCAAACAGCTGAAAAGATTTTTCATATATAATCACAAAAAATAAAAGTATTCTCTGTACAAAATCCTGAAAATACACATTAAAACAACGAATTTCATCAAATGTGAGATATCAGAAATGTAAAAAAATTTCACCTATTTCCATTAAAATCTGAAAAAATAAAAAGTGACTTCTAATCATATTTTGCTGTTTTCCTAGCAATGTAAATTGCCGATATCCGACTCATTTTGATCCCTTGGGTCACATATGTGAAACACTAGAAATTCTCGACTGTCGTAGTAAAACAGGTGCTTTCAAGATTCCACAAAGATTTATATTAGTTTTGTCCGGGATTTTCTTAAAGGAATTTTGAAAATAACTAATGACGAGTCTCTACAATCTGAACATCAAAAGCTCGTTTAAGTGTGGTTTAATAGATAACTGACAATGACTCGAGGTTTAAGAAGTCCGGTGCTCCTTTCAGATTCCCTGTTAGACACTGGAACATCATCGCTCCTACGCTCCAGACATCGACCCGGTTGTCATAAGGTTTGTACGAGCGTATTTCCGGTGCCTGTCAAAACCATCAGTTCTTTCTTCAGTCGAGTTAAAACCGCAATTTAGTAAGTAATATATACTATAGCGCGAGACAAACGCCTACACCCCACAACACCATTACCTTGAGCTCCCCATGTTTCACAACCTTACTCAGAAATGCTTCCTTGCCAGACTGCCAGTATGCTATATAAATAAACAAGGTTTCCCAACAGCTGGCTATTTTAAGTTCCCCTTTCATCCTATGACTAACCCTAACTCTTCCTCCCCTATGTTCCCCTTGATATCCAATAACTTCTCTCATTCAATTCTTGGCTAGTATATATAATTTTGTTTGTTTGTTCGAATGTATTAAGCTTGCCATGTACAGCGCTGTACATTTGCTAGTGCTTCTCATTAAAGAATATACCTACTCACTTACTTACTTAACCTTAAATACAGTTCTATATTCCAGAATGTAAGAACATAACACTTTATTTAAGACCTGCGATTAAAATAAAAAATCATATCATTGATATTGGAGCAATCTTGTGAACTAGTGCAATAACAAGTTGCATATTTGTACAATGAGCGAATGACGAAAATTCGTTGTGCAGAAGTTTTGATAAGTGTATGTAAGTATGTTATTTCAAATATATGCCATTTCCCCATAAACTGTAAGTGGTTGAATCTTGGTTAAAGAGAAAAGCGAAGTACAGACGAACTAAACATCATAATTCACCCCGAAACGGGTAGATTGAATAATTGCATATATCCTTTTCATACAGCGCTAGATCTCATTTGCATGTTTAGCCACGACTTCGTGACGCAACCTGTAATATCCTATGTTTGTGCAGAAAGCCTATTTGACGAAGCAATATTTTAAGTTCGTGAATACAGTAACGCCCGACGTGACTGTATACACAGGACTGGAATCACGCCTGCTACGCAATTGGTCAATGCATGTCACATGATTTTGTGGACGTGAAAGGAGCCGACCGATAAACACTCCCGAAAGCAGTAGAAGACTGTTGACCATGTTTTCTAATGACGACACAAACCCTAACCCTTACCCTAACCGACCCTCACGGCGCCTTACCTGATCCTAACCGCCATTTGAAAATCCCAAGGAAATTAGCAAGTTCACGTTACATACTTTAGCCAATAGCATGACGGGCGTGAATGCAGTTGCTTGGATTCCGCTCACGTCCGGGGCGTGAACGGATACACTATGATATTTTAAATGAAGGAATGATAAGTGCTCTACTTTGCACAGCTATTTCTCTTACGCAGAACTTGACAAAATTTAGCCAACCCAAAATACTAATTTCTCTGCAGCGTTAACTCTAGAAACTCATGTCTACATACCATGTAAAAGTAACTTCCGCAAAAGGTTTCAGTCTTGGCGTCAGGAGCAAGAAGTCTTCCAACGCCAAAATCCGCTGCAATTAATCAGATGAATGATCAATTATACTGTATGCTTTTCTTTCTGAATCGTCCTTCCAGCTAAACTTATTGGAATACACTTGATTCCGTTATTAATCAGAGCTTAATTAAGATATTTGCATAGTAAATTTGTCCGCAAAAAACGTCTGTGTTACTTTCAGAAATGCAGATTTGGGACATAGAGTATGTTTGTATGTACTCGAAAACAGGTTGCTAAACTTGACTTTACTACTCTTACGTCTGAATTCCCTCATTATGTCTTTTCAACCACGGTTCGTGACCTCGGCGTCCAGCTGGACCAAGAGCTCACTTTTACTCCACATCTTCATCGTCTTGCTCGGGACTGCTATTACCAGCTGCGCCAGCTTCGTACTGTTACCCGCTCGCTTATGTCTGCTGCCAAACTAACTCTAATGCATTTCTTCATCACAGCTCGTCTTGACTATTGGTCATCGCTCTACTTTGGCCTCCCATCTAGCCGCATAGCATGCTTGGACCGAGTCTTGCGCTCTGCAGCGCGCCTCATTGAGCAAATTCACACGTATGATCACGTATCCAGCTACATGCTGGAGGTCCTTCACTGGCTCCCTATCTGCCAGTGCATCGAGTACAGGGTAGCTGCCCTGATTTGGCGCTGTCTCCAGGGCCTCGCCCCCAATTTATCTTCATGAGCTCTGCTGTTTGATTTCGGTTGTCCCAGCGTGTCGCCTCCTATGCTCCGCAGAAAAAGGAGTTCTCCTGGTTCCTTTTGCTCGTGCCGCAACTTTGCAGAATCAAGCTTTTTCTGTGTGGCCCAATGATCTGGAATGGTCTTCCTCTAGAGCTGCGACTACACCCTGGGAGTCTGCCTGAAACTTTCCTTACTAAACTCAAAACTGTTCTTTTTGGGCGCGTTGGAGTCGGGAGCGCCTCTGAGTAGTTCCTTGAAGCTATATAAATTCCCGAATGAATGAATGAATGAAGTATGAATGTACTATGTATGTATGTAGGTAGGTATGTAGGTATGTATGCAACTATGCATGCATGCACGCATGTATGTAAGCTCTATGTATATATGCACTTATATATGTATGTAAAAAACATGTAAGCATTAATGTATTGTATCTGTTATGGGTGCATCAAGTATGTAACAACTTAAAAGATACTTAATATAGCTCATTCTAAGATCCTCATAAAAGCGCTGCGCGCATGACTACCGACCTAAACAAGTAGGTTACATCAGAAGGCAGTTTTAAAATGTTTTCGTTAGTGTTTTTACACTTGCCAATTTTAAGTGTGATGTCTTTCGGAGCTGGATAACGGTCGCCAGTAAAGCAAAGCAGAACGTTTTCTGGCTTCAAATCTCGATGTAAGATATTTCTGTCGTGTAGGAATTTCAATCCGGATGCTGCAAGCATCATAACATCGACAGCTTTTTTTTGAAACCGATACATTGAAATGTTCACAAAAGGTTGAATTAACTACAAGAACTGAAAGATATTTGTGACACAATAAAGCAGAGGAGTCTCGGGACCGAACAATTTCACTCTGCCATCGGTCAGTACAATTTAGGAACTCTGGAAAACCGTGTCTTTGGTATATATTTATACAGTCGCAAAGTGTCCTTTTTGTTCAATATATACGTTTTTCAATTAGAAACGAATAGCCTCCACCTCTTTTCACAATCTTTCATTGCGGCTGTCAGCGTGAATAGATGGCGTGACGTTTAAGGTTCCTGCATAAGGAACGTATTACAAATCTCTTAAATAATAGTATATATTGCATTGCCGGTAGGGAGGAGCTAATTAGGCCAATTATTCCGGGATCTCTGCCTTCAGTTGAGCCTGGGCTAGTATCAGTGTCTCTTATGTTTTCGTAATTGTTGTTGCCAATGCCAGTAATCCTACATTGATTCTTCTTAACGATCTTCGCCTGAATCGGATATCGGTAGCTTTTCAAAAACATCGGAATCCAATTGTTAGTTCTGTGCTTGCCTTATCAGTCATTCACAGACTGTCAGGTCTTTACAAAACACTCTCTGTCAACTTACTTATTCAGCCTGTATTTTATTCTCATAAGTTTTCGGATTTTGACGTCGCTATTCAGAAACATTGCACTGAACAGATGCCGATGTAACGATATCTACCATTAGAGAAGGATCTTGAATCTACATGTATGGGTAATAATGGGTAACATAATTGCTGCTAAGATCTGTCTAAATGCTAGTCTGCATATTTCCCCAAATACTGGACACCTTAATCAATGTAGCATCCGCGGTTATACATGTGAATCGGATTAGCACCAACCAAGCGAATTTCTACAGAAAATAATAAACGAGTTCTACATATCAGAGAAATCCTACCAATCTGTTTAAAGAATCGCAGAATAGCCGATTCGTCTAGGCTTCTCTTTGCTGTAAAAGAAAATCACGAAATACGATGACAGGAGAACATGAATTAAATAAACATCGGTCAACGTTGAGTATACATTCACTATCTGGTCGACTTCCAGAGTATGATGCTCATTACCTTAGGCAGTATTGGTGTTGTGAGACGGTATTACGCCGGATTGATTGCAGATCCTACTTAGGTTATTGCAGGGCCTGGACGAGGTCATAGGTTCGATAGGAAATAGAAAATAGATATGGTAATGAATGTATCACAACCTGAGTTGAACTCCACATATCCCAACAGTCTAACATAACTTCAGACTTATAATAATGTTACACTGGCCTAATGTATATTTATAATGTTAACTTTATTTTATTAACTATTTTCCGTATGCATAAGACTTATAAGTTCTATTACAACACCACAGTCCATTTCATTTTTAAATGAATTTTTTCGGGTTAAGTCCTCCACCACCAATTTCCGTCTAAATGGGGACACGTCGTTTAAGTTTCACTTTTTGGACTGTAATTAGTTATGGACACAAATCTCTCAAATAAATGCATCTCCGCAATAAATGCCGAGACATAACTCTGATCAAACACAAGACAAGATTCTGGTAGACGGCAGCGATGTAGTTAGAAACAAAGCTTTTAGTTTCACGACCAATCAAAGTGGCATACTTTACTTAGGATTTCCCCAAAAATGATTGCTTTTGCTAAACTTAAACTTGCTGTCTAAGTTTTAACGTAGAAAATACGAGTGCGCTGTATCACAACGTTGTTGCAAAATCTATCTAGGATTTCACCAAGAATAACATGATTCCGTCATGTTGCGAAATAGATAACATAGAACACGAGTTTCAGCTTAGGCTGGCCTAGAAGTCGTTTGATTACAGATTAGTGAGTGCACCAGTTTTCACAACCTTAAAAGAAAAACGCTACAGATCAAGGTACAGAATTAAACGTGTAACATTTCAATAATCTCCGACGATATGGCACACAGCTTAATCTTCAGATGTTGAGTGTGATAATATTATCTCTTCTCGTAGATTGGTGAAATTGCCTACCTTTCAGGTAATCACCCAAATCTCCACCGTTACAGAACTACAAATGATAGCAAATCACTATAATTGGTTTGCTACTTGTTTCTGCGAATATTATTATTTTGACTTCAGTATTTGCTAAAAGGCAAAAGCCTCTAAAACGTGCAGTAACTGTTGAATGCAAAGAAGTTATTTTGCCAAGAATAGGCCTACAGATATGGAAATTAAATTTAATGTGGCGAACTTACATGTATACTAAAGGGGCAAAATATTACACTAAAGAATATAAGCATTTATTTTGATTATTATTTCCTAAGCAAACATCATCTTTGTCACAACACGCTGCTGTTTTATTAGTTCACATAATTTTTTACTATAAATTATTATTTAGTCATTTATATTCAAGCAAGCGTATCCACACTAGGCCAATATTGGTCCAACATTAGCTGCAACAAATATTAAAACTATTAGATTGTCAAGCAGTTGCTCAACGTTGACCAACAGTGAGCCAACGTGCCAACATGCGTGACCAACAGTGAGCTGTGTGTGTGTGTGTGTGTGTGTGTGTGTGTGTGTGTGTGTGTGTGTGTGTGATGTGTGTGTGTGAAAGATGAATCTTACCTCCATAATAAGGTAAATAGTAGTTTTTGATCGCTGCAACAAATATTGAAACTATTACTTTTATTGGACAGGTTTGACAGCTTGAAGGTTTCTCGCATCTATTAGGTACTTGCACTCAAAAGTGATGCGTTTAAGGGGAACATTAATGCTAACGAAGTGCAAACATCGTAGAGGCAACAATACCTAATAATGGACAAAAAAAGTGACTTGTATGCGTGTTTACTCCGAACAGACGGGACGCTGCTGGATGGTGTGCTGTGAAGTTAAGCTATGCTGAAACTGTTTGTACTGGGATAACGATAACTTATGAAATGCCATGCTTCTTTATTCCAATTTAGCCTTTCAACCTTCCCTTCATGTTCGACAATTGAGAAAGAAAAGCAGGCCTAAGTTAGGAGCTTCCTGGATTGCTGTGATCTTGTTTGCGCTTAACCCAAACAATCTTTCAAAATCCGGGACCATTCTTCTGAGCAGTTTTAGCAGAATCAAACAGTTACTTTTACATCTCTTTATCATTGATTCATTGTTATAATTACAACAAATGTAGTAGTTATTAATCAAGAGAAAACCAAATTCTCTCCATCAACTTCAGATGGTCAGACAGACGAAGCAAACAGCAATCCTCTGATTTATGTTTTAACAGAATTAATTCAGGCTTAGGTTAAACAGGAAAACTAGTTGTAGCGTAGTTGAGAGATGAAAGGCTAAAGTTATTCCCTAAGGCTAATAATAAGTAAGTAAGTAAGTAAGTATATTCTTTATTTATCCAACTGCATAATTGCACTTTGCCACATTATAAAGCATTCTTGTTAAAAACGTTTTTCTCTAAGTTGTCAGCCTGCGGGACAATTCGACTTCTGATCAGCGTTTCTCACCTCACAGTGCAGAAAGGAGACGAGGTTAGAATGAGAATTAGTCGACAATTCCTGAAAACATTGCATTATCAAAATTAATTCTTTAAAGCAGAGTTTCCCAGCCTGGGTGCTGCGGCACTAAAGGATGCTGTGACCCTGCTCTAGCTGTGCCACGGCTGGATGATATTTGTGTAGCTTTTTCTGTCAAAACACTGTGAAAGACTACAGATATATTACTACTACTGCTGTGTAGGCTATATAGGCCTACATCGTTTCTTTAAACATAAAGTAGTGTAGAAAATTCTTAACATTGCGGTTGAACACAAGGCTACGATCATCCTCAAAAAATTTTTACAAGTACCACGATCTTCTACGAGACTGTTCCTTCTCTGTTTCAGGTCCAACTGCATGGAACAGTCTTCCCAACCGTGAAGAACGCGCCATAGACATTTAAAGCCCAGCTCAAGACTTATCTTTTTAAACAATCATATGACTGCCATTAACTTTGAACTCATGTACAGCGCCCTTGGCCTCGGCTGAGCTACGGGATGATATTAGTTAGGGAATGTTGTTCGTCATTAAAATAAAGAACTAGCTGGGAAAATAAATTAAGGCCACTTGACTGCTATAATGTATTGATTAATGTATAAATCTTCGTTCACTTAAACCACCGAACGGTGTCATCTATATTGCAACAGCATACTGGTCTGATAATTAATTACAATTCTCTTACAAGTTTCATGAATCGCGATGCTCTAAAATGTCGTTACAAATATTATCAAGGCATTCTGGATATGACCGCAATAATGCAACTTGGTAATGTAGCTTGACTGCTGATATGAACGTTTAAGGTTAACCTCAGTAAGGTCACATCGTATCTCTATCTGACTGGCTTTTTGCACATGAAATCTGCGGAGGTCCCTGGTTAGTTTAGTGTCGCTTTGCTATTTATACCTAAAATCATCTAGACCTAGACTTCAGTAAACTGCGACTCCAAAACAAAGCAGAACCTGAAGTATGGCGATTTCTCGGTCGATAACTTCAGGAGCCATAGACTTAAAGATGGTCTTCTGTAGATTTAAAGTCTTTATAGCAGCCTTCTGTTCTGAATTCTGGAAGTAAACGAACAATGATAATATTTTAAAGTGTTACAATAGACACAGAGCATACATTCTGGCTGCAAAAAACACCAACGTTATTTGCTAATTTTCTCGTCACTTTCAAAGTATTCATTAACTCACTGGTTTGTCGATTAGTTAATCAATTATTTCAATAAGTCAGTCATAAACGCAGTCAGTCAACAAGTCAGTCAGTCAATAAATCAATGTTTCAAACATCAGTATGGATAGCCTATACCTGTACATGACGTCCCTTGTACACAGCTCCGAAACTTCCTTCGCCAAGAAGATCGGTTTTTTCATCGTAGCAATAATTTCCGATTCTCTTCATGTCTTCCTATGGTGAAATTTAGCTGAGATCAAAATGAGATAACCGATTAAACGCTGGCAAGGTAGGACCTATCAATCAAAATAGCAGTTAAATTTAAGAAAATGCATACAGGCGATACGAGGCTGTAATAATTTTATTCATTAGTCTAATTCGAAAATTATTGTAACAGTTCTAGGTTATCTTCTCAGAAACACGTCCGGCCCGGTATACGACAACATGAAGTAGAGAGTGTGTAGCCTATTCTGAACTCTTTGGACTAATGACCTGCTTCAATACCTGTTTGTCTCTAAATTCCAAAGAACCGAGACTATGCCATTGTGTTTGTTTCGAGAGTTCTGTAAACTCAATGCGGTTCATCGTGCCTATCCACATTAGGCTGGCTCTCTATCTAGTTGTCGGACTCTTGAAAATGACCGGATGGCGAATCTCTTAAGAAGTAGCCTACCATCGACCAATACTTCTTGCGTTACATATTGGCACTATAAAAGTTCTAAGATTAAATTATCATTATATTAAGTTAAGCAGCTGTCTTGAATCCTGGTGAATACTGCTTAGAGTAACTAAGGTTGTACTTTCGATGTGTAAGATCTCTGATACAGCCCTTAACAAACACTGCTTTGTTTCATCGATAGATTCTTTTTATGCATTGCTCTATTATAGAAATATGCTTCAACCAACTCTAGACCACTCTGTACCAATTCTC
The DNA here is from genome assembly GCA_020284085.1 of Aporrectodea caliginosa. Taxonomy (NCBI): domain Eukaryota; kingdom Metazoa; phylum Annelida; class Clitellata; order Crassiclitellata; family Lumbricidae; genus Aporrectodea; species Aporrectodea caliginosa. Next base: position 462,558 of record JACEVL010000326.1, on the reverse strand, counting down.
GAGGAACGAAGTAAATAGCTTACCTTGTACCACCAATAAGTATTGTAGATACTATAGACTCGCGGCACTTTATAGTTATTTTTTAGTAGGCCCGTTGCTTCAAGAGTAAAGATCAGTTCTTTCAACTATCAAACCCTCTCATTCGCCGACCGATCATCCCACTGACAATGTACGATCAGCGTACTCTTCATAGCTGAGTTGGCCAGGAGGCTCAAGTGAAACCGAAATCTCGTAACAAGTTTCTGCCCTTAAGTGATTTGAACTGCGGACCTCTCAGTTGACAATCGAGCACAATAACCATGTCTTGTTGTGCTTTTAATTATGCACATGTACAAAACCATGACACCTTCTGTTTCTCTTTTAACAGCTAACCCCGAAAGGCAGCCATGAAAATAAAGCCCTTATCCTCGGCATGTGATGGCGGGTGGCCATTATTCTCATTCACCGTCTTTTCTTCCCACTGGCAGTGTACGGTCAGTAGTTGTTTATTATCAATGGCACAATTTGTCAGTGGACCTAAGTGGAGCAGAATTCTCGAAACAACTCTCTGTCCTTGTGGGGATTCGAAACATCATGCTCTAGGAGTCTAGGTCGACTGTATAGTATGCTAACTACTCAATTATCCAATTTTTACCGTTCATCTCCATAGGCTATAATTATCGAAATAGGTGTTTCGAGTAGAGAGTTTTCTACCCCCAAAGAAATATGCAATATCTCAGCTCACAGGTAAGCTACACTAACGAATGAAGCGTCGATTCTAATATTTCCAAGGTCAAGGAATTGAACTATCGCATTGGGAATAGTGTGGAATAGTATTATCCAAGATGGCGGCCAATATGGCCTCTAAAAGAGAAATATGTATATCTGAGCATATTGGCCGCCATCTTGGATAGTACTTTTCCCACACTATTGCCACCGCGGTATTCTCGATTCCTTGACTACATGAAATTATACGCCGAAATTACATTCGACACTTTCTTAGTTTTTTACCTTGCTAATAAGCGGAGATATACATATGTTTAGATGTTTTGTCAAATGGCCATATTGGCAAGGAATCGCCATCTTGGAAAGTGATCTCTCCAGATGGCCGCCAAAGCACTAAAATGGCTATATCTCAGCTCATGGCATAGCCAATTGCAGCGTAATTATGAGCTAGTTATCTTCTATATATAAATGGCATTCATTTGTCATTATGAACGAAAACGTATAGACGTCGATATTGGCGAAGTGGGGTAGATTTCTACCCCATAACACTTTGGACTGTAAATAACTTTCTCAGACAACATGACATTTGATGATTTTGGTGTCAGAATATGCCAGGGGTCTTAACTTGTAAACAACATGAAACGTCAAATTATGAGCTAGTTACTTACAGTTGCTCTCGAACGAAAAAGTCTGCATCCATGACACAGATAGATAGATATTCGTTTTATTATCTGACAGGTTGACAGACCAGCAACCAGTTACAATGAAACGTAAATTATTATTACTTACAGAAATATCTTAAACAATCTGGGGTAGAAATCTACCCCACTTCGGCCTACGAAGGTTAAATTAAAATGACTTAATTAATTAATGGAAATTTCAATTTTATTTTAGTGAAAATAGACTGTAAAGCTCCAACCGTGTTAATTAATTACACGAACTTTTTCACATTTCTAACATGGGGCCCGTGTCCAAATTTTAAGCTTTAGCATGTGGGGTTAATTTTATTCTATTTATCGAGGGCTGGTATCTAGTGTCTTTGGTGAGCGGTTATGAAAGAGAAAGGAAAGTTATCAAAATTGAAAGAGAAACCAGAGATAAGCAAAAAGATAGCGGTTATGAAAGAGAAAGGGAAGTTATCAAAATTGAAAGAGAAACTAGAGATAAGCAACAGTTTGATCAGGCCTAAGAGAAAAAAAGGGTCAAATTCTTAAGTCATCGAGGATTTCAACGTTACAGTCTGAACAATGTAAAGGAGGGGCCAGAAAACAATTGACATTGAACACCAACCAAAGTCAGAACACATCACTTGGATGGAAAATATAGAACACTATGGATAAGATTCTTGCAAGTTTAGAAAGCCGGTGCCAGAAACATGGACCAGATGATCAATGGCGGTTTTAACGCCGGTGTCACGAAATAGAGTATCCTCCATACATGAGTTTCCTCTTAGTGAAATGGAGTAGGCCTATTCGGTTTAGTTTGCATTTTTGGAGGTTTCTAAGTGTATTCAGTCGTACTGTTTGGATTTATTGTACACACAAAATATTTTAAGTTGCATATCTTTAGTTTGTACGTCGACCTGAAATTAATTTACTTCGTTTTTGGTGATTTTGACTGGATTTTCATCTTGGCTATCGTGACGCCTATGACGATGGGGAGAGAATGGTTTACCCCCACCCCGGATACTCTAAACCGGTTTATTCCATCCGGGGGATATGTTTTAGAAGGGGATAGAATATCTCGGGACACCGGCTATCGACGAGACGAATGTATACAAAGCTGCGTCCCCCAACCTAGCCCCGGCGAAACGGAGCAGATACCCAGTACTTGCAAGAAGGCACTGTGGGTCGGCACTGAACTTTACTAGTTCAATAGTATGAGAAAATGAGTTCACAAAAGGAATTTTACAACAGTTTAATACTCACATTTTCTAACATTGGGCCCATGTCCAAATTTTAAGCCTTAGCCATTGTGGGGTTAGTTTTATTCCGTTTGTCAAAGGATGGTATCTAGTGCTTAGGTGTGCGGTTATGAAAGAGAAAGTTGTCGAAATCGAAGGAGAAACAACTAGAGAAATGCAACAATTTCTTCAAGCCTAAGAGATCAAAAATGGTTCAAATTCTTAAGTCATCGAGGACTTCAACTTTACAGTCTGAACAATGCAAAGGAGGGGACAGAAAACAATTGACATTGAACACCAATCAAAGTCAGAACACATCACATGGATGGAAAATATAGAACACTATGGATACGATTCTTGCAAGTTTAGAAAGCCGGTGCCAGAAACACAGACCAGGTGACCGGTGATCAATGGCGGTTCTTGGAATAACGCCGGCCTAAACTCACATCCTATCTCACAACCGATCCTGGAACATCCAACAACAACCATTGTTTCCCTCGTAATCACTTTCCACCTTAGCAGCACAATGGATCATGCGACGTGACCACCCGCGAAATACGATCTGGCACCAAAAGTGTCTCAACAACGAACTATTAAGGGTTTTATATAGCACCGGTGTTTAATCTGGTCTTCCTGTCGCAGTTTTTTGGAATGGCTAGTGCAGGCAAGTAGCCATTAAAAGCTCTTGCCTTAGCAATTGTCATCCTGTTGACTGTTAACTGTGACTTTGGGGGGGTAAGTAAGTAAAGCAAGTAAAGCGCAAAGTAAGTAAGTAAGTAAGTATTTATTCACCACCAAATAAAGGAAAATCACAATACACAAATTGTACAAGCTGAGTGGTGGGCTACCGGCCTCATAGGACTCACCTCGCCTGTCACTGTGCTAGCATACCGGATTATCAACTGGGGGTTCAAATCGCTTCCAACTGAGAAAATTCCTTCGAGATATAGTGCATGTGAAGTCTATATTATATAGACTTCACATGCACTTCCCTAACCAACTCAGCTGAAATGAATACATCGACCATACGCTACGCTGTCCATGAGAGGATCCGGCGGCAAGGGAGAGAGTTGGCCACTCCCGTTTATATGTCACTATTAAGAAACGTGAATGCAGTGGCATTTCATACAGCTTCTTAAGAAACTGCTCTTCTCTTTTTCGTTTTTACTGTAACTAGTGTAACTCTAATTCTAACTAATATAGGTCTAGCCTAAGTGACTAGCTACCACGCAGTTCGGTTTCGAAATAATAACAACACCTGTTCGATTCCTTCACTACGTCCAGTTATCGTCAAATCGTAGAGTTACATCAATCAGTAGGAAGTTACAAATAAATAAACTACATACAAGTGCTAAAACTAAACAAACATTATAATTACCAACCAGACTCGAAGCAAATCGACAATGGAATTGAAAACGAAATTAGTTGCATTATTCTCTGGAAGTTTACAGCATACGCTGATAACCTACTTTTAATACCAGCAAAACGCAGCAGCTAATATTTACAAGCGTGTAGGCTAAGACGTAGGTAAGCTTCGATTAAAAAATAGTTCATTGTTATAATTATTACAAACAGTTATATTTTTGTACAAAATTGTTTCTAAAAATTAAAGCGCAAAGTCCAAGAATCAATACTATTATGTCATTACATTAAAGTCGGAGAAATAATAAGCTCTAACGGTAGCTAAGTAGGTAACAGGCTTGATGACGTTAAACGGTTGTGGTCTATACAGCAAAAACCTTTGTTAATAGCTCTAGTAAAGAGCTATATTAACAATTAAACTGGCTAAAGCCAGGGCCGTATTATCCGTTAGGCCAGTACACTATGCCTAGGGCCTACGATCCTTTCAGGAGCCTACGCAAGGCTGAAAATGAGATATTTAAAAAATAAGTTGCATTAGACCTCAGTGGATCTACCCAGAGCATTCAAGAACCAACATTGCAAATATGGAGATTTAAAATCAAAACTGGGTATGTTCTTGAATCATGACTAAATATGACTTCAATAAATAACGTGAATGCGTAATCACGCGGTTAGCTCTAATGCAGTGCTGGCAGTTGGGGTCAATGCGTCGGACCTACGACGACCTTAAAACGGTCCTGGCTAAGGTCATTCCAAAGTTGACCAGTAGTGAGCTTTGAACAGTATATAGAGTGAGATTAAACACCTATATACTGTTTAATCTCACTCTACACTAGACTGCTTTATTTCTCAAGTAGTGCAACATAGGTCACACTTGTTCCTTAAGTGCAAAAGGCTTTCAGCGACACCTGGTTCCTCCTCCTCCTCCTCCTGTTTTTCGATGACAGCTTAAAATGCTACCATTACGATGATGATGATGATATGACATCATCATCATCATCACCATCATCATCATCATCATTATCACCGGTGGCCAGTGATTTTGAGAGCCGCATGCAAGAAACATTGAGAAAACCATAAGAAATATTTCTTCGGGAACCTCGACAGGGAATCATAGTGATCTAAGACTAACGGTGGAACGTATTGACCAAGCTGCCTTGAACACTGTCGACCGATGTACTCAGTGAATTCACGTACACACAGCCGTACAACTATTCTTCTCTCGCTTACACATACAAACGTACTACCACGATTAGAGAACACGTTTTGAAATAGAGCAACAAATCCAAGAACTGTCTGTATTTGTTCGTCGAAAATCGGTGACAATTCATTCGTCAAAACAATCGGAAAGAACTCCTTGAATGTGTTCCTGTCGGCTACGATCGTCTTCTGACTTTCCAAGAGAGTTATCGCACTCTCACATTGCTGGATTGCTGAGCTGTAATCATGTAATGCTGTATACAGAAAATTAACTCGATAGGCGACGCTGATGAAGTAAGAAGGCGAGACCAGAACACCCGAAGAGTGGTTCAAGATTGCTTCAAGTACCGACACTAAAATTTTGTATTTATCTTTTAGGACTCTAGAAACGCCAGTATTTGACCTAGCAACTGAACTATTACAACTAGTCAGCCGAGACGATTCCATACACGTCTTGCCGTGTTATATAAAGACAGCTTTTCGCAAATAACAAGCAGAGTATCACTCGAAGTAAATGATAAGTTCACAGAGCTGGTTTCATGTGCGTCTTCAGCAACGGTAAAAGATGCATTGGCCATTGAGAGCAGAGTACTGTCGCTATTTACTGACTTACCTTCAGCTCTGTTGATCATGAGTTGAAGGTGTTGAGAGAGACCCGCATACAAATTCTTGAATGCCGACGAAAGCCACTCAGAAATAGTAAGATCATCTAATGTTTTGTTGGACTTTTCTATATTCAATGGATTCAGCATGTTACTAAAGAAAACCCTAAGTTTAGCAAAGTTCAAAATCTTGGTTGGAACTGATATGGTAAGTTCGATCCTTGGATAAGATTTCTCTGCTTTTGACAGTAGCGTCGAAAGATAATGTTCTTTGTAATGCAACAACGAGGAAATTTCTGTCCACAGATCCAAATCGTCTGACAAAAAACCAATCATATTATTCTTTCGGATGAAATAGTTCGGACAGCATCTTTCAATCAACCATTCGATCATCTTACACAACATTTCACCGACAGATGTCGTCAGGTTCTCGTCTGTCCAAAATTGCGGAGGTTTCTGCTCGCATGCCCAAAGCATCAACGTCTTGAAGAAGTAGGTACAAAGCACAGTTTTCTCTTCTCCTCCACAACACTCGACTATATCATTCTTGATCAACCTAAGCACATGGTAAATATATTTCTGGACATCTGTCCAACTGTTAATTAAAATCGCTTCTGCGACTGAAAAGGAATATCTCCATTGAGTTTCATCGTCTGGATTGCTTTGATGAGGCTTTGGAACCAAGTGACATCCGAATCTTATGATTTTATCAATGACGTCTTTTTGGGGCCATCCATTCTTCCTCTCACGAGTCATCCACTCAGCGGCCTCTGGTGGCCAAGATGGACAGTAAATAGCCTCCACTCGATCAATCTCTGCGTTCCAAATGTATTTAAACTTGCAGCAAATTAGAGACAATGCCTCGTGTAAGTTCTCGAATCCAAACCTTGGAAACAATTGTGTCGCCTTTCTCCATGAAGGTAATTTTGAGTATTCTTTCCATCCGCCATCCAATGCTTGACGGGGCTCGACCTCCGATGGCATTGTACTACAGTAGAACACAACACCGTTAACATCCGCAGTTGTAAGTCGTGCGAACCCAATGCTGACATCTTTCGTTTCGATTGTAAGCACTGTGCCTTGGAAATTCGCAGGAACTGATCTGTGATCTGGAACTGCACAGATGTCGATTGGCCAAATCAGCATATCGACGTCAGTGGGATCGTTTAGGGTGTAGCACAAGGGTCTTTCGCAGAGACACCCACTTAGCATACACCAATAGGAATTCTTTCTCGTGAAGAAGTGCCGACGAAAATTCTCATAATCTTGATCTGTTCGTTGTAAATTTCTCAAAGTCCTATTATCCTGCATTGTAGAGGATTAGGTTGTAAAGGCGAACGATGTTGCCGGCAATAGACCGAGATCTTTAGTCAAGGAGTGGAGATACAGGTCCGATCGAGATGGGAATATGGTAATTTGGTGGCATTTATTCTCACCTATAGGCGTATCCCTGGCCAGTGACCATTGCTTATCTTAAACTAGCTGCAGGGTAAGTCATTCCCTAGGCAAGTGTTCCTACTCTGACATTGTCTTTGCTCTGACTGGTAAGTTTATGTGAAACAATTTTGACTATGATTTCTTAATTTGCAAAGTAGCACCCGATGGCGCTCCGAACTAGATTGAACAACACAAAAGACATGTTATTGTAAACACATTTTCCTACGCTGAGTAAGAAAGGAATCTCGTTGATCTATGGCCTAATCTTGAAGATGATATAAATCCAATATGCAATTCACGTTCTTCGTTCAAGAGCTCTTGAGTTAGACAACCTATGTGCCGCGCCACAAATAAGCTACCATATGATACAACTTGTGGTTGTTTTCAAGAGCTTATACGTGTAGTCTATGTAGGCATACGCCTACATTATGTCATTATTTTACGTTTCTCTTTAACCTGTTCTATTTTTCGGCAAACGCGGTAGCATGATGCATGCATGAACTGTAAGTTGCTGTGTATCATAATAGGCTACACCAAAATGAACGTTGAAATATATCTGAATCGACACACAGATGTGTGATAAATCGCACTAGGTAGCAGTAGTCAGCAATTACTGCGAATAGAAATTACACAAACTTTCCTGTCACATTAGGCTGTCAGTTGGTATTCATAGGATTGGCTCCATTAATTATTATAGAAAAAATTGCCATAAAAGGATCTACTACCGTCCCGACTCCTGAGTTTCTTATATGTCATTTGCGTCATGTTTTACTGTTGACCTTTTTCGGTGCATTGACTTTATTGAAGTCATTGCCTATCGCTGAAAATAAACGGTTGTTGGGCCTCAATTATGTTGACCGTTGTGAGGGATGGTGACATTTACGACGAACTATGGATCATAGAGAAATACACAAAGGAGGAAATTTTTTAGTCAGATGATGTTGTTAGGGTTTATTTGGATAGGCCTACGCCCTACTTATTTCTGGCGGAGTTTAACTTAATCAGTTTCGCTCAGTTTAACACAGTTTAGTTTTATCTCAGTTATCATGTTAAAGGCTTTAATAGAATCATGTATACAGTGAGCATGCTATTAATATAGACAGACTTCTGCAGAACACTGCAACTCATCAGACTCTTCTGTAAATATTTATTCCATTTGCTATGCATAGACTATTGAAGAGTACTGTAACTCCACGAGCATTGCATAACCATGACCATCATGTACTATTGAAGAGTACTGTAACTCCACGAGCATTGCATAACCATGACCATCATGTACTATTGACGAGTACTGTAACTCCACGAGCATTGCATAACCATGACCATCATGTACTATTGAAGAGTACTGTAACTCCACGAGCATTGCATAACCATGACCATCATGTACAGTAAGTCTGTGTATATATATACTGAGCTTGACGCTGTTCATCTACGCTATGAGTCGTCGTTAAATAAACTTTACAAACCGTTCACGCGTCTCTTTGACTACTTAATGCTAGAAGGTACAGTGTTGAACGTGGGACCGTGCTCACAGTGTGTTCAGTTAGAGTTCGTGTGTATGCTCAATGTCAGTTTGAATTATTTGCTACGTCTTCAGTAATATTACGACTTTATACCAGAGCTGAGCTCGTGTCGTTCTTCTCATCCAGCTAACCATTTTGCATCGACGGTGGCCTTCGACGAAAACCCTTTGCCTGAAATGAGAGGTCGATCAACGCGGACAGGAGAAGGAAGAAGAGAGGATTCCAAGTCGCCATTCAGGGTACCAGACGAAGAAGAGAGAAAACAACATCCCCCCCAAGCAGATCCCTGCCGAACCTCGAGAAAACTGCTCAGGGGTTTTAACCATCTTTGGCCCCAGAAGCAAGGTTCGTCACAATAGGCCTATATATTGCTCAGATCATCAACCCATCTTTATAAACTGAATCTGGGGCCAGTAGGCAGCCAATGAAGTTGATGAAGCATGATCCCAAAAGGGCGAATTTAATTTCTACTGTACAGTTCTCTCATGATTGTATCATAGCTGCATAAATCATTCATTCCCGAAGGCAAAAGCTTAGAACAGTCACTCATTATGATTTAAGAATCATCCATTCGCTTCATTATATCCATGGCTTATATAATCAGACGATACCGTTCAGTATCTGAACGACACAACAGTACTGTGGATGCCAGCTCATGCCAACTAAGTCACAATATTATTGGCGATCGATTCAACACTATGCAACACGAGAAGTCATCTTTTAAGACAGAAGTGGAGTACCCTAAAAGACAGAAGCTCAGAATCTGGTCGTGTACGTATAGCATGCATAGGCTACTAATTACATTGGCAGTTCTTAAACACACACCCACACCCAAAGAACGGCTTTGTCTTACTGTTTAATTTGGTAAGAAGAGCCGCTGAGTTAAAGGCAAACAATTTGCATAAAACTTCGTACAACCAAGCTTAAATTGTACGAATAACTTGGGGCAAACGTGGAAAGTCGGTTAAAAGAGCTGGGATGCGTTGACCACTTGGCCAGTCAATGCATCGCAGAGATGCAACAGCGGAGACTCGCTCTTTCGCCGAAATAAGAGTCAACGTCCCTCTCAAAAGAGCGCTAACAAATCACATAGCATCTTAATAACAAAGTAATCGTAAACTCAAAATTTCTAAAGCGTTACTCTATGCCAGTTTATTCGTTCGGGGGTGGGGGTTGAAGTCCTGGGTGAAAATACAATTCACTCTGAGGAATATCCTGCAACCCGAAATAGTCCTATGGCCTAATGTTTTGTGAAGCGTCCTAGAAGTAGCTTGCTACCAACTACGCTATATAAATAGTCGTAATTACAAATTACAAATTACAAATTACAAACGAGTATGCCCATTTTAGCCTATTACGTGCAGAAGCTAAATTATTCCTTGTCAGAAGTCTCTTTAGTTTTAGTAATCATATTTTGTGCATTTATTACACTAACTGTAGACTACTGTAATGCCCAATAAACAATCGACAAGTAAGATGCAATGACTATCGCATCTTCAGTTTATAAATTGTTTTAACAATAATGCACTATGCTTATATAAGCTCACGTGGACACGCAAACACGTTAACGGCATAAAATCTATGTGTATATAGACAAATTTGTATATCACAAATATATACTGTTCAATTTTTGCTTGTTTGTTAGGGTAGAAGTTCATTTTCACTTGATGCAGCCTTGTCCCATATTAGTCTAACTGTCGCAAGACATCCACTTTCGTTTACAGTTGGAGCATTTGTACTGTCCAAAGCATCTCTGCAGACTGTTTGCCCTGATAAAGTGTCGATCCATCCATCACCAGGCCGCCCCTAAGCAAAACATATGTGTCATGACGTAATAAACTAAATCTCACGTTTTCATCAGCATCCAAAATAGTTAGGTCGACAGTAACCAGCTTAATCACCGGTGCTAAGAAATATGGGGGTCACACCACTACGTTCTTTGTAAATCTCAAGACTGTCTTGTTTAGCCGTGGTTGGACTGGGAGCGCTTCTGAGTAGATTACCTTGAAGGGGCGCTATATAAATACTCCTTAATAATAATAAAAGAAACAGAAATGGTGAGGCAGATGTGACTGTAACTGTATTTTAAAGCTTGATCTGAAACCTAATTATATAGCTCTCTTTTTAAAGTAGTCGACGTAGAAGTTTAAGTTCAGTCAAGGTTAAATGAAGGCAATAATGACGGTAAACCAGTGGCAATTTATGTAGTTCCTCTCAGAGGAAACTCATCATGCAATTACGCTGCCTATCTGACAATATTATAACTAATCAATGTCATCAGTTTGACCAATGAAGTAGAAATAAGTTGAATAGTTTACTATAAGCTTGTGCAAGTAGCCTATGTTAAATAAATCTGCAGCTAATTAGCAATAAACCTTCATCAGAAGAAAGTTATTCCTGTTTTGATTTGCGTTTGTTACTACATAAACCTAATGAATTCGTTATTCAGGAAATTTTGTCAACAGCCCTTGCGGCCACGTTCTACTCTAACCTCAAGACTGTTCTCTTTAGCCTAGGCTGAGAAGGGGCGCTATATAAATCTCTTAAATGCATGAAAAATTAAATGATAAATAAGACACTGATACATAGGCTTATAGACATACAGAGTTTATACACATGCGTGCGTAGTACTGCGTAAGTAAGTACGTACGCACATGCCTTCAAACTTACTTACAAACTTACGTATATTGTACACATATACTTGAGTGTATATACATTATATACAATTCACCATCGGTATTCCTCTTTTCCAATCTGTCATCACGAATACTGCAACACTTCCATTCTGCCTGATATTTTATTATATGTATATGTATAAGATTATATTTATCTCAAAATATAGTCTAATATTATGGTAAATGAACAACAGGCTTATATTCATTTCACCATTGTTTCAAACTTAAAGACATAGGCCTACGTGTTTTATGTTTTAAAACATGTAGTGAAGAGTTAATTTCAGTACGTAATAAATTATTATTAATTACTTTCTGTCGTTAGGCAGCGTTTCAAAGTAGTGAACTCTAGTAGTACTGCAATGCGAGTTACCTGATATAACAGCAGAGATGAAGAGAATCCATACGTTCGATGCAGGAGTCACGGATGGAAGTGCCTCTTTCCAAAGGAGCTTTTAAAAATATTACACCAGTTTAAAGCGAATTTCAAAGGCAGTCTAGTTCAATGGAAGAATTAAAATTCTTATAATCATATACGAATATACGACCAAATAATAAGAAACGGACATATTGGATCTGATACACTAACATAATGTATAGTTTTCGTAAAGGAATATTAATCAGTAGGCTAATCACTAATCACTATGAGAAGCGTATGTGTTTTAGAATTTAGATGATGGCGTCAGGTCACACGATCTTGCTTTATAATCGGCCTTATCTCAATACTTATTATTTTATTTCGTTGATCAGCGATCAGTTGGTGGAAAGCAGACGAAGCAGGAATCTTGACCAAATTGGCTTTTATTGAGCTAACCCTTCAATGGTTCTGACACAGACGATAGCACTCACAACTAGGCCTACTAATGAACCACTAATATTTTACTTTACGTTACCTTAGTTAATTTATATTATCTTACGTCACGTAAAATTAAAGTAACTTAACGTAACAAAGTATGTTAATATGTTAATTCATGTTATTTTAAGTAAGTTGTATTTCTTTGTATTGCTGAAGACCTATATTGACCAATGCAATCCACGGAACTGCGTTAAACTATTTTCTGCAAGCGCCTGTGACCTTGTCCGTTTAATAGGCCTATCGTCAACCTTTTTGATCTTAATTAATGGGTCAGAAACTTTCAAATATGCGTTTGTAAATTAATTTTCCTTCACGTCACGCCACGTCGATGAGTGATAAGGTTGTTCAGTCAATAGGGGCATACCGCGTTACTTGTCTATGAATACAGAATGCGTCTAGTTGTAAAGCCTTGTTCGCGTGCCTTCGATTGATAGTTGAGTGCCAAGCGTTGGGTCTGACGTTCGTCTTACGTCAGCGGTGACTCATAGGCGAGCCAAGACCAGTGTTGCAAGCGACATGTTATAGCGTAAATAGATGTCACCAGGCGTCCAGCATTTACGATCCGTTTCAATGAGCTACTTTAGCGATATCACAAACTGGATGAAATGCAATCAACTGCAACTCAATTAAAGTAGCCTAAGAGTTTATCTGGTGCTTGTCTGCAAGTAGATTGGAAAGAATTAGGTCACAACCTTTTCGTCGTTGATACGGATGCTGTTAATCCAAAGAACATGGCTTCAGATCTCGAACTTTTCATCTCAATGACCAGCCTCACAATCCTGAAAAGCTTAAATCTGTTTTCGCTCTCTCAGCCAGGATGTGACCCGCGACCTCTTGCCAAGTTAAAATCTGAGTCTAATCGAGTACTGCGACGCCGCCATTGCTGGTTAACCACAGCGCAGTATCATGTACGCTATCAGTTGTCATCAACGCCGCTGCTCGTTTGGCCGTTCGATTAAAACTATTCAACCACATTACAAATGTGATGCAAGATCAGCTTCAGTGGTTTAGGACAGATGAGAGCGTTGCGTGTTTGCAGGGCCGCACTAAGGTTAGTGCGGGCCCGGCTGCTGTGATAATGTGTCGTCCAAGCGACTACGTCCCACAAAAAAATTATTTATAACATGCTTACTAGTGAGTATTAACTGCCTGAAGACACAATACACAATTAACGCTACATTACTATCTGTACACGCAATGATTAGTGTCAGGTAAATAATATTACTATGAGCAATTAAATTAATTGTGACTTCGTATTTATTTATGTTAAATTACTATAAGAAATTAAATTAATTATTACTTCGTATTTATTTATGTTGCAGAATTTTCGATAGATTTGACAGTAAGTTAATAACAAGCATATTAAAAATGTCTTCTCGTCCGAAAATGCGAGTCCCTCAAAACTGCGAGCTCGGGTGCAGCAGCACCCTTAGCACCCTCTTTATGCGGCCCTGCGTGTTTGTATACTATCTCTGATCAATTGCGCACCAGACAGCATCAGGCCGCTACCGTTGGACCATAACAGACTGTGGCTGCGATCATGAAAGTCCGCCAATGTATTTGTGCCAGCAACTAAGACTAAAATGGCCCATAGGACCTATCGGGTTGTTGGCCTGCATGCTTGGAGCAACATTCCAGCAGCTGCATATATCCAAAAACCCTAAAAGTATTCGTGTTAAAAAACAATTGAAATTCTTTTCAGTATATATATATAACTATTAGCATTTGATCTGACAGTTAACATTATTAAGCATCTAAGAAGTAGCTTCCCCGCTTAATACTGGTGATGCTATATAAATTGGCACAATTGCAGTAACAATTATAAGCAAGCCAATGTTGACGATAACTTTAGTTTCAAGAAGCTTTCAAACTCAAGTGGTAATTATTTTAGTTACAAATTTTGGTGATTATTACGTACAATAGCAATTTCGTGCGTGTAGAATTTTATTTTAATGGTGGCGACAAAAGTACCTTCGTGTTTGCACTATTGACTGAATAGATAGATACTAGATAGGCTATCTATTATTTTTACAACAGCAGGCTACAAAGCGGACAAAGCTGCGATTCAAGCACCATCGATTCGAAACTGCGAAAGATCACTTACATCCGGTTTTATCTTTCGAGGTTCATTACACGATTGATGAAGGATAGAAATAACGTAAAATATGTCTGAATTAAGCAAAAACTCGCTTACCGCCCCCATGAAGTAGATAGAAATCCTCAGGATCTACATTGAAGGTGGCAAATACGATGTCAATCAGATGATCTACACTTTGGTTCTGTTAAAGCACATTACAGTAACATACTAAATTTAAGTTACGGAGTTCTGTAGAAATGTCAGTAAATATCTTGACATTTAGTTTTACTTGGAATATCCCATAGTAACTGAGAAGGTGAGCATTTTGAAAAACAATTCCAAAGCAAATACAACAGGTGTATTATATCCACTTCAGTTTCTTTGTCTCGGTATAAAAGGCTTCATCTCTGCCTAATAATCTTTCTCATTCTCTCTCATGACAAAACACTTGGTTAGGTTAATTAGTAACTTATATCGCGCCGATGTTTAATGCACGTGGCTGGCGCGCCCAAACTTCTAGGCGGCAATTATGTCAGTATCCAAAAGATCAGTGAACTAAGATAGAGAGGCAGTGTATGGGGTTGTGTCTCCATATTTTCAAGCTAAAACTGTTTTTGATGAACAAACATTGTCGGTTGCTGAACTTAGATTTTGAAACTCTCTCACTGCATCTGTTCGTTCTGCTCAGTCTCATGTAATTTCATTTTATACGTACGAACTGATCATTTCAGTCTGAAAAGATAATTCTTTAGTAGCCTATGCAAGAATACATCGCCGGCGATTATTGTTATGACTTGCACTTCTTCAAATAAAAATAACTTTGTTATGTCGCTCAAGTATTTCAGCACAAGGCCGACAATTGGTGGTTACTGAAACCATCACTTTTAAAAGTGCGGGTGGTGGTGACCGCTGACCGGACAACACCGTCACAGTACCAAGTTATGCCCAGAGTCATTCTTATGCACTCTGAGTTACTCCTGTGATATCATTTGCATAGTCGATGAGATATAATAGTGGGGTCAAAAACAGCTCCAAAATTACGATCAGCATCAGTAAATCAACAAGTGAGGCACTCATTTTTGAAGACTTAAGTCCCTGAAAATTTTTAAGTTGCTGCCGAGTGCTCATTAGTAGAAATTCAGGTTTTGATGATGAAGGAGGAATTTATTGGTCACATCTAAGACTGCATCTCCTCAAAGGCGGTGGACAGCAGCTGCACAGACGTGTGACAAGTCAAAAAGAAATTTGTCCATATGGCTCATCATCTGCAGAGAATGATTTTTGGTCGGTAAAAGACAGCATTTAGGTCTATTAGACAGAAAATCACTTTAATTTAGAGCCAATCCGGTCGGCTATAGCAACGCTGTTTCCTGTGAAAATTAAGAAAATTTTGTTCTCAAGATAAATAATTAATGCAGATCATGACATGCATGCATTCAATCATCTTCTTGAAAAGCATCTAAAGAGTTGTGGCGAATCAAGTTTTATCGTATTTGTCTACATCACATGTGACTTTGATTCTATATGTTGTATGATGCTAGATATGGTTTAAGGGTATATATTCTCGGTTGTAATTATACAAAAATGCCCAGCATCAATTGTTGACCAGCATCACAAGGGATAACGATATCAAGGTTTAACTATGGATAAAAAGTCCATGTGTCCTGAATCAACGTGGAAAATATATGGCTGCAGACATTTGAATTGGCGCTTGATCGTTTTTGGACCAGAGCAGAGAGTCTTTGCAATGTCACTGAAATTCTTAGATTTCTTCAGTTGTACGATTTCCATTGGAGGAAGAGGGCGCACCGTGAAAGACAATCAGTATTACACTCTAAATAGATCGTAGGGAATTCTGAAATGAACGTTCCTATCGAGTGCTTTCGATATACATGTGTGGACGATAGATAGGTCATAACTTCGAGTTTTGAAATCGTGCAAGGTGTATAAAGCGATATATCGACGCTACAATGAATTCGTCGTAGCTCAGTTTGTGACCGAGCGGAGACATCGTTAGGAGACATGTTAAGTCGGAGGCGATTTGTTTTTCGTGCGCAGTAGGTTGTGATTGATCAACATGTGTGTTAACGAGACTGTGATCATCGTCAAAGTTGGTGGTCGAGAGAAGCCGTGAAGTTGTCGAGAATAAGTGATTTAGCTATCACATAAAAGACAAAGTCTGGTCTGATATCGAAAGAAGGTCAAAGCGAAAGAGTCCCTTAACATCGAAGAAATGACGCTGGGACAACCCATTCGTACGACATCGAATGGTCCTTACAGGAACCCCGCAGTCAGATTCTGCATTCCACTGAAGGGGGTAGATTAGATCAGAAAAATGATAATCAGTTTCTGATGATGACGTAAGTAGGCCTATGATATTTGTTGAGATAGGATTGACTTAATTTATACACTGATAAGCTGGTCATTTGACTGTTAAATGTAGATTTTAGGTGTTCTTTTGGATAATAAATATTTTGTATATATCTTAGAAGAGCCTATGTGATTGTATATATAACCATTTATTTCTTCAGTCTAGGAATGTAAAATTTATGTTATGCGAAGTGTTCGAACAGCAGATCAGCTGCTAGTCACCGCATGAATTTTATGCAAAACATTATGCAATTCAGACCAATATAGCCTACATTTTCAGCCTATTTTAAACTGCAGAACAGTCACGTTTGCAAATCGTGGGAAAGTTCCATTTAGCAACCAAATATTGCCTGATGAATACGTACATCGTTAAAGTGTATAATCTTCCCCTTCTCTGTTGATCCATAGACAATCACTGAGATATCTACAAAAAAGACATTGGAGGAAATTACAGTGTTATTTTACATTCCAGTTTGCACCTTTGAACCTATATACAATTCATTACAAGTGACTAAAAGAGCGTCCACTATGATTTATCAACTTTCATTCTGACTACACCCAGCGTCACTTTTGTAGCCGCTTTAGTGGAAGCCAAATATTTTAAGAATGGAACGGGCACCGAATGTTCACCCAGTAAGCCACCTCATGCATGAAGTAAATAACGCTGACGAGAGAAATTGTGGGCTACATTCGCTACTGTTGTGATTATGGGAAACTGCATTGAACGGTTGCAAAACCGGTTCGCCAGCATTTAAAGTAGGTAGGCTAACGCATAGTTGACGCGCTATTTTTCGCTTAAACAAAGTTCTCGATGGAGAAGAGGCAGTTCAAATTTATCTTTCACTGCATTACAAATAATTATGGAATTGCACCTTCTACCTTGGTATGCGCCACACCAAGTTCAGTCACCTATAGAATTATATAAAATCTTGACAAGCCTAATAACAAAGGACAGCAACTGCGACAGTGAAATTAATATACGTAGCCTATAGAAAAGGTAAATGCTGCATTTGGGAGGCTTAGGCCTACTAAGTTCTGGAAGAAAACGAATGTAGCATGATGACTAACATTCCCCTGTATAATGCCATAGTTTTGAGCACTCTGCTGTATGGATGCAACGTAAATGTAATGCAAATCTTCGAAAATTTATCTGCGCCCACAAAAGCCATGTCAGGGAGACTAGCTTATCACCGGCACTATATAAATCAAGTCCTCAATAGCCGAGTTCAGAAGCGTCAAAGAGAGAGGACTGGACAAGAGGATATCGGAATATCACCAGAGACAGACAGACAGATACAGAGACAGATACAGATGCAGATACAGATACAGATAGATATACAGAGAGAGAAGATTGAAGTGGATTGGACATGTTTTTCGTATGAATGAAGATAGAAGAGTCGAACAAGTGATGTCCTGAAATTCTGGTGGGAGAAGAAGAAGACGAAGACCACGGAAGAACTGGCCGGAAACCATCGGTTTACATCGATAAGGTCGCGCACATAAGGACGCGACTCAAAAGAGCGCACAGATAAGGGCGATGTCAAATTATATCGCAGGTTAATACAGGCGTGCTGTAATATTTGATATGACCACGTGCTACTGAAGGCTTGTGTAGATAAGGTTGTCGTTTACTTTTGACTGGCTCGGCCAATCTCTTTCAGAAATGTATAAATTCAACTGATATAAGTTGAGTTAATTTCATAGTAGACCTACAACACGAAGCCTTTTGAATTTGTTAAAATTGAAAAAGGAAAATGGTTTGCTGGTATTGGAAGGCTACCGGGGGATACCGAGACAATCACAGACGACTTGAGATGCCTGAAGATGGGAAGATGGCGTTTGACGAGGCCGAGGAGATGGACAGAGACAAGTGGAGGAGATGCATTGCCCGATGTGCAGACTAAGTAATTGAGTAAGTAGGCCTACTTTACAATGCCCTACAGAGTCTGATATGAACCTTTATTTTTTTCGTGTTTCGTGACCTGATGACACACCATAAGGTTGACCACACCAGATCAATATGGCGACACAATCCAACAGTATAATAACTTTTTGAAAGGTCAACGATAATTATTGCTCATGATCATTCAAGCAAAACCTTTATTAAATTAATATGGCTAGCTATAAAATTGAATTCGCGTAAATTTTGATCATTTACGCCGTTTACGGATAACAAGAGAACATTTTAGCTAAGGAACAAATAATTTATGGATACTTACTGGGCACTGGGCAATCAAATTGAAAATCAAGAACGTGTTCTGCAAAACGTAAACCAAAATCAATATAATAATAATTCATTGAAGGTTCCATTCTAAAATGGATGCATAGTGAATTAAAACAGTTTCCAAGTTATATAATATTCTATAAAGCACTTATGAGACAAATAGCTAACACTTTAGTTCTCTTTCAGTGTCTGTCCCCTCTTCGGTTCACAGATAATAGTTGATGCCTAGCCTATACATTTTTCAATACAAAGGTTTGCGCAAATTATAATGATAGGTAGGCTTAGCACTGCACGGTAATGATATAGATATAAAGTAAAGGGTAAATAAAAGATTAGTTTTCTTGCAATGGCAAAAAGTAACAATAAATAAAATGTATATTTAATTATCCAGATCACAGGCCAGTAGGCTTATACATTAGAAAGTTATAAAAACTGGAACAGCCAAATATTAATTTTTAATAAGCCTACTTACTTAAAGTTAATCTCTTCTTTTCGTCATTTTCTAGCAATCCCTGTAGAAGGTTGGCAAAATCTTTTGTGGCATTCGTTGGGATTCTGAAATAAAGTAATTAGAAGGCAGTATTGAGTCCGCCCCTTAAGTTATTCTCATTGCAATAATCCAAATGTTTTCTGGCATATGAAACTTATGTAAATTCACAGTCTTTATCGTAATTGCTCGTTTATCAATCAATCAATCAATCAATTAATCAATCAATCAATCAATTAATCAAAGAAACTTTATATAGCTCCCCTTCAAGATATCTACTCAGAGGCGCTCCCGGCCCAACCACGGCTGAAAAGAGTAGCTTTCAGAGAGGTATAAAATGCAAGTGAAGAGTTCCTAGGTAGGAGACGGAGCTCTAGAGGAAGCCCATTCCAGATACTCGGTTCCACGACCGAGAAGGCCCGATGTTTCATTATAGAAGTTGCGTGAAAAGGGGACAATCAGGTCACCGCGGACTGCAGAGCGAAGGGGTCGGCATCCATTATTGGCAGAAATGGGGCGCCAGAGCTCCTGCAGATACATGTAAGCAGGCGCAGTACCAACGAGGCTACGCCAAACGAAGGCAGAGACCATAAAATTAATGAGATGCGTTGGGGGTAGTGGCAACCAGTGCAGGACATCCCGCATATAGTTGGATACATGACCCGCCTTAGGGATGCCACCAATCAATCGCGCAGCCGCGTGCAAAACTCGTTCCAAGTGCCCAATCCGACTCTGTGGAAGGCCAGCATATAGGCTATTGTGGAAAATAGTCAAGATGACTGGTAACGAAGGCGTGAACTAGAGTCGCTGCAGCGCTGGTGGTGATAGAGCGGGATATTACTCGCAGTTCGCGCAGCTGATCAAAGCAGCTGCGAGAGACAGAGTTAACTTGTTGAGTGAAAGTGAGTTCTTGGTCAAGTATCACTCCAAGATCCCGAGCAGAGGTGCAGATTGTGAAGAGGGGAACTGTGTAGAAAGGGCAATGAGCAATTTTTGCCAGCTGCTGTCTGGTGCCAAGCCAGATAAATTTCGTTTTAGACGGGTTTAGCCGAAGTCGATTCGACGATATCCAGCACCAAGGGAGTCAATAGCAAGCTGCATGGAGTGGGCAGCAGTGACAGCTTTTGCCGCAAGACAGTGAACACAAGACCGGGTGTTGTCTGCATAACTTTGGTTTGAGACTCCACAAGAGGACAAGAGCAGTCCGATTTCGGAAGTGTAAAGTATATATAATAGCGGGCACAGTACATAACCTTGGGGCATTCCGAATTGGGCAGGGGCCCATTGGGACCAGGTCGACCCGGAAACGACACAGTAAGTATCAAAACTTTTGTTGGGTGCCCAGAACTTACTACAAAAGTTCTACTTTGCACTTTGCCTCAACAAGGACGTACATAGTTATCAAAGGGTTGTCTTGAATGGAATATTAGTTCGTATAAATCTGATCTTATGCTGTATGTATACATGTACATTGTATGTTGTATGTCTCTTCCCGCCCTCTCCGGTCTTCGGATCGACTTGATCTCTTAGTTCCTCGGGCAAGGACTGCCACTGCCCAACACCGTGCCTTTGCTATCTTGGGCCCTTCAATGTGGAATGCCCTCACTCCCTCAATCCGTAGTACGATTTTAGACGGGGTCCCACCCTCATCCCTTCGTTGCTTAAAGACTTTCTTATTTCCTCGGGCTGTCATGCTGAGAGGGCCTCTGAATAGCTAGTACTGTAAGAGTCGCTTTACAAATTCTCAGATACGATACATAGACCTACACGCGAACACACGCACACAATCGCGCATACACACACACACACACACACTGACACGAACACACATACAAACATATTACGTAATATATTAAGCAGTGTCTAAATATCATCATTTGTCCTCCATTTTTTTTCTATATCGAACATTCATCTTAAAGAAGGTGTAAAGTACTGTGCATGCTAAAAATTAATATGGAAACGTAGCTTTTTGCAGCCTCATAATTTAAAAGAATTATCTGTAAAATATCAGCTATTGAAAATGAAACATGTCGATTCAACCTACTGAAATCCGTTCAAGGCAATAAGGTTCTTTGGCAAAGATCCGACAAGGCATTCGTACGCGATTACTCCAATACTCCACAAATCAACTTTGTAGTCATAACCACCAGGTCTGTGTAAGAGAATCTCCGGGGCCTAGTTTGAAAGAAAACATCTTTTACTCTTGTTACATCTGTCGCCGTGGAAACAGTAGTTCCTCTGTTGTGCGTTAAACTGTTCCTTTTGCTTACATACATGCTTATCATGTATTGCGTTTTTAGTGATCGGCAATATTGATGTGTTACTTAATATATCGATTTATTAAAACTAATAATATATATTGGTAATAGGCCCATATGTTTTAAAATCTGTCATCGGATAACTTAGTACTCACTATCTACATATTCTGAACAGATCAGACATTTTAAATGTTGCCTAGCATTTATGATAAAGTATCGATGTTGCATGCAGTTGTAACTACATCCCAGCATTATGTTGGTAGGTGTTGTGCCTATCATGAAACTTAATATTGCATACTGTCATTACAAAGGCACTCATAGAAGTATGGAGGCTGACTGCAAGAAAGCAAAGATTCCCCTTGGCCGAATATATACAGACACAGGTCACAGGAGATTTCAGCAGGTTGCAGTGGTGTAATAAGTCACATAATAACACTTCTAAACGCTGCATGAATCTTATGACTGAGCTGTGGCATGGAGGATGAAAGCCGCCATAAAATAGGCCTGGCAACCAGTGCCCATATATTTGATGATCTGGGGAGGGGAACGAGTCTATGGGAGACAACTAAACTAAGATTGACAAAATACGGCAGGGCTACTTGTAAGATTTTGAAATCGATCCCGAGGCACTCCATTGATAATTAAAGTGTCTTTACAGCTATAGATCTGACCACGTAGCAACCCAAGAATAGTAACCAACGGATGAGGAGACAGGAATATTTCTTAATTAAGAAATAATTATGTTGTTTTAAAAATATAAATTGGTTTGATAGATCTACCCACTTATTGGTTTCGTCATTTGTTGATTTACTTAGTCATTTTATATTTTCATAGCCATGGATGCGTGCAACACTTTTTTAGGTACTTCAAGGCGTTATATTGATTGTCTTGCACATACATACATAGAGTGTTATCTTTACTATGGATACTTCTGTCAACATTTGATAGCCAACAAATTAATTTAATGTTGCATAGTGCACTAATTGTATGAAGCATAACCCAACAAGAAAATACGGCTTAGGCATACCATATATGGCAGTGTTCCACAGTTCGTTCTCGCCATCTCATCAGAATGAAGAAATCTTCCAATTTCAAAGCTCGCTAAAAAATGTAGGCTATGTCTACATTGATTCGCACAGTAGATATGTCTAGTATGTACAATTGTACATAGTACATGCATTGTGGGGCGCAGTGGTGTAGGGGTATGTTCGGTGCCCTGCAGCCGGAAGGTTGCGGGTTCGAATCCACCTCAAGCCGCCGCGTAGGGACCCTGGGCAAGTCCTTCACTCGCAATTGCTCATGCGCTTCGGCGTGAAACTCCGATTCAGTGTCCGCGCTGTAGTCGGGAGCGCCTCTGAGTAGAAATCTTGAAGGAGCGCTATAACATGTGCTCGAAATGAATGAATGAATGAATGAATGAATGAATGAATGCACCTATATACGCACAGGCTAATTAAGCAGCATCATGAACTTCTCGGTATTTACGTATCTCTAGGCTATTCTAAGAGCGCTTGGAAACCATTTTGTTCGCGTGTAGTTTTGTCTTGACAGTTAGGCAGCGTCTCTGTTGAGTCTTCTGGAAGAGTCGCATTATTATTAATCTATGATTTCACTTACGAAATTACATTTTTATTCTATATTTAAGACATGAAAGCTGCGTGATTGAAAATGATGGTGGATGAACCAAAAATTTGCGAAATTCAGAAGGAATATCTTCCAGATACGTGGTGCAGCGTGGGGTATGGCTCAGTTGAAGAACTTGAGATGAGTAGCGACCGGGGGTTGGAATGTTTGAGAAGGTAAAGCAGTAGATTCCAACATGCTTAGTCATGATGCCGTTAATACTTTCTATGCTATTTCGGAAGCTTGTGATTTAAATTTTTAAAATACTCTAAAATCAAGGAATCACTTATGAAACAATTTTAGCCCATTTGCACTCAGAGTGGTTTATCTTACATGAATGAAATGCAATTTCATCCGCAACTACTTTCATCTTGTCTAGAACTTAAGCATTATTTGCCAAGGTAAGCTAATATTTAGTAATATTACCTATTTTAAGAGTGATGTTGTCCGGACTTGGGTATATAGGACCAGAGAAGCATAAGAGAATATTATCTGGCTTCAAATCACGATGAATAATGTGCATGTCATGTACAAACTTCAATCCAGCGCCTACAAAGGCACAAAATATCTAATTTAGTAGTAGCAGTTACATTAATCCAGATATCGATTTCCTAAATGAGGGACATCAAAACTAAAAATTATTGTGGAGCTAAAGAACATCAAACCGCAACAAGTTTAGCTGCAGCTCTCGACAAAAGTTCTTGGAAACGGCGGGCAGTCTACACCGAGTGCCGGGTTTAATTTAAGTTGAGAACCCTCTAGTTAACAGCGAGAAATGTAAATACCATTTTAAAGTCTAGATTAGGCTGTTAGATTTGAAGACTGTGTGTTTGGTCCTGTGAGGTCTTTACTCTTTGCCAGGTTCTGAACTAGTTGAAGTTTTGCTTTAGCTGAAGGTTAACTTCTATTAGCTTTCGAATCGTGTACATGTACGTGTTCTCTTGAAGTGCTTTACTGGTTTTGGGTCGTGGATTTAGACCGACCTATTTTATATCGTATGTGTAAGTCATGTTTTGCTGTGTTAAAAGTGAGTGATAATTCGTCATCTTCTACATGTAGACAAATGAATAACCCCAACATGTAAATGGTGTTTACAAATTAAAAATAATGCATTAACAAACTCTTACAAATCTGTTGCAGAAATGTTATGACTGTACGTTCATCGAGTTTTTGTTTGCCTTAGAAAACAGAAGACATTTTAAAAATAAGCACTTTTGAAGGTATATTTAATATGCTTTAAAGAAGAGTCTATCTTACCGAATTGATAGTCAATCAATAAATATTCGTTTATTCAAAAAGTCATAATTGACACAGACGCAACTTGCTACATAGGGCCTATGATATAAATGTTAGTATTAATGCTAGCGGAGGCCAACTTCCAGTTCGACCAAGTATAACTAGTAGGTATTTCAAGCAATCATCAATTTTTATATACACCTAGTCATATTATAGAAAATTTCTGCTATTCCTACATATTTACCGCTTGAAATACCTACAGCAAGACTACTTTTAAGAATAATTTTTACATTTATAGTAGCTGCTGTTGATCGAGGTTTATATTACTTGCATAATTTTAAATACAAAAAGAGTCCTGGTTATTGTACGAGTACGGCCATATAGGAACTTTCAAGAAGCCATTTCGGTTATTTAGTTATTTTTTTAACAAATGGTTATAGCTATTCCAATTAATAAAATTAAATAGAGTATATATTTTTAATTAGCGCCTTTCTTCGTTATTACAATCCGTGTGAAGTAGGCCCCTACATGCTGCAGTCGCCTTGTAGTACAGTTTATGTACAAGTATAATATTATTTTGTATGGCTATTCATGCATGAACCTAAAATGCGAACTGTGAAAAACTTACTTTTAATATATTCCGTTAAGCTTCCTCCATTGCAAAACTGAAATTAGACAGAGATAATATCCTGTGACATTTATGGTTATCTCATTTAACATTCTATAGAGCCGATATTAAGATACAATGTGTCGAACGCTGCACTCAGATTAAGCATAGAAATCACGAAAACAAGGTATTGAGAGCGAAAACAGAGAAAGTGACCTTGCAAGCGGCAAATGAGTATGGAGGTGAAGCTGACTTTTCTTTATAGCGAAGGAAATCAGATTATATTAACTATAGACTAACTTACAAACGATGATCATAATATTCTATGGAATATAAGGGTACCAGTGAGACAATAATAAATAATTATCAATAAAAGTTTCATAGGCCTATCTAAGCATGAGCAGTGGCGTAACAACCTAGCCGGGGGCCCTTGGACACACTAAGCTTGGGGCCCTTACCCACTAACGAGACTAAACAGTGCCGGCGCCAGGATTTGAGGTTTGGGGGCTAAAGCTCCAAAACTTTCCTTTTTGTCCCTTCCTCCCTGTGATTTGCAGTGATTTCCCACTTTTTTTGGGGGGTGTGGGCTGAGCCGCTGTTAGGGGCTTAGCCCCCTAGCCCCCTGGCTCCGCCCGTGAGACTAAAGATAGTAAAGAGTGAAAATAGTGAGGAGGAAGGATCGATGAGGAACAGTCCATTAAGCTAGCCCTGAGGCAGCCATGGGTATATATGAAGTGTTAGCGACTTCATTTTCTTAGCCTCAGCATATGAGGTTGGGTGACCAGTCCCCTCCCTCGCCGTCTCAACTTCCCACCGACAGTGTACGGTAAGTGTACTCATTAGAGCTGAGCTTGATAGAGGTGTACGTGGAGCAGAAATCTCGAATCAAATTTCTGCCATGGGGTATTTGCTCCCAACCTCTCGACTAACCAGTAACCATTACGCCATCGAGCTTTTAAAACTGCAGTTAGGTTAAAAAAATGAGAGTGTTAAACGTTATCCTCAATAATCCATAGTTCAAGTCACATTAATAGTTAAAGACAGAATAAGAATACAACCGAAATGTAATGGCCAATTTGGCCTGTGGCTTATAGACTAGTTATTTACACTAACACTGTTAATAAGAAAATTACATATTCAATGAAGAATCAAGAGATACATGCACAGTAGGCTACGATAGTCAATTATGTTTCTAGGTTACCCAGATGAGTGTATTAAGTGATGAATAGTTCAAGGGATATTTTAACTCAAGTTAAATTGTCTTGGTTTAAGAAATAAAAATAAAACGAAATGTATTGGTCTGCCGCCTATATATATATATATATATATATATATATATATATATATATATATATATACATGCTACTGCCTATAATACACAGCAATGTAATGTAGA
Source organism: Aporrectodea caliginosa (assembly GCA_020284085.1). Taxonomy (NCBI): domain Eukaryota; kingdom Metazoa; phylum Annelida; class Clitellata; order Crassiclitellata; family Lumbricidae; genus Aporrectodea; species Aporrectodea caliginosa. The sequence goes on along the minus strand of JACEVL010000326.1, from coordinate 436,020 downwards.
CTGGACAGTAGTCTGTAATTCCTCAGAGAATTACTGCATGAATTTGGCTATTCCAGCTTTACTGTTCACAAATGTGTCTATCAAGTCATCAATATTCAATTTTTCCACATTCGTTTGCGATCATAAGCAGAGCGAGCCTGGTCCAGGCCATTAAGCCTGACCTTTGAGATTGTAAATCCAAGCTACGTCGTTATGATTTTCAATTTGGAGAACGAGCGCTCCGCACTGGCGAGGGGTACCTGGGAGAGCAGCAAACAGCACACAGGCAGTAGCAAATTCCGGCATATATAGCGATGACGTGATGTGAGAGCTCGATATGAGTTTGAGTACGTCCAACACAGTTTTTGTTGTTTCAAGTTCCTGCTGAACTCACGTTAAAATGTTTGGGGTCTTTCGAACCTCGGGGGCCCTTCGGACCTCGGGGGCCCTTCGGACCTCGGGGGCCCTGGACTTTGTCCACCCTCGTTATATGGCTGTTACGCCACTGAGCATGAGTCATGGTAGATTAATTAAGAACTTTTTTAAACATTTCATGTATGACCCACCTCCATGACGAAATACACATGATGTGTTTGTTTCTAAATGACAAAACAAACAATTATTGTCCAACTCTTAACCAGAAGCTTTCGTGAAAATAGCTATTTATTTAGAAATTAGCCTGAAAATTTTACGAAAATCTCAAACAATAAATTCTTAAAATGTCAATGATTGAATTGTGAATGTCCACCTGCACAGAATAGTCCAAAAATTAGAGGTTTTCGAATGAGAACAGTTTTGTAGTAGAAAGTTAAGTAGAAATATCCAAATTGTGCTTAACATTGGACCGTAATTAATAAACAGCGACTCTAAACCGTATATGAATAAATTAATGCAGATGTCTGAACTGAATGGTTCTCTTTCATACTATTATAGAGAAGTAAAATAATTTCCGTAGAAGCCCTTGTGACTGAAACCATCATTCTTTATTCGAATGTAACTTATTGTAAATCGTGTTCTTTCTCGTCAATTCAATAAGGTCTTCTATTTGATCTTATTACTTAGTAGCCTATAATGCAAGTTAATTAATGTAGGACCTACTATCCTACCTAAGCACCAACCCATATTCCTAAATATTTCTAACGCCTTCCAATTCCTCGGTGTATGACGTCTCATATAATGCCCCTCAGGGAAGTAACGCTCCGGGTATTGTTGGTCAAAGGATAGTCCACTACATAGTGCCATCGGTTGGTGCATTGTGCAGTGGACAGCGGCACGACGGAAGATACTAACAATAGTAATAAAGTAATTGCCAAACGGACAAATGCATGAGACTAACTTAAACTGACACTTACCTCACAGTGCAAAAGAGTTACGATGTTTCTGTGTCCTTCATTTGATAACGTCTACAAAATAAATAATACAATGCAGTTAAAATTACATTTTCTACCCTGACATGTTGGAGTTCTCAAAACGTAATTGACACACTTTAAGCATTAAATAGTTAATTCAAGCAAATGCTTTGATAGAACCTTACTTTTATTCACCGAAATAATTAGTGCAAGACGGGTATTAGGCCTACATTTTCGACACCATCTTGTTTTCATAGAAGAGATACTGAAACACGGTAGGCCTACCTTGAGAATTTCAATTTCTCTGGTTGTAAAATCGTTGTGGGCATTAAAAGCAACCTCTTTGATTGCTACGACTTCTTGAAAGTTCTAACGCCACAAAAGGATAAAACAGCTAGGTATAATTTCAGAAAAAAATATTTGAACTTTAGGCTAATAATCAATTAAGCTTTTTAAAATACAGAAACGCATTATTGCAAAACCTCGATTAACGTCTGATTCATATGCCCTGTTGTAAATCGTGTAAATACTAATGATGCATTGCTAAAAACAGCTAATTGTCAATTGTAATTTCTGAAAAAACTGGATGAACTTATTCAGGTACCAAAAGACGGATATAATTGTCATCCTCTACGAGTCTACGTAAAGAATTAATCAATTAGACTACCTGTAATTTTGCATGGCTGTCTGAAATTAAACGGCCTATAGAGGACTGTTTTCCTAGTAGCCTAAACGACACAGTGCCGGCCCTTAATTAATTTAGGCTTATGTTTAGGCCTACATCTGTATTGGTAGGCCTATAAGTACATTAAAATATTGATATTTACTGTAATAGACCCTACCGTCTTATTACGTCCTTTATAGACAGAGCCAAAGGCACCCCGTCCTATTTCATCCTTCTCATCGTATTCGTAAGCTCCGACGGTCTTCATATCGTCACATCAAGGCTATGCCAAATCGGTCTTTGTAGTATGCAAGTTCGGTTTACAAGAAAGTTGTCTTGCTCTCTTCTGATGGAAAAATCACATTCACCCTGTGCGATCGAATCATTTCCTGCATGACCAATCGAAAATTGGTTGGGTTAAAAGATTTGAGTGTTATGTAATTGCACTGCAAATTCCATTGTAAAAAACATTTTTCAGTGAGATTTTATAATTCGATGGACGAACATCGCTGCTGGCGATGGTGAATTTGAGCTCAACTTCTGTTCGTTGAACTAATTGTATTGTAGTGTATTGTATTAAGAGATTTCTAAAGCGCCTCTCGCCGTACTACCCAGAGGCGCTCCCAGTGCGAAAAGCACCGCGAGAAAAGAAAAGTCTTAAGAGTACAGGCAGAGATAGAAGTACCCCAGTTAAGATCATAGAGCGAGTCATAGAGGGAAGATCATTCCAGAGCAAAGGGCCAACAGATGCATAAGCGCAGTATTGGGCAGTAGCAGACTAGCAGTCCGAGTCCGAGGCACCAAGAGGTCATGTCGGTCTAATGAACGGAGAGTGCGACCAGAGGCAGCCGAAAGACTACGAAGGATAAGACAACTAATGTTCATTCGCTATGTTGTGGAGGATGTAGGCTAGTCTAACTAATAGACCTAATAAGGATTATGATAAAAATGAAGATTAAGAATATAACAATAATAATAGTAATGATAGTAATAATAATAACACTGGACAACAAATATTAACTTTTTTTGCTTCCTAAAAAGCTTTAGCTGTTCTATATAGATTTTGGCACGCTGAATCCAGTGGCGTTCTCAGAATGTTTGTATCACGTAAGGTTTTTGAGAAAAATGGTTTGCAAGATTTTAAAAGAAATGCCCAGAAATTTACTTAGTGCATACATTTACAATGTACTGTTATTTACTTTTTGGACATTTTAAAACTGAACAGCCGCTGATTTGCGTTTGTATTCAATATCAGAAGCCTCTCTGATCAATGTCAAACAGTCATCAGCCAGCATTCTAATGCTCCACACACCCTGGAGTCATTTCTCCATTGTGGCAATGTACTGATGTTCGCCATGTAAAACGCTGACATCACAAAGATTTGCTGGAAAAAATCCAGACGGGAGTTAAAGTATTGTATTTTAGTAACAACCATCAGATGCAATACGTGAAGTATCTTTTCAATACTCTGAATATAATTTGCTGATCTGTTATTGCCGAGAAAGTTAACGTCCTTCAAAGACTGCCACTCAATTAACTCAATTTTATTCAGGAGTTCGTCAAAGCGACTGTCATTCATCAGTTCTCTTATCTGTGGACAAGAAAATATGCCTTCTCATGTCTTGGCTTCACTTATGCGAGGAAACATGTCTCTTAAGATTTTTGAACCCCTTCCCCTCTTTGTTCAATGCCTTGACAAAGTTCCTCACTAGCCCAAACTTGATGTGAGGAGGTGGCAAGAAAATTTTACTGGGTTCAACAAATGGGTAGAGAAAAACTTTAGCATGACTGACCCACTCACAAATGAAACAACAATACTTCGTATATCCTAGCTGCATCCAACAAGAAGCTGAAGAAGTGCTACAAATTTCAAATCACCACGCAGTTAACAGTTGTGCCTAATCGTAATCTCCAAACTTCTAAAGCGCCACTCGAAAGCCAAGCGCAGGGCACCAGCTTATTCACGAGCGCTGACTGGATAGATGACAGTAACAGCTTATATTATTAGTTCCTTGTGCCAATAGATTCCAGCCCTGAATCTGAGAGCACAGCAATTCCGCTTGATCCTTTCACGAATTTCAGTCCCTGACTAGGTTATTAAATTTTAGCTCAGGTTGAGTTATCAAATGAGGCTCACGGCACTGCATTGGTTGGAAATCAGGATCAATACAGTCTTCTGTTCCCTTTTTCATATTTTTACCAATGACTCCGATGGTAAAAACAGCCCGTGGATTGGGTAGACCTACAGGAAGGCTGTCATCATGTGGTAGTCACTGTGGTCGCAGTGCCGATGGAAGATTAGGATATTCAATATTGGTTTCTTGCTTCTGCAGGAATGGCCAAAAACATTTGTAGAAACAGCAGTTTGAAACATGATTTTTTTGCTCCCTTCATATCATTGGAATAGCAAACGGCATATGCCTACATAGACGACTGATAACCAGTAATTCATGCTCTGAGATTGACTGCGCAAGATGTGCAACAAATTTTAGGTACCCAACCTTTATCCTGATCGCCAACTTTATATCCAAAGTACAGTTCATATGCCTTCTTAAAAAGGGAGTCATCGTCTTCTTTTGAGATTTTTAAGTGAACTCGCCGTAGTTGTAACACAACGGCTGTTGACGCATATACGTTACATTTCGCTCAACTTGCTACTCTAACGTTTGAAAAAAGAATATATTGCCATAATGGTGAACCCACATATATTTATTCTTAAGTATGCTCCATGCTATTTATGCCCGTTGATCATCAACATACGTACAAACTGACATCGACGCGTCTGTATATGTAGCCTCCTTTTATAGCCTGTCCTGCCAACATCCTTCATGACTAAGCATGCTGGGCATGCCTAAACCTTACATTTACATTGAACTTTGTGCAACATGCACTGAGTGCATGTCCACTGTCCAGGCATGCCTGAAATACACAAAACACCGTATACCTCGTGGGCAGCATATGAGTAGACTAAATATGTGAAAGGAAATTCCAAAAATGGGCTATATAACAAATCTCTACGTGATAGGAAATTTTCAAGGTCATTTTCAGGATCAGCAGCCAAAAATACATAAGGTACACCCAACAGTTTTCAGGAAGCAAAACCTCTGTTGTCCAGTGTAATATCATAATATAATAGTTGTAGTAGTAGCAGTAGCAGTAGTAGTAGTAGTAGTAGTAGTAGTAGTAGTAGTAGTAGTAGTAGTAGTAGTAGTAGTAGTAGTAGTAGTAGTAGTAGTAGTAGTAGCAGTAGCAGTAGCAGTAGCAGTAGCAGTAGCAGTAGCAGCAGTAGCAGTAGCAGTAGCTGTAGAGAGTAGCAGTAGTAGTAGTAGTGGTGGTGGTAGTGGTAGTGGTGGTAGTAAGAGTAGTGGTAGTGGTAGTAGTGCCCTAATAGTAGTAGTGGTAGTGGTAACAATAGGACCAACAAAATGCCTAAAGCCTATGTTTCACGCCCCTAGTCAAGTGCAATAAACTGACTTGAATGAGTTTGCCTAACTCAAACCCTTTGGCCATTGTCTATTATCAGCTGCGTCATTAATTTGTATAATTCCACTGCAGAAACACTGGTTTTAACCCTACATTTTGCAACTTGTCCTACAGTATGATACCAGAACAGGATGATACACGTAGAACAATGTTAGAATATCTTAATTGCTTGACATTTTGGCTGTGTTCTGGCCTAACATAAAAACGAAGGGCTATAAAAGAGAATAATGATAACCAATGCAGCGCATGACTTGTTTAATCTCAGGCCTATATAATTTGGCATATCAACAACGGCTTGCGGAGATATCGATGCTGATACGAATAAAAGAAGATCTAGCCTACCGAGCACAATACAATTTGGAATTTTGGACAAATTGCCTGATAAATCACAAACATGAATTGAATCCACATGAAACACGCGATACATCCATGGATGAAATGCCGAATTAGCGACTGCTATCTAAATATTTATAGATTTTAATCAATTAAAAACATAGTTGTTAAAAACGGTAAAATAAAAATAAAAAACGGGAAAAACGTCGGTTTTCAAAAAAATTAAAAAAACGGGGAAAAACAGAAAAGAAAATAATTTGACTTTGCTACATCTTGTACTGTATTTTAACATTTAATTTTAATCAGCAAGTAACATAACTTTTCTAGTAAACACCAAGAAACATTAATCTACAGCAATCATTTTCTCTTTCATAAGTTTGGTTTGATAAGAAATTGAGAAATTAAAAATTTTGAAATCTTGTGAAATTTAAATTGTACAGCCTACATGTATACAAGTCCATGCTGAAACAAACATTTAAAAACTAAACTTTGTAGGCTATGTACAGAGTCTACTCAATTAAAAATTGTGCTCACAATTCTGACTTATTTACGAACTTAATAGGCCTACGGAGTAATATCAGTCATTCAGAGATTACTTTGTAGGCCTACACTGTACAAAGACAACATTTCGCATTTTGGATAACTTAGAAATTCAAATAACTTATAATAAATTTTATTTCCTGTGCTGTGCTGTTTATTTCTCAACTGATGACAATAAATAGTGACGTAGGCCTAAATTATATGAATCCTTGAACGGACGGAAACAACGTAAGGGATATCAGACAAAAATAAGATTAAACAAATAATAACAGATAGACTAATAAATAAATAAAGTTACATAGAAAAAATAAAAAAACGGAAAAAACTAGACGAGAAATAGAAAAACGATAAAACGTGTTTTACAACTATGATTAAAAATATGTTCCATTTCCAATTATGTCAGTAGCCGAAGTTCAATCCAAACAACACAAAGCCAAACATCCGGTCGAGTTTATTACCTAGACCATAGTTAAATGGCTAATTTAATTTAAATGAGAGAAACCTGTAGGGATCAGCGATTAAAGTAAGTTAGAGCCCATGAAATTATGAAATACTATATGCTATCAGCTAGTCAAGAATGCAGATAGACTGTATACCGACGTAAAAGATCGCAAAAGAATATAAATTTAAGAAAAATGCATGCAGTTGATACGAAGCTATAGCCTAATTCTATTCATCAGCCTAATTCGAAAATTGTCTAACAGTTCTACATACATGTATCTTCTCAGAAGATGTCATACATCTTCTCAGAAGCCTATTCTATTCTCTTTAGCCTATAGATCTGCTCCAATAGCTGATTGTCTCTAAATTCTAAAGCTCTGAGACTATAACTGCGTTTGTTTCGAAAATGCGGTTCATCTTGCCCATCGACATCAGGCTGGCTCACTATCTAATTGTCGGACTCTTGCAAATGACAAGATTGCGAATCTCTTTGGAGAGCCATCGACTGTGACTTTGTGCGTTATTCGGTGGCGCTCTAAAAGTTCTAATATTAAATTTTCCCTAGATTATGATTAAGTTAAACCACTGTCTTGATTCCTGGTGGTTGGCCATTACTCTCAATCACCGTCTGATATTCCCACTGACAGTGTACGTAGTCTAGGCTTGGAATTTAAAAAGAGCTCTAGAAATCACTGTTAGAAGCAAATCATGTAACAATTTGCTACCGGGTGTTTCTAGACTAATTTGACCCTGCTGAAAACGAAAATGGCGGATAGCAACCTGGATTTTTAGCGGTTGCATGGGAAAACAAGATGGCGGCCAAAATGGTGGCCAATAGCTTCAAACTGCTATAAGTGAAGTATTGTATGTGATGGGAACATGATTTTAGAGTCTAAATTAACATTTTCGGGGTCAAGGAATGCAATGGAACTAAAGACACATATGTAGCACCGCCAGGAAAACCAAAATGGCGGTCAAAATGGCGGCCATTTTCTTCAAATGGCTTTAAGTGAAGTATTATATGTGATGGAAACATGATTTTAAAGTCTAAATTAACATTTTCGGGGTCAAGGAATGCGATGGAACTAAATACATGTATGTAGCACTGCCAGGAAACCAAAATGGCGGACAAAATGGCGGCCAGCATCTTCAAATGGCTATAAGTGAAGTCATGTGTATGATGGAAACATGAACTCAGAGTCTAATCTAACATTTTCGGGGTCAAGGAATGCAATGGAACTAAAGACACATATGTAGCATGCCAAGAAACAAAAACCAAGATGGCAGCCAAGATGGCGACCAATATATTCAAATGGTTATAGGTGACGTCATGTATGCAATGGAAACATAATGTTAGAGTCTAAATTAAAATGTGTGGGTCAAGAAATGCATTGGAACTAAAGACACATATGTAGCACTGCCAAGAAACAAAAATGGCAGTTTAACCGCCATTATTTGTAGCCTTTGATTGCATTTTAACCATTTTATACATTATGTATGCAATATTCGTGTTTCATGACTTGACTATTTCAAGCATTGTTGCAGTCAATGCCATTGCGCATAAGTGTACATGGCAATTTCGCACATCGACAGCAGCAGCTTTCGGAGATAAACTTACCAACTTCGCATGATTTACAGTAGACGAACTCTAGACACTACTGTGGCACCAGACCAATTGTAGACCATAGTGGTACGGAAACATTTTCTTCATCCACACTCCATCCTGATGAGGCTGGTGTCGGAGCATCAATATGCAGAAGATAGGCCTTTTCCAAAATGACAGTTTGGTAATGAGCACATTTGCTGCCCAATGGTGTCACTGCATGGTGGAAGAGAATCATTCTGTTTGGTTCTCCCCAAAAAAATATCGTGCTGCATCGCATGTCTTGACGTTGTCATTTGTTTTATACAATCTTACCACAAATTCGTCTACATTCACTATAGCATTCCCTGATGGGGGAATGTTCCCCAATGTAGAAAGTAAGTGGGAACTTTCAAAGTATGTTTTCCATGTACTCTGTTTGTGCTGATCCCTGCTAAATAATCACATCCAGTTATGGCATGAAAAGCCAATATATTTTTCGTTATTTAATCCTCTATGCTTGGAGCAATTGTGTGAATTGGAATGAACTTCCGCTTTGCTGATGTTCCTGCCATCACCCACATCTCTTCACATTTAAAGCGTTGATAGTGATGCAGCAACAGCAGAATCACGACGGTAGCCCTTGCACAAAAGTCCACGGTTTTCAGGTTTGTCTGTGAAGCATGCACAATTGTCTGGTATCAGCTTCTTTGTGTGTTGCTGCCAAGTTAGACACATCAGACCCGGCAGTAGACAATTGTATTGTATACTGTATTTGATGATTTATAAAGCGCTTATAATAGCATAAGCCTTTCAGAAGCGCTCCCAGTGCGAGGTACTCCGAGAGAAAAGGAAGGTTTCAAAGTGAGAGAAAGAGGTATAGACAATGCCTTATCTTCTTCCACGAAGCCACCAGCAACAACTCAACTACATCTACATCACCATAATTATGTGGCTGTTGAAAGCTGAATGGATAAGAATGCAGCTAGATCAAGCTTGTTTTCAGGCATAGCAAGACAATTCAACCAATTTTTTGCAATAGAACACTTCCACACTCTAGTCTATATAGCAACGGATTGGATGTAATGTCTTACACTTACAGCATTTCCCTCTGGTTTCACTCTTTACTGACAATGCCCCGTGTCGATCAAAGACAATATCGACCCTCCTGTAACCAAAGGAACGTTTCTTCACATGCATAACCACTGTATCTGCCAGGTCTCCAGATGTCTTCGATTTCGGAGGTTTCCCTATTGCTTATACCATTGCTTGTCCATCAACAATTAAATGTGATGACTCTGTTAGAGAAATGCTGAGTGGACATGCTACTGTTTCAGTGAGCGTCTGCAAAAATGAGGACTTGTCACCCGCTCTCATTTGCCTTTACCATCCACCAATGCCAATGATTTTGAAAGAAGTTCAAGGCACAGTATTGTTGCAATATCCATGGCATGGGACGATCGGCTTCATATGCTGTGAAGAGTCGCTGCATGATATCACGATCTTCCTTTACAATTTTATCGGTGTTCCTTTTCTTGGTTGAAGAACACTTCTTATACAAGTCGTGAAATATAGGAGCATTGCTATTCTTCAAGGGATCATTGAATTGGCACAGTTCCAGTGTCATTGTCACGAAGTCTATCATTAACAGATTGTGTAACTTTGTCATGTGACTCATGTCCTTGTTGCTTTGCATTAAGACGTGAATCGAGTATTGCTGATGTTGCAACGTCTTTTGTTACTGTATTCTGTAGTGGTGTTCCTCACTAATAAAAATATTTACAATTGAAAAAATGTTCTAGTCGAAATGTTACTTCAGACTCTAAAAGCACACTGGCCACCATTTTTCCGCCATTTTTGTTTCCTGGTAACGCTACATACGTGTCTTTAGTTCCATTGCATTCCTTGACCACGAAAATGTTATATTAGACTCAAACATCTTGTTTCCATTGCATACATAACTTCACTTATAGCCATTTGAAGATATCGGTCGCCATATTGGCTGCCATCTTGGTTTTTGTTTCTTGGCAATGCTACATATGTGTCTTTAGTTCCAGTGCATTTCTTGACCCACAAATTTTAATTTAGACTCTAACATTATGTTTCCATTGCATACATGACTTCACTTATAGCCATTTGAAGATATTGGTCGCCATCTTGGCCGCCATCTTGGTTTTTGTTTCTTGGCATGCTACATATGTGTCTTTAGTTCCATTGCATTCCTTGACCCCGAAAATGTAAGATTAGACTCTGAGTTCATGTTTCCATCATACACATGACTTCACTTATAGCCATTTGAAGATGCTGGCCGCCATTTTGTCCGCCATTTTGGTTTCCTGGCAGTACTACATACATCTATTTAGTTCCATCGCATTCCTTGACCCCGAAAATGTTAATTTAGACTTTAAAATCATGTTTCCATCACATATAATACTTCACTTAAAGCCATTTGAAGAAAATGGCCGCCATTTTGACCGCCATTTTGGTTTTCCGGCGGTGCTACATATGTGTCTTTAGTTCCATCGCATTCCTTGACCCCGAAAATGTTAATTTAGACTCTAAAATCATGTTCCCATCACATACAATACTTCACTTATAGCAGTTTGAAGCTATTGGCCACCATTTTGGCCGCCATCTTGTTTTCCCATGCAACCGCTAAAAATCCAGGTTGCTATCCGCCATTTTCGTTTTCAGCAGGGTCAAATTAGTCTAGATACACGGTCAGTAGTTGTAGGCCTACAATTTAATAACATAGTCTGTCAGTGGCTAAGTGGAGCATAAATCTTGAAACAACTCTCTGTCCTGGCAGAGATTCGAACCATAGTACTCTCGGTCGACTGCATAGCATGCTAACTGCTCAATAATAGCCCATCTCCATAGGCCATATAGAAACCGGTGTTTCCTATAAAAAAACTAATGTATTCATGAAAAACAGTGACACATGAAGTTTCTTAAATAAAAATCCCCATACTGCTTAATTAATGTAAATTTAAATTGTATATACATGTAGTGAAAATAGACTGTAAAGCTACGATCGTGCTAATAAATAACAGAGAACTTTATCACATTTTCTAATATAAGGCCTAGATCCAAAAATTAACTTTAAGCCTTTATGGGGTTAGTTGTTTTCTTTCTACTTATCCAGGGCTAACGTTTAGTGTCTTTCCTTAACGGTTATGAAAGAGAAAGGGAAGTTATCGAAATCGAAAGAGAAACTAGAGAAAAGCAGTTCAGTCCTAAGAGAACAACAAAGGGTCAAATTCTTAAGTCATCGACGACTTCAGCAGTCTGAACAATGCAACGAAGGGGAAAGAAATCAATCGACATTGAACGCCACACAAAATCAGACAGACTGAGACACCACTTGGATGCAAAAATATCGAACTCTATGGATTTGATTCCTGCAATATTTAGAAAACGCAATACTACAAACAGAGATCCGATGATAAGTGGCTGTTCTTGGAGGAACTCCGGCCTAAACTCATATCCTATCCCACAACCGATCCTGAAACATCCAACGACCACGCTTTCCTTCATAATCACTTTCCACCTTAGCAGCACACCCGATCATGCAAGTGTGACCACCCACTCCATACGACCTGGCAACCGAATGCGTTGCAACAACGGACTATTGCAGGTTTTATATAGCGCCTGTAGTTTACCTGGTCTCTCTGGCGCAGTTTTGTGTAGCGTTTGAGAAATTTTGGAGTTTTGCATTACATTACATTGCCTATGAGAGATGTGGCCTATCTTGTCTTGGCCAGTGTGTAGTTAAGTAGCCAATGAAACCTCTTGCCTTAGCAATAATCATCCTGTTGACTGTTAACTGTAACTCTAGGGGGTTAGCGTGCTGGGTCATCAACCGATAGGTCGATGGTTCAAATCGCTGCCAGCGGAGAAAATTCCTTCGGGATTTAGACTTCACAAAGACCTCCCTACCAAACTCAGCTGAAATGACTGCATAGACCGCACGCTACTCTGTCCATGAGAGGATCAGACGGCGAGGGAGAGAGTTTAACCACTCCCGTTCATATGTCACGATAAAGAAAAGTGAATTCACTGGCATTTCATAATGCCTCTTATGAGACTGCTCTTCTCTTTTTCGTTTTACTGTAACTCTAATTCTGACTAACTTGGCATAACTAAAAACGACAAGCTACAACGCAGTTCGGTATCGAAACAATAACAAGGCCTGTCCGCGTTTCCGATTTTAACGGTATCCATTGTTATTCGTCAATTCCATCGCTATATAGTTATCACAAAACGTAGAGTACATCAACCAGGAAGAATTTACAAATAAATAAACTATATACAAGTGCTGAAACTAAACAAAAGTTATAATTACAAACCAGACTCGAAGAAATTGACACTGGAATTGAAAACGAAATTAGTTGCATTATCCTCTGGAAGTTTACAACATTATGCTGATACTATTAATAGCAGAAAATGCAACAGCCAAATTTACCAGGATGTAAGACGCGTACTGTGCAGGCTTCGACGAAAATAGTTCATGGCTATAATTATTACAAACAATTTTGCTTTTGTACAAATGTGTTTATAAAAATTAAAGCGCAAAGTCTAAGAATCAATATGATTATGCCTTTACCTTAAAATCGGAGAAATAATTAGCTGTAACGGTAGCTAAGTACATGTAGGTTAGGCCCTATATATAGCAAGACTTAACTCGAACCTTTGTAAACGAGGTCTAATAAAGAGCCAGTAACAATCAAACGGCCTAAGGTCATTCCAAAGTTCACCCATAGTGAGGTTTAAAGAGTAGGACTATTGGTGTTTAATCACATTCTACACTAGACTGCTTCATTTCTCACGTAGTAGGCTACAACATATGGCCTACGCTAGGCTAGTTCCTTAATTAAGTGTAAAAGGCTATCATCCTCCTCCTCCTCTTCTTCCTCCTCCTCCTCCTCCTCCTCCTCATCATCATTCTACCGTTATACCTCGAATATGACACCTTTGCAGCATAAACCGGTGACCCATGAACACACCATTACCTCGAACACTTGCCATCATCAACCAGACGGATGGCGCCTTCCAGGTTGCTTGCTAGTCCTACACGAGGACTGGGCGCCTGTTTATGGCTGCCGCTACTTTATTAATTACATTATTATTACTATACCTTATTATTACTTCTGTGTTTTATTTTATTTTCAATCTCTTATGTAAACATTTCTGCGTTTTTGTCAGATTGTTTTCTCATTAAACGAATATATATATATATATATATATATATATATATATATATATATATCATCATCATCATCACCGGTGGCCAGTGATTTTGAGAGCCGCATGCAAGAAACATTGAGAAAACCATAAGAAATATTTCTTCGGGAACCTCGACAGGGAATCATAGTGATCTAAGACTAACGGTGGAACGTATTGACCAAGCTGCCTTGAACACTGTCGACCGACGTACTCAGTGAATTCACGTACACACAGCCGTACAACGATTCTTCTCTCGCTTACACATACAAACGTACTACCACGATTAGAGAACACGTTTTGAAATAGAGCAACAAATCCAAGAACTGTCTGTATTTGTTCGTCGAAAATCGGTGACAATTCATTCGTCAAAACAATCGGAAAGAACTCCTTGAATGTGTTCCTGTCGGCTACGATCGTCTTCTGACTTTCCAAGAGAGTTATCGCACTCTCACATTGCTGGATTGCTGAGCTGTAATCATGTAATGCTGTATACAGAAAATTAACTCGATAGGCGACGCTGATGAAGTAAGAAGGCGAGACCAGAACACCCGAAGAGTGGTTCAAGATTGCTTCAAGAGTCGACACTAAAATTTTGTATTTATCTTTTAGGACTCTAGAAACGCCAGTATTTGACTTAGCAACTGAACTATTACAACTAGTCAGCCGAGACGATTCCATACACGTCTTGCTGTTATATAAAGACAGCTTTTCGCAAATAACAAGCAGCGTATCACTGGAAGTAAATGATAAGTTCACAGAGCTGGTTTCATGTGTGGCAGCAGCAACGGTAAAAGATGTATCGGCCATTGAGAGCAGAGTACTGTCGCTATTTACTGACTTACCTTCAGCTCTGTTGATCATGAGTTGAAGGTGTTGAGAGAGACCCGCATACAAATTCTTGAATGCCGACGAAAGCCACTCAGAAATAGTAAGATCATCTAATGTTTTGTTGGACTTTTCTATATTCAATGGATTCAGCATGTTACTAAAGAAAACCCTAAGTTTAGCAAAGTTCAAAATCTTGGTTGGAACTGATATGGTAAGTTCGATCCTTGGATAAGATTTCTCTGCTTTTGACAGTAGCGTCGAAAGATAATGTTCTTTGTAATGCAACAACGAGGAAATTTCTGTCCACAGATCCAAATCGTCTGACAAAAAACCAATCATATTATTCTTTCGGATGAAATAGTTCGGACAGCATCTTTCAATCAACCATTCGATCATCATACAAAGTAGTTCACCGACAGATGTCGTCAGGTTCTCGTCTGTCCAAAATTGCGGAGGTTTCTGCTCGCATGCCCAAAGCATTAACGTCTTGAAGAAGTAGGTGCAGAGCACAGTTTTCTCCTCTCCTCCACATAATTCGACTACTTCACTCTTGATTAACCTAAGCACATGGTAGATGTATTTCTGGACATCTGTCCAACTGTTAATTAAAATCGCTTCTGCGACTGAAAAAGAATATCTCCATTGAGTTTCATCCTCTGGATTGCTTTGATGAGGCTTTGGAACTAAGTGACATCCGAATCCTATGATTTTATCAATGACGTCTTTTGGGAGCCATCCATTCTTCCTTTCACGAGTCATCCACTCATTGGCCTCTGGTGGCCAAGATGGACAGTAAATAGCCTCCACTCGGTCAATCTCTGCGTTCCGAATGTATTTAAACTTGCAGCAAATTAAAGACAATGCCTCGTGTAAGTTCTCGAATCCAAACCTTGGAAACAATTGTATCGCCTTTCTCCATGAAGGTCCTTTTGAGTATTCTTTCCATCCGCCGTCCAATGCTTGACGGGGCTGATCCTCCGATGGCATAGTGCTACAGTAGAACATAGCACCGTTAACGGCCGCAGTTGTAAGTCGTGCGAACCCAATGCTGACATCTTTTGTTTCAATTGTAAGCACTGTGCCTTGGAAATTCGCAGGAACGGATCTGCGATCTGGAACTGCAGAGATGTCGATTGGCCATATCAACATGTCGACGTCTGTGGGATCGTTTAGGGTGTAGCACACTGGTCTTTCGCACAGACTCCCACTTAGCATACACCAATAGGAATCCTTTCTCGTGAAGAAGTGCTGACGAAAATTCTCATAATCTTCATCTGTTAGTTGTGAATTTCCTAAATTCGTAATATCCTGCATTGTAGAGGATAAGCTTGTAAAAGACGAAAGATTCTGCTAGCTAGAGACCGAAATATTTAGTCAAGGAGTGGAGAAACAGGTCCGTTCGAGATGCGAATATGATAATTTGGTGGCATTTATTCTCACCTATAGGCCTATCTCTGACCAGTGACCATTGCTTATCTTAAAGTCTTAAACGAGCTGTAGGCTAAGTAAGTTCCCTAGGCAAGAGTTCCTACGCTGGCATTGTCTTTGCTCTCCTGTGACTGGTAAATTTATTTCAAACACAGACTATTGACTATGCCACTTATCACAATAATTTCGTACTTTGCAAAGTAGCATCCCGTGGCAATCTGAACCAGAACAACACAAAAGACTTGTTATTGCAAACGTTTTCTTACGCTGACAAAAAAAGAAATCGCTTTGATCTATAATCTTGAAGATGATATAAATCTAATATGCAATTCACGTTCTTCGTTCAAGAGCTCTTGAATTAGACAACCTGTGTACCGCACCACAATAAGCTACCATATAATACAATTTATGATTGTTTTCAAGGGCTTATGTATGTAAGCCCAAGCTTGTCGTTATTTTGCGTTTCTCTTTAACCTGCGACATATTACGCAAAAGCTGTAATATGATGCATGCATGCACTATAAGCTGTTGAGTATCATGTAGGCTACAACAAAATAAACGTTGAAATTTATTTGCATCGACACAGAGATGTGTGATAAATCGCATTGGTCAGAATTAGTCAACAATTAGGCCTACTGCGAATAATAATTACACAAACTTGCCTGTCACATTAGGCTGTCAGTTGGTAGTCATAGGATTGGCTCCATTATTATAGAAAAAATTGCCATAAAAGGTTCTACTACCAGAGACCCTCCCGAGTTTCTTATATGTCATTGGCGCCGTGCTTACTGTTGACCTTTTTCGGTGCATTGACTTAATTGAAGTCATTGCCTGTGGTTGAAAATAAACGGTTGTTGGTCTTAATTATGTTGACTGTTGTGAGGGATGGTCATATATACGACGAACCATAGGTCATAGGGAAATACACAAAAAAGGGTATTTTATCGGTCAGATGATGTTGTGAGGGTTTATTTGGATATGCCCACTGGTTTCTGGCGCAGTTTAATTTAATCATTTTAGTTTCGTTTACTTTAAAACAGTTTAGTTTTATCTCAGTTATCATGCTAAAGGCTTTAATAGATTATACAGTAACTGTCGGCATGTTATTAATATTAACCATCAAATATATCACGTATAGGCCTGTACTGCTAACTATAGACATTTCGTCACGAATATAGACCAGGTTATGATACATGTAATGAAGTTTGTTTCTTTAAGGTAAATTTCAAATGTGTGGCCCACTTGGCAAGTTTTAATCAAATTTACAAAATAAACAAGATATCAGTTTGTTATGTTTGATATTAACAAGTTCAATTAAGTTTCTGCTTCAAAGAATTAGTACAGGTTACAATATATTATCATGTATCTCGTATTCTTTATGAACATCAAAATTTAGGCAGTCATAATTACACGATATTACCCTAAAACAAAAGACCTAGATCTACATATAGTTACAGGCGTAATAAATTATTTATACTAATGATAATATGCAGGCTATTCACACAATGCACGCCCACCCACCCACCCACCCACCCGCACACACACACACTCTCTCTCACATATTCCACGCCCAAACCCACAGTCACCCACCCGCACACCCACCCACCCACCCACCCACCCACACACACACACACACTCTCTCTCTCTCTCTCTCTCTCTCTCTCTCTCTCTCTCTCTCTCTCTCAGACACAGATGCATGCTTTTTATGATTTCTATAACAGTAATAAAAAAAACCGCTATGATTTGTAATAGGGGGCCAGCAGGTTGTGTCATGGAATGACAAGTAAATGAAAGTCAAAGACAAAAGTAGCTATTCATATTAATAACTTAATCAAATCAACAAAACATATTCTTTATTCTAGCTATACCTTAATAAGTCTGAAACCGCAATAGAATAAAAAAAAGAAATTGTGCAAATTATTATTAAGACAACCTTTATCCTAGCAAAACATAGTATTGCTAAAATTGTATTGCTCAAAATATGATCAAAATAAGTCTCTTGACTTTGCAAAAGCATTCAAAATTCTATATTGCTCAAATCATCAAAATAGTCTTTGTAAACCGAATCTGGAGCCATTATTGCAATCGTAATTGTAATCGAAAGATTTCTACAACGCCCAATAGGGGCCAAGTGGCTGGAACCAGCTTATTCACAGTCGCTTAGTCAAATCAAAGTCGAAAGGCGGGGTGAATAAAAATCGATTCCAGGTCAAGATCAAAATGGTCAGGCAAGCAGACCGTCAGACTGCTAAGGTGGATGATGCTTAGAATTGAAACGGCGAGGGAGGTAAGGGGAAGAGGAGTAATCGGGATAGGCTTTGTGAATGAGCGGCGTTTTCAGTGTTTTAGTGAAAGACTCGTGGAGAAATAGCTGAGTTGAGGTCTTGGTGAGTTCGTAAAATGGATCAGATATCTGATACAATTCAGCGGGAATTTATTCCGGAGAGGCGGAACAGCTATGGCTGAGAAGCGATTTGCAAATTTAGTAGTGTTGAGGTGACTGAAGAAGCACAGGTTTTAGGGCGGAAGAGGAGCAGGTTGATCGAAATAATTGGACCGTGAACAACTGACGGAAATAAAGCGGCTGGTAGGATTAGAAATGTGTTGGTTGTTAACTTTGTATTGTATTCGTCCAGGTATTTTAGTCAGTGGAGTGAATTTAGGACAGGAGTTATGTGACGGTGTCTTGGAGTTTTTAGTGCGAGAGCATTCTGGATAGCTTGTGTGGATGGATGCAGAGTCAATGTTTAGAGAAATAGATGCATCTGGATTTTTCTTGAGCTGGTCACGAATGCCTATAAGTATGAATTAGGTTTTCCATAGATACAGGCGCAGCCAATGAAGTTAATCAAATATAATTGAGAATTGCTAGGTGAATGATTTAAACAACTATATGAATGCAATCACAAGTGCTCTGTTAGCAAATAAGCTTATGTCTGCATGACTATGTTCGCACAGAAATTTTTATAATGCAGTTCACTTATGATTGCATTATAATTCTTGTTTAAATCATTGAGTGATGAAGTCAAATTCTTAGAACAGTCACTCAATTCATTTCATCCATTCACTTCATTATATCCATAACCTGTAAAATCAGCTTATACCAGTCACAATCCAATAAAAAATAAAGTCTTATGGAAGACAGCTTATGCCACCTAATAGTAATTGGCAATTGGCAATCGATTCAATCGATATCGTACCATATGTAACTTGAGTTGAAAGCTTTCAAGTAGGCTACATAACAGGAATGACACTGAGTCTAAAAAGCGTGATCGTTCACGCATATTGTGCGTACCAATTAGATTAACATTAGCCACACAAATAAACCAAATGTGCATACTGTTTAATTGCATAAGATGAGCAACTGATCAACTGACAAACAATTTGCATTAACTCTTGAACGACGCGCTTGTACTAGAAGTAACTTGGAAACCAATGCAGTTCGTCGTTAAAGTGTTAAACTTCGTACAACCAAAGCTAATCTGTGCGAATAACTTTGAAAAAACGTGGAAGTCGATTGATGGAACTGGAATGCGTTGGTCACTTGTCCCGTTGATAGATCTGTGCGAGGAATGTCGCGATGCCGGTTTCCACTGTTGAATCAATGTTTTTCTCAAGACGGGTCTAAACAAATCATGATTCATCTTAATAATCAGAGTAGAAGTCTCGTGTGAAAAACAGAATTTACTATGAGGAATATTCAACAAACCGAAATAGTCCTATACTGCAACATGTAAGCCTATTTTATTCTAGTCTTTAGAGTTTCTACCTGTAGTTATGAAAATATCGAAGTTCTACAGTTTAAGTTATCACTTTTGTGTAGCTGTCAACTGTATTACATGTGCCATAAAACTAACTACAAATACAAAGGATGAGCAACAATTATCACATCTTCAGCTTGCAGAATTGCTTTTAAGCTTACAGTTATCTACGATGCCTACATAAGCTCACCGTATAAATGCTCATTTAGTGGATTTTATATGGGGAAAACACAAAAACACGTTATATAAACATAAATAGGCAAACTCATACATAACACATTTATATACAGTTTTAATTATTGTCGTGGATACAGTCACGCCCGACGTGATCTTAATACCTGGGACTAGAATCACGCCCGCTACGCTATTGGTCAATACACGTCACATGATTTGGTGCACCTGAAAGGAGCCAACCGATAAACTCTCCCGAATGAGGTGGAAGATTATTCACCATGTTTTCTAATGACGAAACTAACCCTAACCCTGACCCTAACCGACCCTCACGACGCCTAACCTGACTCTAACCGACCCTCAAGGTGTCCACCATTTCAAATTCCAAAGGAAGTTAGCAAGTTCACGTGATTCCCTTTGGCCAATAACGTGACGGGCGTGAATGTAGTACTGGGGTTCCGCTAACGCCCGGGGCGTGAACGGATCCACTACGTTTAATTATACCTGTTTTTGAGTGTATGAGTTTATTTTGCACTTGATGCAGTCTTGTCCCATATAAGCCTAACTGCATGTTGCCACACATCCTCTGTCCTTTACATTTGGGGCAGCTGTTCTGTCCAGAGCATCTGTGAGGTGTCGGTCCATCCATCACGAGACCGGCCCTAAACAAATATAACTACATAAATACAGGTTGTCATGGCGTCATAGACCCATAATCATAATCGTAATATCACGATTTCTTCAGTAACAAAAATAACTAGGTTTTGGGAACTAGCTTATTCACAGGAGTTAAGACAAAAACAAAATTGGTGAGGCAGGTGTAGGAGCCCTGTGTGGTATAAAGCTATGACTGATTATAAATATACTTTAACGTTTGATCTCCAGAGTGAAGACAGTTAAAATAAGATGTAATAATAATAATTAAATTGCAATTTATTTAGCTCCATTCAAAGAACACTCATGAAGCATAGATACATGTAAGCCTACATATTATGATAGAAAGAAAACAAATAATAAGCATGCAATTCTCCACGGCTGTGATCCTTCGGCCATCTATCATCATTATTTGTGCAACACCCATCTTTCCATCTGACAGTTAAATCAGTTCTGGATATGTCAGCTACAATCCGTTCTCAGCTTCGACATCGTCCTACCGCTGGACATGCCATATATATATATACACACATATATTAAGTTATATATAGTGCGTGTTTAATACTAGCAACATCTGTTTCAACCGAACAGCATTCATCATTGTTTCCAAATTGAAAGCATGTCAGTTATCATTATTGAGAGCATCCAGTCATAAGTGTAACTTCAGCACAAAGAGTGAATTGCTTCCAGTCCCTAAACAGCATGTCAAAAGTAGCATGGTGTTTATTTGATTACTGGTGAAAACCGAGTTACCTGACTTCAGCGTTGAGAAAAACACTGCTGTAATGTGCGATGCCAGATTCACGGAGTGATTTGCCGCTTCCACCTTCCAGAAGAACTTAAAAAAATTATATAAATTTAAGTGAATTTCAACGAAGAGTCTTTTCAATAAAACAATTTAAATTCCTGAACTCGCTCATAAGAACATGATACACAAGAATCAATCAGTGCATTAATTTCGTATAATTCATGCAATAGATAATTAATTATAACTACGAAAAGGATTGTTGTTTAAACGGATAACAGCAATAATATTAGCACCTAATCATTATCGTTGGCTTTGTCGTATTATTTGACATTTTACTTAATTGATGATCAGCGATCAGTTGAGGAAAACAGACGAAGCTTCGAAGAGAAATCTTGACAAAATTGATTTTCACTGAGCGAACCTGAAAACAGTCTTACAAAAGAACTAGGCTACTTTTATGGTAGGTCAACGTTAAGTTACTTTAATTCATGTTGGATTAAGTTGCTTAAATTAAAGTAACATAAAGTATGTTAAGTTACATGTATGTTGTGTTAAATTACTCTCCTGCAGCAATCATGCAATAATATCGTATTATCAGCAAATAATATTATTGCTGCAGGAGAGTAATTTAAAGCAGATTTTGATTTTGTTTCAGCAGAAATTCACTTACAGCCGTCATGCATTACGTAGAAATCTTTAACTTTTATCTTGTAGGCGGCACTTATGAGGTCGAGCAGGTGGTCAACACTTTGGTTCTGTTGCAACACATTTAAGTAACACAGTAAAGTCAAGCGACAGAGTTCAGGAGAGTTTCAGTAATTGTCTTGTCTCTTTAGGTCAAATTCGAAATAATTATATTGAGGTCTGTTTTTTCAGATCCAGAGCGGACGAAATTGTACGTATGTACGTATGCATGCATGTATATATTTGTATGTATGTGTATACACACATACATACAAATATATACATGCATGCATACGTACACATGTACATATATGTATGGATGTATATTGGTATGTATCTATATATTTGTGTGTATGTATGTCTGTGTGTATGTATGTATTTATGTATGTATGTATGTATGTAGGAGTATGTATGTATGATGTATGAGTGTATGAGGTATGCCTCTCTGTATGTATGTATGCGGACATGATCTTCTGCATATTTACTTGACCACAGCTTGGTCTTGGGGTTCCATCGGTTGTTTCCTTGTGCATTTCGCACTGACGCTTTAGGAGTTACTGAATACGATTACAGTCAGCTTACACCGAATGTTTGTTGGTCATTGGTCAATTACATATTGACGTTAACAGGTTCTGCAGAAGTCCGCATACAACAACAATAAAAAGCCTATTCTATGTATGTCTGCATGAGTAAGATTGTGCAATGTTCTTGATAAAATTTCACTGCATAATTATGTACCTCCTTAACTTGCATCATCGTCGTTTCGCCACTTGGTCCAGAGACAGCTACTCCGATTGCTGCAAAAAGACATTGTAGAAATTGCCGTTATTTCATATTTAATTTTACTGCTCTGAATTAGTGAGTGATGCTTGGAAAGTGACAAAATAGCGAATATGGCTTTATCAACTTTATATTCTGGTGTCACTGATTGTCAGTTTAGCAGTCGCCCTTGTAAGTAAGCAAGTAAGTACATGTAAGAATATTCTTTATTTGACTACCAGCAAACGCACAGTAGCTAACAGAAGAAATAAATAATAGAAACCTTTATGCAAAGTTATATAACATTCTCATTAACTCTTTTTTGCAAAGGCATCAACTCTAGGTAGGGTGAGATCATGTGGTCTGGGTCGCGTATTGTATGGAGTGAACTTACGGGGAGGGAGGAGGTCGTGAAGGATGTGACAAGGGCTTGAGAGGATTGAACGGAAAAGAGTAGAATCAGCTCCAGAACAGTGAAAAGTGGAAGTACTGAAAAGTCAGAGTGCTCAACCTGTCAGACACTTATTCAGTGCATGCGATAATGAACCACATCACAAACTCGCTACTGTAACTGTTGTGATATTTATTAGGAGACTGAACCGGTTGCAAAACCTCCAAGAAGTCCTTTATAGGCGAACAAGCACCACTGCATTACAAAATATCGAGTTACATCTTCTGCTGTTGCTTATGTCCAACGCATAAGCAAAATGTTCAAAAATTTGCACAAAGTCTTTACAATGCGTTACATATACACCGAGTCTGATATGATGAATGTCTAGTACTCCCGACATGCCATACACTAACCACGTCAGCGATGGTTATTGCCCAATAATGCCCATGCTCGCTCGCATAATGAAGCGCCTCTGCCTAAAAAGATGGCTTGCTTTATAAAACTGAATTTCATTAGCGCAAATCATGCGTTACTTCAAGAAATGTCAGCTTAAAAACTAATAATTATGCATAAACTTACTTACTTTTACCAAAAACATTATGATCAAGAAAATCTTCTGCAAAACGTAAACCAATCAACGTTATAGTAATTCATCGAAGGACCCATTCTAGAATGCTGCATAATGACTTGAAACAGTTTAAAAATTATATAATGTTCTACAAAAGCACTTAGTAGACAAACAGTAGGCCTAAGTAAGTAAGTAAGTAAGTAAGTACGTGCTTTATTGAACCGCCTGCAAACGCAACAAAGTCAACACTTTGGTTCGCTTTCAATGTCTCCTCTTCCGTTCACAGATAGTCTAATAGTTGTTTACAATATAAAAGTGTGCACAAATTATAGTGATAGGTAGGTCTAGCGCGGCAAGATTGAAAATAACCAGTAAATAAAAGATTAACACTAAATAAAGTGGATATTTAATTAGCCAGACCTCTAGACAGTTATAAAAACTGGAACTTCCAAATATCTAATAAACTGATATAATTACTTAAAGTGAATCTCTTCTTTTCATCATTTTCCAGTAATCCCCGTAGAAGGTTAGCAAAATCTAGTGTGGCATTCTTTGGGATTCTGAAATAAAGTATTTAGAATATAGTGTTGAGTCAGCCCTTAAGTTATTCTCTTTGTAATAGTCCATGTGTTTTGTGGCATATGAAACATAAGTAAAATCACAGTCTTGATCGTTTATCTATAGTCAATAACGACACTTTGGGTTGGGCGCCCAGTACTGACTACAACATTGCACTTAGCCTCGACGAAGACTTACATATGTACATGCGTATACACGCAAGCAATCGCGCATACCAAAATGCGGTTAGCTATTATAACTGTAAAGAAAACGGGGTTCTTCGTCTTCCGCTTCTCTCAGGATGGCGAGGGAAGGCGCGTGTCGCTCAGGATGGGAGCGTAAGTAGGACCTCCGTCGTCTTTCGAAGGGTTTCGCTTCTGCCAGCCGACTACCTAGTCAATGTCACCCTTCAGGGAAGTAATGCCAGACAGTTTCAAATGGCAATCTTTATTCATCTCAACAAGCGATCATCACACAGAGAAACATACCAAACCAACGCCTCTGAGCAAGCTAGTAACCAAGCCAACGCCAACTTTACACAAGAGCGGTGCTCTATATATACCCTCCCCGAGGCAGGGAAGAGGCTGAGCCTAGAGAGGCTGAGGCTACGAGGCTCGGCCTAGAGAGGCTCGGCCTAGAGAGGCTGAGGCTACGAGGCTCGGCCTAGAGAGGCTGAGGCTACGAGGCTGAGACTACGAGGCTCGGCCTAGAGAGGCTGAGGCTACGAGGCTCGGCCTAGAGAGGCTGGGCCTAGAGAGGCTGAGGCTACGAGGCTCGGCCTAGAGAGGCTCGGGCTAGAGAGCTGAGCCTACGAGGCTGAGGCTAGGAGGCTCGGCCTAGAGAGGCTGGGCCTAGAGAGGCTGGGCCTAGAGAGGCTGAGCCTACGAGGCTGAGGCTAGGGAGGCTCGGCCTAGAGAGGCTGGGCCTAGAGCCTGAGGCTAGAGGGCTGAGGCTAGAGGGGTTTCCCCGGCGGCGACATGCCAAGACTAAAGGCAGAAAATGGCGGCCACCCCAAAATTTGCCACATCCTCCCTCCGCCACGAATGGATATGCCCCCATATCCTGGTGACCCTCAGCAAGTCCCCGAACACTTATCTAGAAACAGCGGCCAACGGGCCCTCGCAAAGTCCAAAATGTCCGCAGAACACGCGGGCAACGGCCCGTAAAAATATCAATAACTCTCGCCAAGACCTCCTCAAGTCCTAGGCGCCTCACAGCCAAAGTCTTCACAATTACAATGTCCAAAAACCTCGGGCGCCTCGCAGCCCAACACCTGAAAATCAAAAGTCTCTCCAGCAGTTCCAAAGAGTTAGTGTTCTCTACGGGACTAACACAGTCAAAACGAAGGCGAAATCTCTTAACAAAGACGCGGCCAACGGCCCACAAAATTTCTACAATAATTCGCACAAC
Source organism: Aporrectodea caliginosa (assembly GCA_020284085.1). Taxonomy (NCBI): domain Eukaryota; kingdom Metazoa; phylum Annelida; class Clitellata; order Crassiclitellata; family Lumbricidae; genus Aporrectodea; species Aporrectodea caliginosa. Next base: position 410,463 of record JACEVL010000326.1, on the reverse strand, counting down.
GGCGGCCAACGGGCCAACAATCAAACCAAAATACAAAAGCAATCAACAATTAAAGCCGTTTCTCGGCGACACAAAACAATTAAACAATTAAAAAGAAATGGCCATAGTCTCTCGACGTCAGGGACGGAGGGCCCAACGGACTCACAGACAAAAGGGTCTGGCGGAAAAAAGGGGGAAAAAGCCATAGTCTCTCAACGTCAAGGACGGAGGGCTCAACGCATCCCCAGACAAAAGGCGTCTGGGGGAAGGAAGGGGACCGAGTCAGAGTCCGGGCCGACGAGGGGTGCCAGACAGCAGCACGCGACGAAGGCGCACACATCGGTCATCGTCCGTCGCTCGTAGACTCGCAGACATCGGAAGCCTCTAGCGGTAGCGGGCCGGTAGGCGTACCGTCCGCTTCGGTCGTCGTTCCGTGGCGTCGACTTCAGAGACTGAAGGCATCGCGGCGCTCGGGCCGGGTGCGTCAAAGATCGGAGCGGCGGCTCCGCCCGTCTCTTCGGAACTGTCGTCGTAGCTTGGCCGCAGCTTGTCAATGTGTGCGATGAACGGCTTCGAGTTTCGGGTCCTTCGGAGTCGATAGTTCACTGGCCCGGTCTGTTCTATCACGTAGAAAGGTCCGGTATACATCCGAGCCCATTTCGGACTCCGGCCCTGGTATCGTCGCGGCGTATAATACCAGACGCGGTCGCCCGGGGCGAACGCGGCTGGTCGCACCTTGAGGTCGTATTTCTTCTTGCGCCGTTCCGCGGAGACTCGCAAGTGTTCTCTCACCAAGCGGTAGGTACTCTCCACGCGCTCGGCGAAGTCCTGGCATCCGGTGGCCCCCATATCTGTGACTGATGGGAATTCCTTGGTCTCCTAATCGAACACGCAATTCGGCGTAAAGCCTGTAGCTTCATGCAGCGAAGCCCGGTAGGCGGCAAGTACAAAAAACCCGTTCCAATCGCGCTGGATGGCTGCCAATTACCTTCCCCAGCATGGCATTCATGGTCCGGAAAACCCCTCGAAATAAGTTTCCCTCAAAGTTGGCTCCCTGATCCGTTAAAATTCTGAAGGGGCGCTCCATACCGAACAATTACAGTCTCTACTAGGGCTCCGTGCTAATTGAGGTAGCTTTGGTTTGCCATCGGGATAGCCTCTACATACTTCGTAAAGCCGTCCATGATTTGGCCTGTGATATAAATGTGACCACGACTTTAGGATGGGGACCAGTTACTGCCGCCCCAATGGTTGAGGGAAAATAATGCAACTGAAACTAAGCACAATGAGNAGCTACTTGTCGGCGTGTACCAGATCCTCGCTGCTGTCGAACACCATTCTTCAGGCTAGCGACAGCAGAAATGTCCCAAACCAAATCAATATGAGTAGCAGCTAAGCGAGCCACATGCCGTAACAAACTGTCCTGAAAATCACTCACACAATATTCTCCCAAATGATTTTGAACAACGTGGCTTCATGCCATTATAATATGAGGGCTGCACCATCATAAACAAAAGCACATGAACTTCCATAAAATTCAACTGGTTTATCAATTCAGCTAGGAGATTGCCAAGTCTTCCTCCCATATGTGATGCGCTAGTCCTACACACTCTTTGAGCCAATACCAAGGTGGGCATATGTGAGGCCAGGCAGACAGTATCATGACTGACATGCCATATCCAGCTCATTGCAATGGGGATCGAACCGATCGATGGACAAAGCGAGGTGAGGTGCATGTGGACTCCACAGTACACCACGCAACCAACAGTTTGGCAGGCTTGCAGAGAACTATTGAAATGTTGGTGCAAGGAGGGTTGTACGTCAAATAGATGCTCTTGTAAATGTGCTGGTGTCCCATGCACACTGATGTGTTCCAACAGTTAGCCTACTGTAGGGGGAAATGTTCGAATCCTAGCTAAGGAAGTAATTTCTTACTTTTTATTAAAGAAATAAAGATAAATTATGTCTAATATGTTTTAGAAATCCATGGAAGACTCTTGTAATTAAAACGCTTAGATACCATCCACAGCAGTGCTTCCCAAACTTTTCAGTGTCACGGACCGGCAGGAATTAAATTTTAGTGTCACGGCACGAATTTTCCACTGCAGGTGTACCGGTGCCAAATTTATTAATTATTTCTCTGTTTCGTTTTCGATCACTTAAATTCCTCAAAAATTCATTTAGATGCATGTTTAGCCAATTATCTGACTTTCTGCCCTTTAAATGCTATCCTAATAAGTCCTTTTGTTATGTCTTTTGAAAATATAATATAGTCGTTTCGTGATTCCGAGACAGTTTGACCAGTTTTTTGACTCACTTTGCGGACCGTGAACTAGAAACCGAGATATTGAATCAGACAAATGACGAGTGGAATTCCAACTCAGTGTGATTCTCCTTACAGATTTTATTTTAGTTATAGTTATAGTTATAGTTAATGGTTTTTATTTTAGTTATAGTTATAGTTATAGTTAATGGATTTTTATTTTAGTTAATTTTAGTTGCTACTTAGTTACAATAATAAGGCTATAAGCAAAATTGTGCATATTAACACGCTGTTTCACGTAATTTGTTCAGAGCTTTGAAAGCCTTTTAAAAGCATGGGTGTATCTCAGCTTCATAAGACCACACAGGTTTCCAAAGTAGCTGACAAATTGTATAATAAAAATATCGCATTTTTCGTTCTCATTTATGTCGAATCGTCCATATTGTACTTCCTATTTTTTATTGTTTGTATTAACGAACATAAAGATGAATTTTCGTTATTGTTATTTTCTCGTTATAGTTATAGTTATAGTTAATGATATTTTTTAGTTATAGTTATAGTTATCGTTAACGAAATCATTTTGTTTTCGTTAACGAACATTTTCGTTATCGTTATCGTTAAACAGGAATCACACTGGACCGATGAGACCTGGAGCAAATCTGTGACGGCTTCAATGGAATCATTGCCCCAAAATGTGTGTGTTTAGCCACCAAGATAACGATTCTAAGTGAGTTAGAAGCCGAAATATTTAAAAAAATCTCAATTTTTCGTCGGCCATTTTGGAAAATGGCCGACCGATGAGACCGGGATCTAATCTGCGATGGCCCTAGTGGAATCATTGCCCCTAAATGTGTATGTTTAGACACCAAAATAACGATTCTCAGTTGACTAGAAGCCGAGATATTGAAAATCTCAATTTTCGTCGGCCATTTTGGAAAAAGGCCGACCGATGAGATCATGGAATAATCTGCGATAGCCCTATAGTCGAAAATCATTGCCCTTAAATGTGTATGTTTGGACACCAAATAACGATTCTAAGTGAACTAGAAGCCGAAATATTGAAAAATCTCAATTTTTCGTCGGCCATTTTGGAAAATGGCCGACCGATGAGACCGGAGCTAATCTGCGATGGCCCTAGTGGAATCATTGCCCCTAACATGTATACAAACATATGCATAGCCAAGCCTGGGAGTAAAATTCAAGAGGGCCATCTGCAAATTAGCCTTTGAACTCATCATTCTAAGTTGACTAGAAGCCGAGATATTAAAAATCTCAATTTTCGTCGGCCATTTTGGAAAATGGCCGACCAGATGAGACCAGGGCTAATCTGCGATGGCCCTATTGGAATCATTACCCCTATATATGTATGTTTAGACACCAAAATAATGATTCTAAGTGAACCAGAAGCCGAGATATTGAAAAGTCTCAATTTGGTGGCCATTTTGAAAAAAGCCGCCATCTTGAATTCTAAGGGAAATTTCGAATGCCTCCCCTTCCTAAAATGTTCTCTTAGGTGCCAACTACAACTGTGCAAAGCGGCAATCCGTGTTCAAAAAGTGCAGTATAATTCCGTGTACTGCCTGGACTAAAAGTTCCTCCCAGTGGAATGGACTTCCTCCTTCTCTACATTCTACAATCCTCTCTAGAAGCGTCTCTACCTCTTTCTGCTCACCTTAAAACCTTCCTTTTCTCTCGGAGTACCTCGCACTTGGAGCGCATCTGAAAGGCTTATGCTATGAGAAGCTCTTATAAGCTAAGCTTATAAATGATCACATACAATACAATACAATACAATGCCGATACAAGCGCCCTTGTAAAAGGCATGTGCTGTGTTACGGCGCGGTAGAAATTGTCGGTTTCATCATCATCATTTATACAAAGTCAAGTATTTCTATATGACTGGGTTTTTCGTATGAAATCTTCGGAGTTCCCTTGTTAGTAGTAGTGCTGCTTTGATGTTTATACCTAAAATCAACTAGGCCTAGACTTCAGTTAGCAGAAGCCACGAATCTAAACAAAGCACAACCTGAAGAATGGTGATTTCTCGGTCAATGTATTCAGAAGGCATATCTCTAAAGATGGACTTCCGTAGATTTAAAGTCTTTATAGCAACCATCTGTTGTGAGTCCTGGAAGTAAACGAACAACGATTATCTTTTAAAGTGTCGTGGTACAACAGAAGGAGAGCAGATAGTGGTTGCACAGACTGATGCTATTTGTGAAGGGTCACGTAACTTTTAAAGTATTTATTAGTTTATTAATTCGTCCATTAAGTAATTAATTAATAATAATATACATTCAATAGGCTAAGTCTGTCAATAAGCGCAGTCAATAAATAAATCAATGTTTCAAACATCAGTATGGATAGTCTATACCTGTACATGACGTCCCTTGTAGACAACCCCGAAACCTCCTTCGCCAAGATTATCTCTGGTTTCATCGTAGCAATAATTTCCGATTCTCTTCATGTCTTGCTGTGGTTGTATTTAGCTGAGCTGCGAATGAGGTAACCGATTAAAAGAATCGCAAGGTATCAGTCAAAATGGCAGTTAAGCTATCATTGTCTGACTCTTGTAAATGACCGGATGGCGAATATCTTAAGACGTACCATCGACTGATACTTTGTGCGCTACATATTGGCGCTATAAAAGTTCTAAGATTAAATTATCACTAGATTATGATTAAGTAAAGCACCGTCTTGATTACTGGTGAATACTGGCCTAGAGAAACTGAGAATGCGGGTTGTTGCTTTCATGCGTAAGATTCTTGAGGCAGTCCTTGACAAACAACAGTTACTGCTTCGTTTCATTGATTGATCCCTATTATTCATTCATTACAGAAAGTGATTTTATATAAATCTAGAACCACTCTATATATATATATATATATATATATATATATATATATATATATATATATATATAGGATATATCATCATCATCATCAGGATCCATGGGCCGAAAGGCCCGTAGGTGTCCAATGCAATTTCGTCATCTGTTTCCATAATCCTCTGTCTTGCGCCAATACACTCAAACTGTGTAGGTCTTGTTTGCACCAATCCCTGATGTCATCAGTCCATTCCCTGTTAGGTCTTCCTCTTCGTCAAAAGGGACCATCATACGCCATCATGACAGTTTTTATTTTTCTATTATTGTCCATTCTGCATATATGTCCAAACAGACCCAATTTCCTTCTCATTACTGACTGTATTAGATCTTCCTTTATGTGTAATCTTCTTCGGACCTCCTTATTTGTCACCTTCATTGTCCAATTCAGATGCAATATCCTTCTATAGCAGTACATTTCAAAAGCCAGGATTTTATCATGATCAGTCTTTTTAATTGTCCAGGCCTCACACGCATAAAGAGCTGTACTAAACACGCATGTTTTCAAGACATTCAGCTTTGTCTTATAACTAATTTGCTTACTATTCCAGATGGAATTTAGTCCTGCCATAACTCCCTTTGCCTTTGCTATTCTTGCCTTTATGTCCTTTGTACAATCATTATTCCATGTTAACAGACTACCTAAGTACACAAATTCTGTTACATTCTCAATCACCTCATCTTGCACTTTTATTTCCCTGTCTATTGTCTTCTTGCCAAATACCATTGTTTTTGTTTTATCCACATTTATTTTTAATCCAGCCCGTTGTGCAGATGTGTTCAGTGCGCAAACATTTTCCTGCAGCCTCTCACAACTATTCTCCAGCAAGTCAATGTCATCTGCCGACCCACACCTCAACGTGGTGAGGGGGTGGCAACAGCTAAGTAGGGGAGTGCCTGCTGAGGCTTTGCCATCAGTGGTGAAGGTCTTGGCTGAAGTACCACCTTGGGCGCTACGCGAGGTGGACAGGCTCAGCAGGAACCCTGAAACAGCTGGCAAACGTGGGCGGCATCGCAGCCTTTGATACCACAAGTATTGTGGTATCAGACTCCAGACCTATAAATATATATATATATATATATATATATATATATATATATATATTCGTTTAATGTGAATCAGGTTGACAAGCCGCAACCGGTTACAAGGTAAAGTGAAATGAGATTAGTAATTTAAAATTCTATAGGTTATTGTTTGTTCAGGGGTTATTTTTTGAGCAAGCTCCTATAGAGAACCCTAGGAATGTAGTTCTTATCATCCTTAGCTGGTAATACAAAATCGTGAGTTCTAGGGCGAGGCGAAGGCTGTAACTACGCTTGATGACAGGCGGAAACAAGCTCCGCAGGACGTGGGATGTATTTCTGCTGACTGCCGTCAGCAGTCTGTCCTCGGCTTCGCATACCATCTCCGAGACGTCAGGCGCGTTGCCAGGGAGATAGCCCATTCGTCGCGATCTTTGTAGAAATCGGTCCAGCCTATTTCTGTCCTCAGCTTTGGTGAAGCCCCACCAGGCTGGCGCCGCATAAAGCAGACGGGACACTCTATACCAATTCTCGACGAACGTAGTAAATAGCTTACCTTGTACCACCAATAAGTATTGTAGATAGGCCCACTACTACAGACTCGCGGCACTTTATAATAGTTACTCTATAGTAGGCCCGTTGCTCCAAGAACAAAGAGGAAGATCAGTCCCTTAAACTGTCCAGCCCTCTCATTCGCCGGCCGATCATCCCACTGGCAATGTACGATCAGCGTACTCTTCATAGCTGAGTTGGCCAGGAGGCTCAAGTGAAACCGAAATCTCGTAACAAGTTTCTGCCCTTAAGTGATTTGAACTCCGGACCTCTCAGTGGACAATCGAGCGCAATAACCATGTCTCGTTGTGTTGCAGGCATCTAATTATGCACATGTACAAAACCATGACACCTTCAGTTTCTCTTTTAACAGCTAACCCAGAAAGGCAGCCATGATTTCGCTTACCATTCCTTCTTCGAAGTCAGTGTGAGTCTCCTTACAGATCTTATTTTAGTCATAGTTACAGTTATAGTTAATGGATTTTTATTTTAGCTATAGTTATAGTTATGGTTAGTAGGCCTATTATTTTTTTAGTTATAGTTATAGTTAATGTATTTTTATTTTAGTTAATTTTAGATACTTAGTTGCAATAATTAAGGCTATAAGCAAAATTGTGCGTATTAACAATTTGCTCAGAGCTTTGACAGCCTTTGAAGCATGGGTGCATTCAGCTTCATGAATACACAAGTTTCCAAGGTAGCTGACAAATTGCGTCATAGAAATATCGCATTTTTTCGTTCTCATTTATGTCGAATCGTCCATATTGCACTTCCCATTTTTATTTTTTTGCATTAACGAAAATAAAATTGAATTTTCGTTATTGTTGTTTTCGTTATAGTTATAGCCATGGTTAATGATATTTTTTAGTTATAGTTATAGTTATCGTTAAAAAAATCATTTTTATTTTCGTTAACGAACATTTTCGTTATCGTTATCGTTAACGAGAATCACACTGTTCGAAGTCCAGCCCAGTCGTAAAACAATCTTCTAGTCTACGTTTCAATACTATTTCAACAAGTTGGTCTAAATCGTTAATCAAACTTGTCATCTGGTCTTTGGTTAGTTTGTCACTTGCCAATCCCAATTTTCGCCACGCAGATTTGGTTGCCTTCGTCTTGAATAAGGCAGAACCCAGAAAGGCAGCCATGAAAATAAAGCCCTTATCTTCTCGGCATGTGAGGGCGGGTGGCCATCACTCTCATTCGCCGTCTTATCTTCCCACTGGCAGTGTACGGCCAGTAGTTGTTTATTTTTAATGGCACAGTTTGTCAGTGAACCCAAGTGGAGCAGAATTCTCGAAACAACTCTCTGTCAGAGATTCCCATAATACTCTCGGTCGACAGCATAGCATGCTAACTGCTCAATTATCCAATTATCGTGCATTGCAGCAGCAGGCCCTCGATGTCGCTCGTATGCTCGAGGGCCAGCTGCTGCGAGATGTGATGCGACTGGACTCGCATGTCCTGCTCGGCCTGTTCCCACCAAGGGTCCATAGGCCATATAGTCTGCGTCCTTGCCCTCACAGCTTCAAACTCCCGAGAAAGGACGAGAGAAATTATATTTCTCAAGTACTGTACAGACACTCGACCATGTCCCCCACTTTCTGACTATGACCGATCAATTCTTTATTTGTGTGTTTATTTGACTTGATTTTTCTTATTATTTTCTAAGACATTTCTTCTTTCTTGTAAATGGCTGCGGTATGTCAGCAATGATCTCAATAAACGAATAATTATATGATTGATTGACCTTCTTAAGCCATATAGAAACAGATGTCTCGAGCAGAAAGGAACTAAATATTTATTCATCAAAGTATTTACACATGAAGTTTCTTAAATTAAAATGACCTTACTTCGTTATTTAATTGATTAATGTAAATTTCAATTTTATACGTTGTGAAAATAGACTGTAAAGCTCCAAGAATGTTAATTTTTAATTACAGCGAACTTTTCACATTTTCTAACAATAGGGCCTCGGTCCAAACTCAAAGTTTTAGCTAATGTGAAATTGTTTTCATTCTATTTGTTTAGGGCTAGCATCTAGTGTCTCTGTTCAGCGGTTATTAAAGAGAAAGGGAAATTATCAAAATTGAAAGAGAAACTAGAGAGAAGCAAAAAGACATCTGTTATTAAAGAGAAAACGAAGTTATTAAAATTGAAAGAGAAACTAGAGAGAAGCAAAAAGACAGCGGTTATTAAAGAGAAAGCGAAGTTATCAAAATTGAAAGAGAAACTAGAGATAAGCATCAGTTTGATCAGGCCTAAGAGCACAAAATGGGTCAACTGCTTAAGTCATAGAGGGCTTCAACAGTGTGAACCACGCAAGATCCCGACCGTTCACCTCCGTTTGAACCTTCTCTCACGACGCTGTACATAGTTGCACAACACCGGGTGTGTGATATGAATACCTTCTCCAGCCTTGAAAACTACCCATTTCCACCGTCCCTGTCTCATGAAGGAAAACTTCAGTTTGGAAATAAGTAGTGACAACATAATTATGGAGAAGGCGTTCTGGTCAGAGGCAGTAACCTGTCGACGCCAGCTTGTAACCACGAAGAGGTAAATACGAGATACAAGACGGGTCTTCCATGTACAATTTGTACATTGTACAACATGCTCTGCAACAATAAGAATAAATTACAAAGTATCCTAAATAGGATGAAACGTAGAGGCTTCCTCATATCTTCAACCCCTATAGCGTTATAGATATGTCCCAAGCTGCTGATTCTGGCTTATTTCGGGCTATTTGTGGGGACCCACGTCATGTTTTCCTAGGAATCTTCGAATTTACACAGCAAAACAAATATAACTTACGTCCTAGAATTCACAATTTTATTCTCCCATCAGTGATAAATGTAATTACATACCACGAATCTTGTTTAAAGATACATATTAATTCAATTGATTAATTGCCTTTGCTAAAAGAAGTTTTATTATGAGAATGTTATATGACTTTGCATAAATGTTTGTATTATTTATTTTTCTCTGTATGCTACTGTGCGTTTGCTGGTAGTCAAATAAAGAATATTTTTACTTACTTTTACTTACTTAATTGTCTTATAATTATAATTACTTGTATTATTTTGTCTTGAATCATTAACTTTATTTAGCCTGACTCTTTTAGCTAATTGTGTTACTTGTAACCTGTTGCGTTTTGTCAACTGGATTATTTTGAAATTAAACGAATATTGATTGATTGAACAAGACTCTGTCTTGTTTGGTCCGCACTGTGGACACCAATGTCGTGATTCTGACAGGGAAGTTTCACCAGTTACAAGACTGGTGTCCATTGACCAATATCTGGGTATCATTCAATGAGGAGCTTTTCTACATACACATTTAATGTGTCACTAATTTAGTGACATTGCTCAGTAAGTAAGTAAGTAAGTAAGTAAGTAAGTAAGTATATCCTTTATTTTACTAACTGCTAACCGCTCTTTGGTGTACATTAAAGTTTTAAGAAATCCTGAATGAATCATCCTTATAATACATCATCCTAATTATAGATGTTTTCCGTGTTAAGGTATCTGTGTGCCAGTGTTGTATCAATTACATTGCAGTGTGATTCTCCTTACAGATTTTATTTTAGTTATAGTTATAGTTATAGTTAATGGTTTTTTATTTTAGTTATAGTTATAGTTATAGTTAGTATTATTTTTTAGTTATAGTTATAGTTATAGTTAATGAATTTTTATTTTAGTTAATTTTAGTTACTACTTAGTTACAATAATTAAGGCTATAAGCAAAATTGTGCGTATTAACACGCTATTTCACAATTTGCTCAGAGCTTTGAAAGCCTTTGAAGCATGGGTGCATTCAGCTTCATGAATACACGAGTTTCTAAATTAACTGACAAATTGCATAATAAAAATATCGCATTTTTCGTTGTCATTTATGTCGAATTGTCCATATTGCACTTTCTATTTTTATTTTTTGTATTAACGAAAATAAAGATGAATTTTCGTTAGTGTTATTTTCGTTATAGTTATAGTTATAGTTAATGATATTTTTTAGTTATAGTTATAGTTATCGTTAACAAAGTCATTTTATTTTCGTTGACGAACATTTTCGTTATCGTTATCGTTAACGAGAATCACACTGTTACATTGCAACTGTAATTCAATTATAATTGCAATTACATGCTTGTAAATGTAATTGAATTACGATTACAATTACTTGATTGTGAAAGTAATTGAACTACAATTACATTTTGAATGTAATTCAATTACCAATTACTTTTGCATATCTGAAGTTCTCAGCCCATGTCGCTATGTGCTCGATCTCGGACTTGATCGTACAGCTCTTTGCAGCAGATATTAGAAGATAACTATACTTATACGTTGCCTATACTTAATTATCTTGTTACCAGAGTGACTCGGCTTAAGCTTAGAAATTGCGATGATAAAGATTACTGGGCCCAAGCCTGACCCTTGTAAAATGCTTGCGTTAATTTCGACTGCGGCTGATATAGCGCCTTCGAACTCAGTTCTATCCTACCTCTGGCTGAGGAAGGTTATGATCCAGTTATATGCACAGTCTGGTAATGACATTTCCACAACCAGTTCAGACTAGTAGGAAAGGAAAACTTAGGAAAGGAGAATTGCACAGCCTTGCAGTTGTTTCACAGTTTTTCTTGAACAAGGGAAGAAATCAGGATGGATGGCCTGGAAATGTTATCCAGATGTTACACCGGCCATCACCAACATTGTGAAAAATGCATTCTTAGCAGTGGACATCCAGAGTGACGACTTTCGAATTATGGAACGCTTCACCATTATCTTGTACTAGAGAACATGTCGACTGGAGTCAGTGAATTAAGTACGCAGAGAAATGTTTTGTCAGCAAAACAAGACAATGGAAGCCATCCCGCCAACACAGGCTGCTCTTCTTCAACATACAAAGCGTGCTGTTTACCAAGTAGGGGTCTGGTCCACATGTGACTTTCATCAGCAAGAACTACCCACTCTGCAGAAATGGGGGTGGAAAATGGACAGCGACAGTCAGTGCTGGCAGGGGCGTCCATCCCCTTACGTCTATGAAGCATTCCCCCCTCGTGTCATCAGATTCCCCCCCCCCGACGACGGCCCCATACGATTGGTCGACTGTCGACAAAAGAGAAAATCTCGATTATCGAAATTTGAAACACACTTTTATTGTTAGATTCTGTGACTTTAGTTCTCCAATCAAGCAACATTATGCATTATAAAATATGAAGGCTTGTACACAGACAGAGGCATACCACCAGAGCGGCCAGACAGCACAAGTACTAAAATTGCAATAGGTGCATTTTCAGAGCAGCTGCGCGATCAACAATTTCGTCTAGTTTTAGTGATACAGTGGCGTCTCATTCACAGGCTAAAACTTTACAGAGGTGCAAACCATCATCAACCCTGGTTGAGCTCAGTCGATTTTACACAATGCAGATGCGACTCATTACTCGCTCAGCTGAGCAGCTGTTCACCGCAAGGAAGACCAGAATTTTGTACACGCTGGTGAGCGTGGAATAACCTGAAAGTTGTGATATATATCACATGTAATGGCTTAACATAACTGCTCTCAATCCACTGTCTTGTCGACAGATGTGTCTTTAGCTCGTCATCATCGTCACTGCCTGTGCCTGCATCATCTAGGTGTACTGAAAAAGATGTTTCTTCTATCGTTTCAGTTTATGGTGGTAGCGGTACTACGTGTACTATGTGGCTGAGCGCAGGCTATATCTCTTCGGTAGCGTGTCGGTCTTTAACTAATTCGATGAGACTCATTAACAGAATAAGAGCACGACGGTTTTCGTTTTCTGGTTATTATTCATCACCTCGTATATCAAAAACTGCATACTTGAAACAACTTATAAAAGAGCGGCATCGTCCGTTATATATAAAACTGCTTGTTTTTAAACAACTTATAAGAAAGCGGCATCGTCCGTTACTCTCTCTTTCCGATCCGCCGAGCCCGTCTTCTCTCTCCGGCTCCCCTGTCGCGAATCTCCTCTCTTCCGCTTTCCCCTCTCTTCTCTATCGCCCCCGCCTGTCAATCAACTCTTTCGCCCCCCAACCGCGCTCTCCGGTTCGTTCCCTCTTTCCTTGCTCCCCTTTCTGCCTTCTCTCCCCTTCACCCTTTGACAGGCGTGGCCTATGCTTCCACTCCTTTGGGTCTGTCAGCTGTCAGCTGTCAATCATCTTTCGTACTAATACAATGCAATCTTATAATAAAATGTAAACTAATATATTTATACTAATATTTATATCGTCGTGGCGGCATCTCACTACAACTCCCTACTTCTTAAGCTGATTGTTCCAGGTTGAGCATCGGTTAGAAATGAGGGCTATTATTAGGAGTGTTCTTCCGCCAACGACGATCACAGGAGCACAAGCAAGCATCGGCGCAGGCAATAACAGATTGTCTTTATAAGCCGTGCGTTGCGACGTTGCCAGGCTGGTTACGACAAGTCTTTAAGGTTTTACTCTAGAAAATAAAGCACATACACAAAAACGAGTAGTATTCTTATAAACACACATTTCTATAATTATATAAGTCAGTGAAACATAAAACACGATAATGCTATCTTTGCGATAGGTGACATGAGTCGATCTAAACATTCTAATTTGTCATGTAAGCTCTTGACAACCCATCTGCCATCGTGTTAAGTCGGCCAGGGGTAAAATGTACCTGTAGATCATACCTCTGAATGGCTAAAGCCCAGCGTGTAAGCCTCGGGTTATGGTTGGCCATTGTTTGGAGCCACCTTAAACAGTTGTGATCCGTGTATACCTGGACTTTGGCCCCATACGTATACTGTTGGAAATGAGACAGTGACCATACCACACTTAAAAGCTCCCTTTCGACTGTACTCATTTTGGCCTCCCTTGGTATTAATTTACGGCTGGCGTATCCTACGGGTCGTTCTACACCTTCCGGATCTAACTGGGCTAGTACGGATCCGAGTCCGGTTCCTGAAGCGTCGCATCTCAAAATGAACGGTTTCTTTATGTCAGGGGGTACTAGCATGCAGTCCGAAGTCAGGTCTGTCTTCAAAGCGTTAAATGATTTCTGTGCTTGGTCTGTCCATTTGATTTTGTCAGGTTTATCTTTCCGGGTCAGCTCGGTCAAGGGCGCTGCTTTTGTGCCAAAGTCAGGAATGAACCGATTGTAAAAATTTCCCAGACCTAAAAATGCCCTAACTTGTCGTTTTGTCTTTGGGACTTGGTAATTTGCAATCGCACTTATTTTTTCGGGGTCAGGTTTGACATACCCCTCCTCAATCACGTGTCCCAAGATTTTTATGGATTTTCTCGCAAATTGACACTTTTTTAGTTTTACTGTGAGGTTCGCCTTTCGCAGTCTTTCTAAGATGTCTCGTATATGTGCCAGATGTTGCTCCCATGATGGCGAGAAGATTATAAAATCGTCCACGTGGGCTGCTGCGTAATCTTCTGCTCCAAGTAGGATTTTATCTGCAAGGCGCTGGAAGCATTTCGAGGAATTCTTTGCTCCGTTTGGTAACACCGTGTATTGAAAGAGTCCAAATGGGGTTTTGAAACCTGTATATTGACGGCTTTTTTCGTCGAGTTCCACTTGGAAGAATGCTTGCTGTAAGTCTAGGCCTGTAATGAATTTCGCTCCTGCCGCTTTATCCAAAATGGATCTCATGTCGCTGGCTGGGTACTCGTCTGCGACTGTGATCGCATTTACTTGCCTCAGGTCTGCACAAATGCGTATCGTGTTATCCTTTTTTCGGACACACACGATGGGGGAGGCATACGGTCCATCTGAGGGCTCTATGATCTTGTCCTTTATCATGTCTTTTATCTGGTTGTGTACTTGCTCTCGTAGGCTTTCTGGGATTCTGTAGCATCTCGGTGCTATGGGCTTGTCCGTGGTTAGTCGTATTGAGTGTTTAATTAGGGTTGTTCTGCCTAATTTGTTTTCAAACCTATCCTTAAACTCGTTCAACATGCTTTTCAGCTGATCCTGTTGTGTTTCTGATAGTCCTGCATTCTTCAAATTTAACTCGTCATCATCGCAGTCTTCGTCATCTATGGGTCCTAGTGATTCAAACTTCTCCTCACAAGGCTCCGCTGTGAGTATGATGTTGACCTTTGGGATGTGGGCGTCCGACTGTCTTGCATGCCATAGCTTTAATAAGTTGATATGGTATGTCTTGGGTCCTTTTTCCGTCATTATTTCGTAATTGACCGCCGACAGCTTTCTAGTCACTGTGAACGGTCCTTCCCATTTAGCAAGCAGCTTGTTTTCGGTTGAGTGCCTTAAAAGCAAAACTTCCTGTCCTATTTCCAAAACTCTGTTAGTCGACTTCCTGTCGTAGTAGGCCTTTGCCGTTTTCCGCGCTTCCTGTGCCTGTTCTGTGGCTAATTCGACACACTTTTTTAGGTGATCTTGCGTTGTTGTTAGGAAGTCGATGACGCTGCGTTTTTTCGAGGTGGTGTTTATCCTACCTGTCCATGCGTCTTGCATCACTTGCAGTGGTCCTCTGACGTCATGTGCGTACAACAGCTCGAACGGCGAAAAACCTGTGACAGTCGATGGTATTTGTCTACAGCTGAACGCTAAAAGCGGTAATGCTGCGTCCCAAGACCTCGGGTCGTCTGCTACGCTTTTGCGAAGCATCTCGCGCACTACCCTTATCATGCGTTCGGCACTGCCCGCTGTCTCATGGTGTCCAACGGTTGAAAACACCGGTGAAATGCCAAGTAAGTCTTCAAGTCCTTTTATTAATTGGTTCTTGAAATGGGTTCCGTTGTCCGATTTGATGACTTTGGGAATCCCTGTTCGTGCAAACACTTCAATTAGCGCCTTTGCCACTGCCTTAGCAGTTACGTTGGATAGAGGTATAAACTCCGGCCAGTGAGTTGTTTGTTCCACGAGGATTAATACGAATTTCTTTCCTGAAGACGACTTTGGGTGAATAGGCCCTAAAACGTCTAAAACGACTGTGTCAAAGGGTTCGTCAATTACAGGGACTTCTATCAATGGCGCTCTATCAGCTGTCTTGATTGTGGCGGTCCGTTGGCATTCTGGACAAGAGCGTACGTACGTCTGAATATCTTGCGTCATTGAAGGCCAGCAAAACGCTTTGTTTATTCGAGCCGTGGTCGCTTTTATGCCTCTGTGGCCTGCCCAGTTGGAATCGTGAGCTAATTCCAGGACCCTTTTTCTGCATGCTACGGGTAGCAGTAATTGTTTCTGCACTTCGTCATCGTCTCCGTGCGGCTTACCTCGCTTGAACAAGAAACCGTTATCTGTGATATACTTGTCGTCTCCCCTCCTTGCCAATGTCCATAGGTCTGCCAGTGTGTGATCCTCCTGCTGTTCTCTCTTGAAAACACTCGGCTCTCCATTAATCATCTCGTTATCGTTATCCGCTTCTTCCGCAGACTCGGGTTGAATTTCTTTGGTTGCAGATGTGGCCGGCGCATCGTCGGCCGCTCTCTGTAGTGCCAAGTGATTTTGCAGGCAGTCAATTTCCTGCCTCTGTGCGTCGTCTGAAGTCTGTCGTGTCAGGTCATTTATTTCGTTAAGGTCATTAAGGTCATTTACGACGTCCGGTCCCAGTATCGTCTCGTCTGAACTGGGGCTGTCGTTAATCAGCGCCGGGTTCGGGCATTCGTCTCGGTTTTCGAAATTACCTCCGCTCGGGCCGGGTTCAGTGCGTGCGTTGTCCGTCTTATCTCCCTTTGCCGTCTTTCGCCGTCTGTCGGCTTCGTCGTAGTCGCACCGTCTGGTTGCAATTAGTGTCATGGGGTGGGGCGATAAAGAGCCGTCTTGTCTGCGCCTGTTACTGGCCACCACCGAATCAATCAAGTCCGGATTTGAAACAAACAGATCATGGCCCGTTATCATCTCGATTCCCAAGTGTGGAATAACCCCTGCCTTGATCTTTATCTTACGATTGGTTCCAAATGTTGGGGACCATATTTCAATTTCGCATGTTTTAACACATTTTACGTTGCCAAAAGCACACTGAATTGTCATGGGCTCACATGTGGCAGATGGATTGTCTCTTGCTAATTCTGAATCGATCAAAGTTACTTGAGACCCACTATCCCTCAATGACTGCACAAGCTTCCCGTTCACATACATGGGTACTATAAACTGTTGTTGATAGTCAATGACCTTTTCGTGGTTTGACTTGGGTTTTACAAATCTAACCTGTGCATGACCGTAAGAGTTTATTTTGCTTGCATTGCCTCTATAAGTGTGTCCAGTGCCCTGTGGGTGACTACCCTGCCATGAGTGCATTGGTCTTGCACCCTGCTCTCTTTCAAGAGGCTTATATCCCTGGGCCTCTCTGTTGAAGGGTGGTTTTCCTCCCCACTGGCTTTCTCTCGTTTCAGCACCCTGCGACTTAAATTTTTGCGCAGGCCTGTGGTCTCGTTGGGCTTGCGTTCTCCCTTCTATAGCACATTCAAACTGCAAGTCTGCGTAGTTAGCCAGCTCCACTGAGGTCTTGGGTTTACGTGCCTCAACGAAATACCTTGTTTCAGGTGCTAAAGACTCACGTAATCTCTCGAGAATAATATCGTCCTTTAGGCTTATGAAATCATTCACTCCCTTGCATTCCAAGTAGTAATCAAAAGTGTCTTTCAAGTTCTCTAGTAACTGTGCATATGTCTGCCTTCCAGATCTATGCATCGTTTTAAACCGTTCTAAATAATGTTTCGCATTCATACGACAAGCATGCATCAGGGCTGTTTTTGTCTGTCTGTAATCTGTGCAGGTTTCCATTGGCAACCTGTTAAAATGCAAACGCATTTGTGAGTTTAGCAGGGATGGCAGAATTCTGGCCCATTTGCTTTCGTCAATGCCTTGAAGGCAAGCAACCTTTTCGAAAGAAAGGAAGAATGCTGCTGGATCCTCTCCCTCGGTCATGTTAGGCAGTTTAGTGTAAGTAGAAGGGGTAGATAGTTCAGTCGCAGCAACAGGAGCACTAGACTGTAACAGGCCTAATTGTGCCTTTGTCTGTAGCAACTCCATCTCTACCTGCATCCGTTCCTTTTCTGCTTGGATCAGTTTCAGTTTCATCTGGTCTCCCCCTACTTCCTCCTCTGTCTCAGCTTCCTCCTCTTCTTCTTCTGGTCCATTTCTTTCGTATTCTTCTAACGTGGCAATCATCGCCTTCCGAGTTAGCCCATGGTGATTTATATTTCTTTTCTCGCATTCTTCCTCCAACTCTCCTTTCTTCATCTTTCCAAACATTATGAAGTGTACGCTGTGTGCACTGAAATCACCTGCACTTATAAGCAGCCAACAGGGCTTACGATAAAACGATCACTCTGCCAACAGGGCAAACGATAAAACGATCACTCTGCCAACAGGGCAAACTGTAGTTATAAACTACTTCCACTTTATCTTTAAACAACAACTTTCCTTTAACTCTACTTCATTTGCATCCGCACAGTTTACACGTTTTAAACAGCTTCCCACTCTACATTCGTCAAACACAATTAAAAACGCTCACGATAACAGTCTCAGCCAACCTAACACAGCATTACATGGCTTCATTCACACAACTGGTGTTATAAGGCTCACCCGGTTTATTCTTCAGCTTTCTCTGGCCGTGTAGCCCCGAAGGTTGCTCGCGTCCTCTGAGAATTCCGGAAGCTCGGCGCCGTATTCGCTGATCCTTCGTCGTTCGTCGTCCTTCTTCTCCAGGGATGGTCGCCGACGTGGTCCTGCTGACGTCGTCGCGTCCAAGTTCCGCGTGGATCCCGAGTTTCGCCGCTGTAGCTTTTCTCCTCCTCTCGCTTCCCGTCTTTCCGTTCCTCCTCGATATTTTTCTCAGATACGTGTCGCCCAACAGGTTGCGTCGTTTCTGTTGAGATGCGTGTGTAGGAGAAAGTCTCAGTTCTTTTTTTTATTAGAGATAA